>CM047909.1:3953547-4052468 GCA_026229545.1 Pistacia atlantica | reverse complement strand
TTCATCCATTTCTTGCCTTATATTGCTGAGGTAGCTCAAAGGCATCGAGAACTTCTAATTTGCTTGAAAATGCCTTAGGAACATCGCGCTCTCCGAGGCCACGAACTGATCGATCCCGCTGGGAGTGACCTGAACCACCGTTTGACATGAGAGGTCAAAGTCACAACCAAACAACGATATTTTGCTAGATCTGAGACCTAGTGAAGCTCCATCAGGTCGTTAAATTCATACAAATGATCCTGTGGATCGGAGTTCCCATCAAACGCCCGCATGTCAAGCATCCTGAATCCTGGAGGGAGTAGAGTGGCCAACACTTCGGTAGAGAAGGGGGACGCAGATGCGACCTGCCCCTGCTCGTTTTGCTGAGCTCGTATTCTGTCTAGAGCTTGCTGCAGCTCCTCAATTTGCAGCAATGGAGTCGCTTTGGGGATTGCTTTCACCCATGCGAGTTAGACCCTCGCGATTACGGTTGAGGAAAGTCCGGAGGTCGGGTTCCTCTTCGGCTCGGCTGGCGATTTTGGCCATTCTCGACACACGCTAGCTAGAGGTGTGTGATGGTGATAAAAGGTGCGAGCTATTTTCACGACCTTCATAGTGGTAAGAACCGACCCGCGAAGTGTGAGACCCTCTCGCACGGTGACGATCAGGATCGTTTTGCTGGCGGTGATAGCAATTGCCCCGTCTATCACTTTTATAGGTGTGCACTTGAGACGTCGCATGTGATAGCTCGAGCTGCGTCCTTTCACCGAGTCTCAACAAGATTGGTATTCTGCTTGGGACGCGGTCGGAGTTTGTTAGCCCTTTGGAGCTTGTGAGCTTGTTTTTTGCCACTTGCTTACCCTTTCGTCTACGCGCTACAGTGCTCGCACGGGCTATTTCCCTTTGCCATGCTTTCGCGCGACCTATAGGCGTTTTTGACAGTTGCACCGCTGCAGCTGACTTGGATGACGCGCTTTGGTCCAACTTTCGATTGACCGTCTGGAGAGTATTGTCAAACCTTTCCAGGTAGCTTCTAATAACGGGGTCAAGCTGTGAACTTGATGGGATATCTCCTGCAGCATTTTGCAGGGCTAAAGGTTTTTTTGGAAGAAGTGTCCCCCTGAACTCGGGGAGCCCCTCATCGCCCTGGTTGGTTTACTCAGGCTCTGGTTGGCGGGCCATTTGTTGCTGTAGGATTAGTAGGTTAGAGATTCTCTTGATGAAGGATGAACACTAAATCAGCCCTCTTTCTAGCGCCAAACTGTTGATGCATAATTTTGACACCAACGAAACACACGTGTGAAATGTTGAGTTGACCCAAAAGACACACGAGAATGGAAAGGAAAATGATAGTAAATGCAGTGAGAAAGGAGTTTTAAAGTGGTTCGGATGCTAAGAAAGCAAATCCTATGTCCACTGATGTTTTTATTAATAATAAGGGTTAAGTCGTTTTAGATGACTGACTTTACACTGGTGATACAAGGTATCAAAGGCTGTCTATTCTAGAGTGAGAGAGAGATTGGTCAAGAGTAAATGTGCAAATCCCTTTAACGAGAGAGGAACTCTTAACTTATAGTGGGATGCCTTGAGGTAATGATCACTGAATCTGTAAGTTGGAGTAATTCACGTGATTTGTTGCACGGATTGGACACGCGGGATCATCACAACTCCTGGCTGGTCAGACGTGCACCCATTATTCTGACGGAAGCAAGCTATGGGTGTAACCATGATCACACGACGCGGCTGCACCAGAATGCCAGTAAACTCTTCCCGAGGTCTGATCTTTCGCACTTAACTGGGCGGCACGTCAGCCCTATTTTCCCAGGCATAACAATTGTTTTTGTAATTTGTAGAAGCTTTGTTAGATTTATGGGATTTTGATTATAAAATTATCCATATGATTAATTTATTAGTTTGATAACTAGAAGCTTTAATTGATGATTGTATTATTCTGTTCATGCTAGTTTAATTGTTTGAGAGTTACAGTTTAATACATGATAAGGTTTTTGCTTTGGTATATACATGATAAGGTTTATCTATTTGAAAGAGATTTTTAGCCATTTTTAACCTAAATAGTTTGTAACTATATTTTTAAAAGGCAAATTCTTTTTTTTTCATTCTTGATTTTAATTTTTTTTTTCTTAAATTAAAAATAAAAGCTTTCGGCAATGGTAATTTAAAACAATGATTATAAAAATATCAATTATATAATTAAAATTCATTAACGAAGCCCATATAGGGTTGCCAAATTTATGGAAAATTCATCAATTTCCCAGTTTTAAATAGGGCAATTGTCTAAGGATAAGAATCAACCACAAAAATACAATCCCCACAGAAAACATATATGAAGAATATTATTAAAGTTTTAATGAATATTAGGGGAAAAAAACAATAATCCCTTTTTTAAAATAACAACCTTCTCAAAGTATTAAAAAAAAAAAAATGAAGTAAAATTACCAACTTGGTGGAGGAGGTTGAATCCTTATTGGAACTCTGATAGATCCGATCATAATGTTGTGGACAAGAGTAGTGATTTTCTGATACCTTGTAAAATGTAGTGGAGGTTGAATCCAAATACTCTCATAATTTGGTATCTTTGATTTATTGTTCCAGCCACAAGGTCATAGACACAACCAAAAATGAGTTTCTGGTGGCTTATAAAAATAAGAGTTAAACTTCATGAAGCGATTCTGACGTATAATATTGGCTACTTAACTTGCTGTAGCCTTCTCTGGTGAAACTAATATACATTTTCCCCTAGGCGTACACAATATTTTCTTCTCCAAATTTTCAAATTCAACCAACTTCTTCTCTGAAAAATCAAACTTAAAAGCAACATAACAATGATCATATTCAGGATATGTTAATAAAACATTCCCATCCGACTCAATTAGTCTACAACCGTAGATTGCCCTCGAGGGAATTGTAAAGGAGAGAACATCAATTGGGTCGAGAACGATTTTCTTCTCTTTTTCCATAATCTGAAAGGAACTTAACAAAAAAATTTCACCTTCTAATCTACTAGCACAATATAAGACTCCATCCATACAAGCCAAACTAAAAGTATCTCGTCCAAAATCTTCTAAACAACAATGAAGAGTCCATCTTGTATCTCCAAGCCTAGATGTGTAGATCCTCATCGATTCCCATTCATTCCAACCATGATCTAACAATACTACAAATATCACATACTCTTTAGAAGTTGGATCGCCTAAGAATATTACCTGACTCCTAACAAAGTATAGAGGAATTTCCAATACCGAGAGTTTTATTGTTTCATCAGTAAAAGGATTATAAAAGAAGAGTAAACTACGAGCATAATCATTCTCTTCTACTTTGGATATAAGAATCCAACCATATCTTGAATCATGAAACCTTGATTCAAATGGTAAGTTCTGTTTAATCTTATACTTTTTTTTGTTAGAAGGGTTGTAGAGATAACAAAAGCCATTTACCCAATCATATCGGTTGTACTCATAAGCAAATAACCAAGGCAATTGATCTACAGATTTGAAAGCATAAGTATTCTGTCGCGAACCTTTGCAGACAGCTCAGAAACAGATTTGATCATCGAAATATAGATATCTCATTATCTCGCTTTATATATCAATTGGAAGATCAGACCATGACTTGATGTCACTGTCATGGTTCATGTTGGATGTAATTATGTGAAGAACTTTGTTAAAGACAAGTGGCAATGGGAGTATATTGAAAGAATATCAATTCAATCTAATAATATTCAACATATATATATATATATATATATATATATATATACATGATGAATCTTGTTTGTAAAAGGATTTATTATTGTTGATGCTTGATTTTGGATGCCAACGACTCGCACGTGGGAAACACTGAGTTGACTCAGGAGACACACGTGAATGGATTCAAGAGATTTGAATATGGAGTTAAGATTATATATGTTGCAGAAAAATAAATAAAAGATTGGCAAGAGGGGGTTTTTATAGTGGTTCAGATGCTCAACAAGCGACTCCTACATCCACCGTTATTTTATTTATCTCTGACTTTTTCTATGATTTCGCCCGTAAGGCATACAAAGATGAAGAAATACAATGTTTACAGATAGAGAATGAAATGAAGTTCAAATCTCAGCCCAGCCCCCTCCTTCGGGAAGAGGAACGCCCATTTATTCACCTTTACACTCAATGTAATGAGTGTTTTGCAAGTTGCCTTGACACATGGAAGACTCTCATCCATTCATCTCTTTGAAATGAGATAAAGTTGGTGAGAATATCTTTGGAGATATGGGCTTGGCAGCTGGTACAAGAAGACATTAAATGAGTTGACATAGACGTGACTTTTTAGGCATAATAGAAGCCCCCCAGTTTTTGGAGTACGTAATCGCGCTTTAGAAACTAAGGTCGTTGATCTGAATGACTGCAGTCTCGAACTGAAGAGCTCAAACTGAAATCTGTTAGGAGCTCGACTTGAAATCTGTAAGAGCTCGATTGTAGCTAAACGAGCTCAACTTGAGAGCAAAATGAGCTCAATCTGAGATCATAACGAGCTCAATCTGGGCTCAACCTGAGCACGTAACGAGCATGACTTGAGCACATAACGAGCTCAACTTGGGCTCAACCTGAACGAGCACGACCTGGGCATGTGATCAGCGATCTGGCCATGTGATCTGGGAGATCCGAACAAGTGATCTAAACGGTCTTGAACGTGCGATTTGAGCGTGCGATCAGCGATCTGACCACGCAATTGGAGAATTCTAACATGTGCGATTTGCGATCTGGCCATGCGATCGGAGAACTCTGACGCGTGTGATCTGCGATCTGGCCACGCGATTGGAGAGCTGATGCGTGCGATCTACGACCTGGCCACGTGATCGGAGAACTCAGACGCAGGTTTGAGAATCGAACCTGCATAGGCCACCAAACTGTTGACGCTTGATTTTGGACGCCAATGACTCGCACGTGAGAAACGCTAAGCTGACTCAGGAGACACACGTGAATGGATTCAAGAGATTTGAATATGGAGCTGAGATTATATATGTTACAGAAAAATAAATAAAAGATTGGCAAGATAGGGTTTTTATAGTAGTTCGGATGCTCAACAAGCGAGTCCTACATCCACCGTTATTTTATTGATCTTTGAATATTTCTATGATTTTGCTTGTAAGGCATACAAAGATGAAGAAATACAATGTTTACAGATAGAGAATGAAATGAAGTTCAAATCTCAGCCCAGCCTCCTTCTTCGGGAAGAGGAGTGTCCATTTATTCACCGTTGCACTCAATGTAATGAGTGTTCTGCAAGTTGCCTTGACATATGGAAAGCTCTCGTCCATTCATCTATTTGAAATGAGATAAAGTTAGTGAGAATATCTTTGGAGATATGGGTTTGGCAGCTGGTACAAGAAGACATTAAATGAACTAACATAGGCATGACTTTTTAGGCATAACAATTATTAAGGAGAGTTGTTATTGAATTAGAAAACTGAAATAAAAAGAATGATGTAAGTAATACAAAATTAGGGTTTCCAATTCATCACCTTATTTTCATAGTATTCTAATGACGTATATACAACTAAGAGTTAGAGTTAGAGTTAAAATATATTAATTAATGCGACTTGTTGATAATTGAAAATTGTATTGTAATTTGATGTAAAAACTAAAAACAGTAAATGAGCATCAGGAAAATAAAAAAAATCTGAATGAATAATATTAAATCCCTTTCTAAATTAATAATCTTCTTAATTATTGTAGTAATTAAAAAAAAAAAAAAAAAAAGAATAGGAGCAAACAAAATCAATGAAGGGAACTTTTAGGTTATCTGTGGTGTGTTCTATTATTTCGTTCATAGTGGTTTGATGAAGGGAACTTTTAGGTTATCTGTGGTGTGTTCTATTATTTCCGTTCATAGTGGTTTGAAGTAGAGGTGGGCAAGGGACCGGTCTCTTGCGGGCCCAGGCCTGGGCCCGTTTGGGACTGGTCCCAAATGGGACCAGTCACTTATCCCAGGCCCATGAGAAAAACCAAGACCCGGACCTAGATCCTAGGCTCTGGGATCGGGTCCCATGGGCCCTGTGACCGGTCCCTAGCTGGGCCAGCTTGGGACTGGTCACAAATGGGACCAGTCACTTATCCCAGGCCCATGAGAAAAACCAGGACCCGGACCAGATCCTAGGCCTAGTCGGGATTGGTCCCATGGGCCCAGGACCGGTCCTAGAACCGGTCCCATGGGTCTTGGATAATTTTATTTCTCCCCCTTAATTTTTTAATATTTCAGGGGCAAAACAAAATTTTATAGGGGGTTTTTAGTATTTTTTAGGGGTAAAATTTATAAATTTTTTAGACCTGGAAGATTTTTTTTTTTTATAAATTTTGTAAAAAAATTTTTTAGCCCTCGTAATTTATATTTATTTTAAAATTAATGGGGGTTTTATGTAATTTGGCAGGGGACTACATTGAAAAAATACAAAAAAATTTGGTCTTAGGCCTGGTCTCGTTTTGGGACCAGACCTCCTAGGTCCGGTCCTCTCAAGGATCGGTCCTAGGACCGGGTTTTAGAGTTGGGCTTTTGGGCCCGATCCCAAATGCCCAGCTCTAATTTGAAGTATGAAACCTTGGTCCAACTAGAAACTCTTTTTTTATTTGTGATTCAAAAATATCTTTCGGGAACTAAAATACGATTCAAAAGTTTTGAATTGTATAACGTAGTATTTTAAATTGTTTTCAAATTAAAATCTATAGAAAAAACAAATTTTACATGTTTTCTATTTTTACCCAAGTTTTTACTGTTGTGTTTAAAAACCGTTTTTGAAAAAAATTCAACTCATTCCTTGTATCTTTTGTTTTAAAAAAAAAAAAAAACCAATTTTAAATTTTATATAAAACATGCATTTAGAAAAAGAAAAAGAATAAGGGTTTGCAACTATAGAGTCCTTATTTAAATTAGAAAACTAAGTAGAACGAATGATGTCCTACAAAATTAGGATTTTTTTTTTTTTTAAATATGAGTTATTTTTTTAATATTATTACTAAATTTTGTTTACTTTAAGAAGTATTTAATAAATGGTCCGAAAATAGAAAACTTACCATGCAAACGGGTCAACAGTTTGTTAGCAAACCTACAGGGTATGGAGTTTACCGGGTTTGGGTTTTTTATTTTGGACTCCTTTTCGAGTCTTTGGGCTCTCTTTATTGGGCTTTTCCTCCATGTCCAAGAACAAGAATTTGAGGTATTTTACAAGTAGGGTTATTTATGTAAATCCAATGTGTTTGACATTTTTCTGTGAGCACTGTTGGTTACACAATTGTGCCCCTGACCCTGGGTGTTTGGTCTTTTCCGTACTAAGCACTTAGTGGTTACCTTGTGTGTTTGATATTTTCCAAATCGTTAATTAGTTGATTGGATGATACATGTTGATAGGTTGTACTTGTTAACGTTGTACCAACTAGTGGTGTTTAAGGGTTTAGTGTTTTTCGGTTAGTCGATGATAGTCTTTAACCAATCGATCTGTAACTAAGACGACGGGGAGACAGGATAGATTATACCTAGATTGTCGAGAGATATTTTTATTGATTTGCCTAGCCTTGTAGGTTTAGGAAATTGAAGAGCGAGGAGAGGAATTGTGAGAGTTGGTCTTGAGTCAAACCGAACCCGTAGCGACAACGCTTTTAATATTGAGTTTTAGTTAGTAATTTATTTAATGCTTTTAATTTCCTGCAAGTAATTAGTTTCCTTAGTTTTAATCAATCATTCTGCCAATTTCTCTTTCGTTAACTTAAATATACATTAGGTCATTAGTCTTGGTCTCTGTGGATTCGACCCTGCTTACCGCTAACTACGGTATTTAGGTTTAATTTTGTGACCGTGACGACTGGTCTAACAGTTTGGGCTTTTTATTTTGGACTCGAAGGCTTTCTTTTTGGCCTTTTATGACTTTGTCCATATCCAACAAGTATTTGAGGTATTTTACAAGTAGGGTTATTTATGTAAGAGTATCTTCGAATGACTCTTTATATGACTCCAACTCTTTATTATAGAGAGTTTATCCATAAAAATAAGAGTCCAACAAACTCTTTATTCTTTAAATGTAAACTAAATAGTGAGTTTAACTCTCCACATTTAGAGAGTCAAATTTCACTCTCTATCTTAATTTTAAATAATAAATTACAAATTTTTATACATTTTATTTATGATTTATTTATCTATTAAGTTTTTTTCTTGAAAAAACATATTCTCTCCCAAAAAATTTAAAGAGTCTATTGGATTTGAATAAAAATTTTGTTTTTTATATTTAAAAATCAATGAAGATGCTTTTTATTTATATGAAAGATGTTCTTTAAAATAAGGAGCACTATTAGAGATGCGCTAAACCTTGTGTGTTTGATGTTTTTCTGTGAGCACCTGATGGTTACATAAATATGACATTTATCCTAGGTGTCATATAATTAAATTCATTAACAAAGCCCATATAGGGGTTGCTAAATTTATGGAAAATTCATCAATTTCCCAGTTTTAAATAGGGCAATAGCCTAAGGATAAGAATCAACCACAGAAATACAATCCCCACAAAAAACATATACGAAGAATATTATTAAAGTTTTAATGAATATTAGGGGACAAAAACAATAATCCCTTTTTTAAAATAACAACCTTCTCAAAGTATTAAAAAAAATGAAGTAAAATTACCAACTTGGTGGAGGAGGTTGAATCCTTATTGGAACTCTGATAAATCTGATCCTAATGTTGTGGACATGAGTAGTGATTTTCTGATACCTTGTAAAATGTAGTGGAGGTTGAATCCAAATACTCTCATAATTTGGTATCTCTGATTTATTGATCCAGCCACAAGGTCGTAGACAACCAAAAGTGAGTTTCTGGTGGCTTATAAAAATAAGGGTTAAACTTCATCAGGCGATTCTGACATACAATATTGGCTACTTCACTTGTTGCAGCTTTCTCTGGCAGAACTAATATACATTTTCAATCAGGCGTACACAATATTTTCTTCTCCAAATTTTCAAATTCAACCAACTTCTTCTCTGAAAAATCAACCTTAAAAGCAACATAACAATGATCATGTTCAGGATATGTTAATAAAACATTCCCATCCAACTCAATTAGTCTACAAGCGTAGATTGCCCTTGAGGGAATTGTAAACGAGAGAACATCAGTTGGGTCGAGAACGATTTTCTTCTCTTTTGCCATAATCTGAAAGGAACTTAACAAAAAAAATTCACCTTCTAATCTACTAGCACAATATAAGACTCCATCCATACAAGCCAAACCAAAAATATCTCGTCCAAAATCTTCTAAACAACAATGAAGAGTCCATCTTGTATCTCTAGGCCTACATGTGTAGATCCTCATCGATTCCCATTCATTCCAACCATGATCTAACAATACTACAAATATCACACACTCTTTGGAAGTTGGATCGCCTGAGAATATTACCTGACTCCTAACAAAGTATAGAGGAATTTCCAATATCGAGAGTTCTATTGTTTCATCAGTAAAAGGATTATAGAAGAAGAGTAAACTACGAGCATAATCATTCTCTTCTACTTTGGATATAAGAATCTAACCATATCTTGAATCATGAAACCTTGATTCAAATGGTAAGTTCTGTTTAATCTTATACTTTGTTTTGTTAGAAGGGTTGTAGAGATAACAAAAGCCACTTACCCAATCATATCGGTTGTACTCATAAGCAAATAACCAAGGCAATTGATCTGCAGATTTGAAAGCATAAGTATTCTATCGCCAACCTTTGCAGACAGCTCGGAAACGGATTTGATCGTTGAAATATAGATGTCTCATTATCTCGCTTTGTATATCAATTGGAAGATCAGACCATGACTTGATGTCACTGTCATGGTTCATGTTGGATGTAATTATGTGAAGAACTTTGTTAAAGACAAGTGGCAATGGGAGTATATTGAAAGAAAAACAATTAAATCTAATAATATTCAACCATATATATGATGAATCCTGTTTGTAAAAGGATTAATTATTAAGGAGAGTTGTTATTGAATTGGAAAACAGAAATAAAAAGAATGATGTAAATAATACAAAATTAGCCAAGAGTTAGAGTTAGAGTTAAAATATATTAATTAATGTGACTTTAAGATAATTGAAAATTGTATTGTAATTTGATATAAAAACTAAAAACAGTAAATGAGCATTACGAAAATCAAAAAATCTGAATAATAATATTAATCCCTTTCTAAAATAATAATCTTCTTATTATAGTAATTAAAAAAAAAAGAGTAGGAGCAAACAAAATCAAGGAAGGGAATTTTTAGGTTATTTATGGTGTGTTCTATTATTTCGTTCGTAGTAGTTTGAAGTATGAAACCTTGATCCAACTAGAAACTCCTTTTTATTTGTGATTCAAAAATATCTTTCGGGAACTAAAATATGATTCAAAATTTTGAATTGTATAACGTAGTATTTTAAATTGTTTTCAAATTAAAATCTATAGAAAAAATTTTTTTTACCTGTTTTCTATTTTTACACAAGTTTTTACTGTTGTGTTTAAAAACCGTTTTTGAAAAAAATTCAACTCATTCCTTGTATCTTTTGTTTTAAAAAAAAAAAAAACCAATTTTAAATTTTATATAAAACATGCATTTAGAAAAAGAAAAAGAATAAGGGTTTGCAACTATAGAGTCCTTATTTAAATTAGAAAACTAAGTAGAACGAATGATGTCCTACAAAATTAGGATTTTTTTTTTTTTTAAATATGAGTTATTTTTTTAATATTATTACTAAATTTTGTTTACTTTAAGAAGTATTTAATAAATGGTCCGAAAATAGAAAACTTACCATGCAAAACGGGTCAACAGTTTGTTAGCAAACCTACAGGGTATGGAGTTTACCGGGTTTGGGTTTTTTATTTTGGACTCCTTTTTCTGAGTCTTTGGGCTCTCTTTATTGGGCTTTTCCTCCATGTCCAGCAACAAGAATTTGAGGTATTTTACAAGTAGGGTTATTTATGTAAATCCAATGTGTTTGACATTTTTCTGTGAGCACTGTTGGTTACACAATTGTGCCCCTGACCCTGGGTGTTTGGTTTTTTCCGTACTAAGCACTTAGTGGTTACCTTGTGTGTTTGGTATTTTCCAAATCGTTAGATTATTTAATTAATCCAATATCCAAAATATATGAATAATGTTGAAAGGTTAGTATACCTTTTGGAGGTCACATTAATGAAATTGTTAATAAACTTAAAAGGATGAATTAATGGCATTTTCGAAACGAGCAAATGCCAGTTACAAAAAAGGCTAATACACTAGGGTTAGGATCGTATTTTTATAAATAGCTGATTTTTATTATAAAAAAAAGGCTGAATACACAAGATTTATTATTTAAAAAAAAAAAAAAATAAGGTTTACTAGGTATGAAACTGCATGTAATTGACAATTCCCAAAAACTGATAAAATAGTTATGTCTGGATATTGCTTGTCAGAGGAGTACGAATGAGAAATATCTTGAGTGTATGATCTTGCTGTAACTTAGTATTTCTGTAAGGGGATATTAAGGATCAACTTAACTAGGAAACCAGAAATAGGGAACGTTTCTTGGCATTGTTTTGCTGTAAAAAACTTCAAATCTCTATTGCAAAATCTGGGATTATAATTCTTTCCTTGGAGGAATTTTTTTTTTTACTAGTTTTGCCTGCAATCCTCATTGAGTCTCTACTCACAAAAACTGAAACCATGACCATGATTTTTATAAATCTTTTTTTCACTTGAGATTTATGGATGGCGTTGGGAAAACTCTGCAACTAAGAAAAAAAGAAGTATGGCTATTCTCTACTTGAGCGGAAGAACCTTGATGCCTCATGGGTAGTGTTTTTTAATAATCACAAGTACATTGAAGAGAGATATGTGAAACTCAGAACCCAAATACTGTAACTGGCAGAACCTGCACGGTGGTCTTGGCTTCGGCAGAGAAGGGAGCACAACTAAAGGACGTCTAATTAATTTATATCAATATGCATTCAACTTCGTATTAGAAGGATAATAATCTTAATAGAAAACCTAAATATTTTTATATCTATATTTTAAAAAAGCATATTCTTTTTTTAATTCTTGCCTTTAAATTTTTTTTAAAAAATAAAAATAAAAGCTTTCCGTAATGCTAATATAAAATAATGATATATTATTAAATTCATTAACGACTTCTTGTAATATAGGGTCGCCAAATTTATGAAAATTAAAATTCATGAATTTCCCAATTTTAAATAGGGGTAATAGCTTAAGGATAAGAATCAACCATAGATGAAAAAAATATATGAAGAATATTATTAAAGTTCTAATGAATATCATATAATCCCTTTTTCAAAATAACAACCTTCTCAAAGTATCAAAATTTTAAAAAATAAAATAAAATTACTGACTAGGTGGAGGAAGTTGAATCCTTATTGGAACTCTGATAGATCCGATCATAAAACTGTGGACAGAAGGAGTGAGTTTCTGATACCTTGTAAAATGTAGTGGAGGTTGAATCCAAATACTCTGATAAACTGATGTATATGCTTTCTTGATCCAGCCATAAGGTTGTGGACACAAGTGTGTTTCTGGTGACCTTATAAAAACAAGAGTCAAACTCCATGAAACAATTACGATGTACAGTATTGGCTAATTCATTTGCAGCCCCCACCGCCGGAGCTAATATCCATTTTTCCAAACCTCTAAACAACATTTTCTTCTCCAAATTTTCAATTTCAACCAACTTCTTCTCTGAAAAATCAACCCTAAAAACAACACAACTGTCATCATATTCATAATTATACGTTAATAAAACATTCCCATCTGACTCAATTAGTCTACAATGGTAGAGCATTTTCCATGGGGGAATTGCAAAAGAGAGAACATCAACTAGGATCAAGAACGATTTTCTGCTTTTTCACTATAATTTGAAAGGAACATAAAGAAAAATTTTTATCTTCGGATATACCGTCACGACTAATAGTAGCACAATATAAGACTCCATCCACACAAGCCAAACTAAGAATATCTCGTCCCAAATCTTCTAAACAATAATGACTAGTCCATCTTGTTTCTCCAGGCCTACATGTGTAGATTATTTTCCTTATCAATCCCCATCCATTCGCAACATGAAGAAATATCACACACTCGTTGGAAGTTGGATTGCCTGAGAATATTACCTGAGAAGTGAGAACTATCAATGTATAGAGGATGTTGTTCAATGTGAGGATCTTCCAATATCGAGAGCTTTATTGTTTCATCAGTAAAAGGATTATAGAAGTAGAGTAAATTACAAGCAAGGTGAAAAGAAACATCCTCTTCTGGTTTGGATAAAAGAATCCAACCATATTTTGAATCATGAAACCTTGATCCAAATGGTAACTTCTTTTTAATCTCATACTTTTTTTGTTAGAAGGGTTGTAGAGATAACAAAAGCCACTGTCATCTTGTTTGTACTTGTAAGCAAATATCCAAGGCAATTGATCTGCAGATTTAATAGCAAAAGTATTCCATCGCCAACTTTTGCAGACAGCTCGAAAACGGATTTGATCTTCGAAATATAGATACTTCCATTATCACGCTTTGTATATCAACTGGAAGATCGGACCATGACTTGACAACACTGTCATGGCTCATATTGGATGTGAAGGAGGAGAGTTTATTGAAAGAAGAACAATTCAATGTTATTATATTCAACTACATTTATATAGATATTGCATTTATGAAGAATCCTTTTTTTAAAAGGATTAATTAATAAGAAGAGTTGTTATTGAATTAGAAAACTAAATAAAGAGAATGATAATCCTGTTTCCGATTCATCACCTTATTTTCCTAGTATTCTATTGATGTATATAGAGTTAGTGTTAGATACTTTGATCTACAATATAATTTAGAGCCCAGTTAAATATATTAATTAATGTGACTTTATGATAATTGAAAATTGTATTTTAATTTGATATAAAAACAGTAAATGAGTTACACCTATATATATATATATAAGAAGAATATATTTATTGAGTTTAAATGTACATTAGGAAAATAAAAATAAAAATATTAATATCTTTCTAAAATAAGAATCTTCTTTATTCTTATAATAATTAAAATAAAATAAAAAAGTAAGAGGAAGTAAAATCAAATGAAAGACTATTGAGTGTATTATTCAAAATGTCATGAATTCAAATAACTTGGTTACTAACAAAATGACTGTTGGTGGGTATACTCGGTCGTTAACATTAAGGTCGAATGATTAATCGAGGTGTGTGCAAACTAGCCTAAAAAAAAATCAATAAAAGGAAGTTAATATGTCAAGTCATAAGAAAAAAATAAATT
This sequence comes from Pistacia atlantica, assembly GCA_026229545.1. Classification (NCBI taxonomy): domain Eukaryota; kingdom Viridiplantae; phylum Streptophyta; class Magnoliopsida; order Sapindales; family Anacardiaceae; genus Pistacia; species Pistacia atlantica. The sequence continues at coordinate 4,038,186 of CM047909.1, read as the reverse complement.
TATTCTTGATCCGGAAATACTCCTGCATTATTTCTTTTCATCACAATTTTACCAAGCTAGCAACAAAAATATAAATATAAATAAATCTTGTTTGTTTGGCCTTTTTTGTATTGAGCACCTATTAATCACAAAAATGCAACCTGACCATGTATGTTTGGCCTTTTCTGTAGCGACCACCAACTGGTTTTGGTTTTAGAAATACAACCCTAACCCTTTCATTATTGGCGGATCATTAGGTCATACTTTTTAAGTTTGAAGGAAATTAATATTTTTCTATTCACCCAAATTCACTTATTCTAATGTGCGATATATGGCAATAATGTTGAGAGGTTTATGTATACTTTTTTTAGGTTAAATTAATGAAATTATTGAGAAATTTGAACTAATTTCTCAATAATTATTTTTATATTATTCTTTAATCTTTTAATTTTTGTAGTGGGAAACTTGGAGATATAAAGTACTTGCTTTCATCCGTTTAACCATTCCTTTGGATCGGGCTGGACCTTATAGTGACACGTGCTCTTAACCATTCCTTTGGACCTTATAGTGACACGTGTTCTTAACCATTCCTTTGGACCTTATAGTGACACGTGTTCTTAACTTTTACTTTTTCATATATATATTTAATTGCAAAAAATTAGGCTTACAACATAATTTTAAGAATTTTTTCTTACAAATCCTAACAATTTACAATGGGTTAGTTTTTAATTGGGTAAACAGAACAATAACAAATAAGTAAGACCTATTTATGAGCTGATTAATTATAAACTATCACATCGAAGTTATGAGAGAAAGTTTATAAAATTAGGTTATAAGTATAATGTTACTCACAAAGGGTAATAAAGTTATCATTTTATTATTTGAACGAGTAATGCTAAATGCCCATAGTCTCTTCTCACAAACTTTCTTTCACAACCTCGATATGACAGCTCATAATTGATTAATCGTAATTTATCAGGTGAGATCTAGATGATACCCATTACAAGCTAATCAATTGTGAAATGCCACGTCGGATTGTGAGCGAAAGTATGTGAAAAGAAGTTGTGGGTGTAACATTTTCCTTATTTAAATTTAGAATAAAGATAGATTATCAAACATTTCTCATAATTTTCTCTTTCAAACGTTAACGTGGTAGTTCGCAATTAGTTAGGCGAGATCTATTGTTGGGTAACAAAACTCATTATAAGTTGATCAATTATGGACTGACACGTCGTGTTTATAAAGAAAAGTTAGTGAGAGTTGGTGAGTGTAGTATAACTGTTAAATTAAAAAAAGGAAGGATAATGACGTCATTTACCTCATTATGTCGTTCCAACAGTAAGTAAAACACGCGTCGAGTTGTCGACTTATTAGCTAAATCTCTTGCATACATTATTGACCTTGGCAGGAGATTCGCGGGAGAAATTTTTAGTCCCCTATGGTTTCCCCTGCTTACCAACCAAGGACAGTCTTTTCAAATATTATAGTTTAATCCACACCCTTAGCAAAAACTCAAAATAGGTGTCAAAAGACAATGTACTTCAACCCAAGAGGTTGGCTAGCTGTCAAGGAGGTTTGTTCTCTTAATTAAATTCCTAGGTTCAAACCTTATGGTCACTTACCATATTGTAATTTACATGGTATTTTGGACTTATAGGGTGTTCAATGGACCCCGGAGATTAGTTAAGGTGCACGCAAACTAGCCTGGACACTTCGGTTATAAAAAAAAAATTATATGCTTTAAGGAAATTATTGTCTTTTAACACCTGTTTTTTAAGTGTGGGGACTAAAATGTAGTAATTCAAAATAAATGTCCTTATGAGGAAAGGAGGAAACTACAAGGACGAAATATACATATTCTCTCAAAGATTTGCCACTATTTAGCTTCACTTCACGCTTCACTTGACAGCTCTCTTCAACAAGCAATCACCTGAAGTTCCCTTAAACTATCTCCTACGGTTCCCAGCACCGGAGCTGTAACCCTCACCGGCTAGGGGTAACATTATCCAGCTTCTTTATTTCTTTGTCGAATTTTATCATTTTTTTTTGAAGCTCAAACCGTTTATTATTACTTTCATTTGACTAAAATTATCCATGAAATGTGAATGGTAGATGTAGGCTCTGTTCACTCTTTCTTTCTGATACGTTGTGTTAAGTGTGAGTTGTTAAAGTTTCAATTGTTTTGAGGTATATATATACTTGGTGTTCTACTCATTGGATTGTCCGGGACCAGCTTATGAAATAGTCTTAAAGTTATCATAGACTGTTTCAAGTTCTTGCTATTCTTTACTTATGAATGTTTTTGCTTTTCAACAAGTATAGAAGGCTAAATATCTTTGGAGATGTGTATAATCAGCTCTTCGTAGGGTTATATAAAGAAATAATTGTGTTTTTGGTGAGTCATTTTGCTTAGGGTTTTATTCTTTTTAGTTTGTATGTCTTTAAGTGGGAGGGTTCTTTGGACTAACTTTGTATAGTTCCCCGTAATTTGGTTCAGGGAAGGGAAGATTAACTTGCAATGATGAGCGGGTGGAAGGGGAAAGAGACCAAGAGGCGGTCATGGGCTGTTCTTCATGTTGGTATACTTGGGTTAATCATGAATCGTCTCTATTACTTGGATCAGAGGAATTTTCCTGTTGGTATGCAAGAACTGGCGAAAAGTTAACACAGACACTGTTAAATCTGTTGATATACCGTGGATTATGGCCTTTAATCGGTGCCTCTTTTACCTCTACAACCCCTTTATCCAGACGAATATACACCATTTTAAGTGCAAGAGAAAGAGGAATTCTTTTAACTAGAAGGCCTCTTGATACAAAACATGGTTGGGGGCTTTTCTTTAATTCAACAGAAGATCTTCGTGAAAACTATTGGAGGATGCTAACTGCTCTGTTCTTGTATAGTCCTTTTACTGATGAACTGATTGACCTGCCAGATTTTTCTCATAAGCTCGGACAGTTGTCATCGTTCTCTTGCGTTAAAGGAACATTCTCCACACCTCCAGCTTCATCAGATTGTATGATATTCTTGGTGATGTCATATACTGATAAGTATTGTATAGGAATATGTAGACCTGGAGACAGGAAGTGGACCGAGTTCTGGTTTGATTGTTCTAATCTAATGGTGTCGGATGTGGAGTATATGGATGGAGTGTTTTATGCTTCTTTTCCTGCAGAAGCAATAGGTGCATTCAACATTGAGCAGAAGGAGTGGAAAACGTACCCTTATCCTTCGATAAAGGATCAATGTGGTGAATACAATTGTGACTTCTTAACTGAGTCTGATGGAAAACTCTTACTTTCGGTTTATCTTTCTCAAGATTTTTGGCGTTTTCTCAGGCTCGATCAGTCACAGATGAACTGGTGTCCAATTGAGAGGTTTGATAATAAAGCACTGTTCTTGGGGGATGCATCCATGATGGTTCCACTGGAGGAGGAGACCAAAGAATTGGCAAATACAGTAAGTTATTTTGAAGATGAGTATATCTCGCCATCGCAACTCCCACGGATGTACCAGTGCAATTGGGGCAGGACAATTTTGGAGCAGGTTTGGATTCGACCTCCATAATCAAAATGATGGTTTTTCTCTTTTTAACATCATTAGCTTAATACTCTTAACTGTTATGTTTTAATCTTGTATTTGGTGTGTACTTAAGTTTCCCATGTAATATAAGTACTAGTACTTTTGTGAATCCTTTGTTTCTAGTTCAGACTTGTTTCAAAACAAAATTACTTCATGCTTGTTGGAGTTGTCGACCACTTTATCAAATCTTAAGGTAAATTACTTTCATTTAAACAAGAGAGATGAGACAATATTGTAATAATATTGACTCTATTGGATATAGTCTGTTAATTATGTGAACCAAGTTAAATCGCGCGTATATCTTTTTTCTCTTTCTTGTTTGTGGTTTGTGTGTGTTTACTATTTTTGGTTTCATATTACTCTCTATTCGTTCAATGCTAACATGAAACAAGGTGATATATAAATGCATTGATCATGAAAGAAATCAATATCAGATACAAATGTAACTTATTTTTTAAAAATCTAAGACAAAATTGTATGACATAATTGTGAAAATTCTTGGGTGGAAGAAGATGAGTGCTTGCAGAAGAAGAATGGAAGGGCAGGCTATTACAACCAGAGAATGTGATCCTTGCACTCATCAATGGAGTTTGATGTTTTCATTTCTTTAATTGGCTGGATGGAAAAAGCCAAAATCTTCAATTTCAATTTGATTAAATTATATCTGAACTTGTTCCGGCACCTAGACAAAATACAAGTAAATTAATATTTCTAAATGGTATGAAACATGTTGACAAGGTCTTAATAAATAGTTATATGTACGTACTTAATTTAAGAGTAATACTATACTCACAACCCAATTTCACAATTTTGTCTTATAACCCAAACGTGACAGTTGAGTTGACAACGATCACGTCAACTCTTTCCACACCCAACACATTAAATGACTTTGACAAGAGACAACAATTATTCTTTCATAAGGAATGAATGTTCCTTATGAATGGAACAACTAGGGGTGTCAACCGAGTTGAGCTGCTAGCGAGTCGGCTTGGCTCGGCTCGTTAAATACTCGAACTCGGCTCATTTATAAATGAGCGAGCCGGCTCAAATAAGACTCTAATTAGGTATCGAGCCGAGTTCGAGTCTACCCTGGCTTGGTTCGATTCGGCTCGCGAGTCAATAGTAGCTCGTTTAGGGTTTTTCTGCAACAAAAAAAATTAAATAAATAAATGTTTTAGGTCTGTCTTGTAATTTGACATCTAAAAGTTTTGAAATGTTGCAAATTAAAGTTTTAGGATTTTATAATTTGTTGTGTAATACATTGTTGATGTGTTGATTTGGATGTGATTTATGTTGATTTGGATATAAATATATAAAAAATTAGATCCGATTTGTATAAAATAAGATTTCTGGGTTATATAAAAAATGGGGCAAACGAGTCGTAATCGAGCCATAATCGAGCCAGTTTGAGCTCAAGTTAATCGAGTTTTTCGAGTCGAGTCAAAAGAGTTCGAGTCGAGTCACGAGCCGACTCGATTATAAACGAGTCGAGTCACAAGTCGAGTTTTCCTGACTTGACTGACTCGTGACTCGACTCGGCTCGTTTACGGCCTTAGGAACAACCATTCGTTATGAGTGGAACAACGATTCCTTATGAATGAACGATCGTTTGTCACTAAGGAACGACCATTCATCTCTAAGGAACAATCGTTCATGTTTAATCAAAGTCGTTAATTGATGTGATAGTGCCAACTCTGCTAGTTGTAAGATTGAGTTGTAAACATAGTATTTATGTAATCAATCCAATAAAGATTGACTTACAGTCCAATTTCACAAACTCTCTCTTACAACTCTGACGTGACAGCTTGCAATTGGTTAGTTCGCAATTGGCTAGACAAGAAAATTTATCATAAACTAATTATTGAGGATATGAGAGAAAATTTATGAGATTATGTTGTAAGTATAATATTACTCTAATTAATATGATATACAACATTATCCTTAAAATCTGCCCTAAATTTTATTTTATTTATGTTAATGATAGGAGTTTTGAGCGATACACACAATTATGATGTTGCTATTAACTTTATGCAACAAAAATGCACATTTCGTCGCGGTATATCATAGGCAAGCAAAATTCACATTTTGTTCACGGTATAAATTAGGCGACACAAACACACATCTCATCGTAGTATAGTGTAGACGACACAATATAGAGTACATCGCTATTAACTTTAGGTGACAACAACTAATATTTCATCGATAAATAGTTTTAGCGACGAAAATGGTATAGGTGACAATTTTTTGGCTTGTCGCCAGATTTAGCGACAAATTTTAACAAATCGTCGCCTAAAATAAAGAGCGACATGCCTACCGTGACGATCGTGGCGATGATTTTCTTCCGTCGCTAAATATATACAGCAACTATTTCTAGGTTTTTAGCAATGAAAAAATTCATAGCTAAAGGCCCTTTTTGTTGTAGTGTATACACGTCCACAATCTTACATTAATCTGATATATCTTCTAATTTTCTACTTTTATAAAACATAACCAAAATCATATAAGATAACATGCAAGATAGTAGAAAACTATGCGGGAAAAAAAGGCCGAACCTCAGAACAAGTTAAATCTTGTTTTGAAGCTAAACCATGTTGTAATCATCTCCAATCGTTCTACATAAACTGTTCTCTAGCTAGATAACTCATCCATGTCAGTCCTATTCTCCTTGGGCGGCTAATGGCTGTGCCGCCCTTGGCCGTTGGTTCACAAAAACCAAACGCTAGCAACACTATATATATATTTGGACTTGGGCAGTGACAGAACACATCAAACTCCAGTAATTTAATTACACCTGAGGGAGCTCTCATTGTTGTGCTAGAAAATAAAGTTTATAGCGACACTCGAAATGGGTTTGAGTCGTGTATTTATTTTACTTTTGGTTGTTGCCACATTTGGACCGATGATCACTTCTGCAAAGGACTTCATCGTTGGAGATCAATCCGGGTGGACAGTCGGGTTTGATTACCAAGCTTGGGCTAATGGCAAGGAGTTTCATGTAGGAGACAGACTTGGTAAGCTCCATCCTCGATCTGTTTACTAATGGTAAGGTCTAGTTTATTTGATCATTATCCTAATGTGAGAGATTTGATTGATATATGCAGTTTTCAAGTATCCTGCGGGAGCACACAATGTGTACAAAGTGAACGGAACTGATTTCCAAAACTGCAGTGCGCCGCTGGAAGCGACGCCATTAACCAGTGGAGATGATACCATTGTTTTAGCAACTTCAGGGAAAAAATGGTACATTTGTGGCGTCGGCAACCACTGTGATCGAGGACAAAAACTGGTTATAACAGTGCTGCCTCAAGCATTACCTCCAAGCATGGCACCTGCTCCTTTTCCTTGGTCATATTCAAAAGGGAGCAAGAGGCCATTTTTTAACTTTAAGTTACCATGATCAATAAATACTCAAGATTGTGACGATGGTCAAGGATAATCAAGATTATAATTAATTTAATTTGAAGGTTAAAATTAAATAAATGGTGACTGCAGGTAATAATAACTGCATTGTAGTAAATTGATTAGAGTGGAGTCATTTTTAATTAGTTCAAAGTTATGTTTGGTTTGATAGCCATGTACTAGTTATGAGAGAGTTCCCATTAATAAAATATTTATGAATTGTTCATACTTTTCTTTAGTGATTTAATAACCAACTCATGGTGAAATTGAGCAAAGTGGCGAGCTCTTGGGTTGATCGGTTTAACTAGTTTGACTGACGGATAAAATCAGTGTCCAATAGTTTAAAATATTATAAAAACACCCTAAACACCACCACCGACGTCGACAAACTAGGGCAAATAGGGTTTGTTTGTTTCCGGCAATGACAACACTTTCCCATCACCACGAAAACACTCCCCTTAGCCAGTGATTTAGTTTTGTGATTTTTAGTCGATTCACTAATTGAAAATCACTTCCGTAGCCACCATTGCACTCATCAACCTTTCCTTTTCAAAACCCCTAACATCCTGACTTTCAATTGTTCGTCGATCATCGTCCAGTGAATAGAAAAATTGGTAATTTGACCCGATGAAACCCTCGGGTCCCGGTTGAACAGTTTCAGCCAATCGGGTTGGGCTGGGCCAGGTTTTAAAATATTGCTTTCCTCCGTTAGATCTAAATTAGTTTATAAAAAAATTATAAGTGTAAGTATTCCTTTTTATACAAATGGACAGAGTAAAAACCTCAAAACAAAGTGATGCAATATGGTCAAACACTCAACATGTTAAAGAGATTAATGTCAGAAGTATGCAACATCGATGCTCTCGAAGATTATCAAACAGGTTAGAACGTGTAATTTAGCTTTTACTTTTTCAAAGGTTATATAGATAGGTTAAAATTTTCATTTATTGATCATACATTCATTGCAATCCTGTAAACGTTCAGATAGAAGATGAAATTACGTTTTTTTTTAAATCACCTCAAAAACTTGCAAATCAGTGGATTATTTCAATAGATGATTATAAATTAGTGTCACAAATTAAGTTCAATCAAATTTTTACATCGATATAATATAATTCATGTCAAATATTATATACTATATGCCTATTTGTTTCAACAAAGAAGCAAATAAAAAAATATAACAAAGATATAATCAATCTGGATATTGTTAGCTACTCGACTGTAAGACCCCTCGAATGCGTCTGTCTCGCTCTTTATTGTTGAAATAGTCGACAACTCCAATACTTTTATATGCACACTTTTATTCGCCTTGAGCCCACAGCCGATTCAGGCCCATTCCATGAAGAGCCGTTGTAAGATTTGTTTAAGCAATTTAATTTTTAATTGGATTTGGGCTCAGGAAAAGAGATCCTCGTAATATTAGGTTTTTCTTTTTAAACATAGTATATAAATTTATTATTTTCTTGTATGAGGGTGATAGTAAATCATAAGTAAGTACAGTCATTATAATGAGAGAAGTGATAGAATATTTCAACATTCTCTTACAACTTTAATGTAATAATAGAGTTGACACTATCACGTCAATTGATGATTTTGATTAAACATGAACGATCGTTCTTTAGAGATGACCAATCCTTCTAAGAATAACTGTTCGTATTTAATCAAAATTATTTAGTGTCTTGAGTGTGGTGGAAGTTGACGTGATAGTTACTAGCTTAGGAGATTGTTAGAATTGTAAGAGAAGGTTGTGAGATTGAATTGTGTGTTTAATATTACTCATATCTTGAACCCATGAATATTGTTCTCAACCAAAAAAAAGGCAAAAAAAAAGTGGAATCAAGAAAAATAACGACATAAGATACTCCCATTCCTGTATAGACATTTGTTAATCCTTCTAACCAAACGGACCCTTAGAGCGTTAGTTGCTGTTGGCTGGCTGACTCCCCTCGACAGCCCAGAGTATAGACTCGTAAAACCACAAAAGCGGCGTCGTCTTTAGCATTTCATCTTCGCGCGTTTGCAACTCGGAGGTATGAATCCCTAATTGTTCACTCGTAAAGTTCTGTTTGATTACCGAGAAAATGTTGGACAGGAAATGAAATTCACATTTCTCGATGATTCTCTTCATCTGAAATTTTCTTCTTAAAGAGAATTATTCGAAAGTCTTTTTAAATTTTTTTCCTTTACTTTCCACATTGACAAACGAAGCTGTATAATTTCTCTTCTTTGCAAGTTTTAAGGTAGAGTTCGAGCTTCGCTTTAGTAATTTCTTCCAGTTATTTTCCTAATATTTCGTGTATCTTGATATAATGGTTGACAAATTACTGAATTGCAAACATTAAATGTTACTGTTCAATTTCTGATTAACAACTTATGTCTCGCTTAACTTAAGTCAAGGGATATCAACCTGTAAAATATATTTAAATTTGAGCACAATACAGGTTATGAAGTAATTAATGTTTGTAGCTATAAATTCCGAAGAATTTGTGTATTCTGCTAAGTTACTTGCAATTCAGTTCAAAACTTCAAATGTATAGTTATTTTCTTGAGGGGTGCAAATAGGTGCTGTATGATAAATGCATTTTGTTTTAAAACTTTGTATAGCTAGATATTTGTTGCATTGATGTGCTGAGCAATTTGTTGGACTGTTCTCTATAATCCCAATTTTGTAGGGGAAGGAATGGGAAGCCAAATCCCTATGATTAGTGATCGCACAAGGGTAATTTGGACAGCGGCTATGGAGCATTATTTTATTGATCTTATGTTGGATCAACTTCACAGGGGGAATAGATTGGGCCATACGTTCAACAAACAAGCTTGGACTGATATGATGACTTTGCTGAATGCGAAATTCGGGACTAGATATGATAGAGATACCTTGAAAAGTCATTATTCAATTTTGTGGAAGCAATATAATGATGTAAAGAATCTTCTCGAACAGAATGGATTTTATTGGGATGATACCCGTAAAATGGTGATAGCTGATGAACATGTTTGGGATGCTTATATCAAGGTTGGTTAATTGTACATAGTATTTACGTCCTTGGTTTTCTGTTTTGTCACTAAAGTAACTTGTTATATGCATATGCAGGCCAATCCTGATGTGCAAGCCTTTAGAAATAGAGCTTTGACATACTTTGATAATTTGTGCTATATTTATGGATATACACAAGCAGATGGAAGATACAGCCGCTCAAGTCATGATATAGACTTAGATGATGATGTTCAAGTAGTGCATACTGGTTAGTTTTGTGTCTGTTTGAGGACCTAAATCTATTGTTTCTCTTGATAATTCAATGCATTGTTAATGTTATAACATAAAGTAACAGGAAACTAAGTTCAGTAAGAATGAGTTTACACGATGTTTACTCTCTAGTAACTAATGTTTTATGCACAATTCAATACAGATTGTTATGAAACAATTTAAATGATTATTTTCTGAATTTTAGGTGTTGAAATAGGTAGCATTGCCCCTGAAAGTCGTGAGCCTGCCAAAAAAGCAGAGTGGACACTGGCAATGGACCAATATTTTATTGACCTTATGTTAAATCAAGTAAGAAAGGGCAGTACAAGAAAACATGGATTCTCCAAACAAGCATGGAAAGAGATGCTCATCTTGTTCAATGCAAAATTTTGTTCGCAATATCACAAAAGGTTTTTAAGGTACCGGTATAAGAAATTATTCAAGTATTATGCAGATCTAAGGACTTTACTTAATCAAAAAGGATTTTCTTGGGATGAAAAACGACAAATGATAGTTGCTGATGATAGTCTTTGGGATAAGTATGTCAAGGTATAAGATTGTTCCACATGATTTGTTAGTTTATAGTTATCAAGTATTCTGAAGCACTGTTCTGGATGTAGGCATATCCCCATGCATGTTCATACAGAAACAGGACGTTGCTGAACTATCAAGATTTGGAGTTGATATATGCATACTGGACCAAAAATGGTCCTTCAGTTCATATTTGCCAAGATAAAAATCTGAAGGACTATGTCTTTCAAGTCAAGTCAGGTAAGTTCATCGTAATATCAGCAAGCTGGGAACTGTAGTTTGAAAAACATTTGCTTTTAGATTCTATTGTGGTGTTCAGTTATTTAATAAAGTTAATAACATTATGTTTATAAGCCTCATGACAAATGATGATTGATGTGCTTCTAGTGTAATCTACAGTTTAAACCCTGATGCTGATGAACTATAGTGTACACTGACACATGGCTTCACCATGCATGTAGGTGAAGAGAAGGAAGGCTATTCATCTGCTGGAAGTGATGGTTTTGGAGCAGTTTGGACACCAACAATGGATTGTTATCTCCTTGACCTGTTGCTAGACCAAGCTCTTAGAGGGAATAAGATTGGTCTTTCATTCATAAGCGAGGCTTGGATGGAAATGGTTACTGTGTTTAATCATAAATTCAAATCTCATTATGATGTAGATGTTTTGAAGAAACGCCACAAACATTTAAGAAGGCAGTATAACGACATAAAGATTCTTCTAGAACAGAATGGCTTTTTTTGGGATGATATGCAAGAAATGTTAATAGCTGAAGATTATGTTTGGGATTCTTATGTCGAGGTGAATTGACATGGACCTATTTTCTTGTATCTTAGATATGTGTTACTCTATCACTTACTCCTGGTTTATGCAGGCACATCCTGATGCTCAATTATACAGAAATAAATCCGTGCCAAGCTATCACAAGCTATGTGTTATATATGGCCAAGAAAGTTCCAATGGGAGGTCCGGGCATTTGGCTAACAGTGTAGATATAAGGAGCACAGACCCAGATTTGATGATTGGTATGTTTCTTTTTTCAGCCATGAAGATTAGGATAAGATATTCTGTGGTGGATGGTCCAACGAGTATTATCTCAAGTTGTGACATGGGCAGGTAAAAGTTGAGTGGAAGTGTCTTTAGAATAAACTTGAACTGAGGCAATGGTGTATTCTGCTTTATGTAGTGTTAACTACCAGGATTAGTTTAGTTATATTGTATCTTATTTAGACCGTTTGTCTTCTTGAATTCCTTACTAGATCTTAGGTTCGTTTTTTTAATTTTTTTAATTTTTTTTTTATTTTAAAACTTGTTAAAGCAAAGCTTTTCAAATATTTGGGAAATTATGTGGCTTATACATTTTGTATATGTGACCATTTTTCACATATATAAAATAAACATTTATTTATTTATTTTTATTTTAGAACATTGTTTTTAATCTTTCAGTCTTGTTCCTTTTTAAAGTTCTGGGTGTCTTCAACTCTTGAGTTTTGTTGCCGAAAACTCTTTTTTTTTGTATGTTGCCTGCATATTAATGATATAAAGGAAAGAATTATACAATACTATTCTGTTGTCTGTTTTGTGTCTTGTGGAAAGCATTGGCTATAGTTTCTTTTTGGCTCTCCAAATTCAGATTTTCCAGCCCAAATGTAATTCACAAATGAATATTCACCATGTGAAGGATCTGTGGGAAGTAGGATACAGAACTTGATTTATTAAGTAGGGAAGCAGTAGCTTCTTTATCCCAGTAAGGGAGAAAACAAGGGTCATATGTTATATTGATGTGTGTCTGGAATCATCATTTGTTAAAAGTTGAGTTACTGTCGTAATAATTTACAAGGTTCTTATATTGTAGGAGAAGACCTCCAATTCTATGTAGATAGCGATTGTTCAAGGACAGATTGGACACCATTGATGGACCGTCATCTTATTGACCTTATGTTAGAGCAAGTGCAGAGTGGGAATAGGATTGGTTACACTTTCAAGAATGAAGCATGGATAGATATGGCTGTCTCATTTGTTGAAAGATTTGGATTAAAGTATGACAAAGATCTTTTGAAGGTTCATCATAAAAGTTTAGAGAAGCAATATTATGCTATGAAAAATCTTCTTGAACACAGAGGGTTTTCTTGGGATGAAAGACGACAGATGGTCACAGCATATGGTGATGTATGGGATGCATATATCAAGGTATTCTACTCATTTATTGGAGCCTTACACATGTTCTCTGTTACAAAGGACTAACATACGTCACATGTAGGAACACCCAGATGCAAAATCATACAAAACCAAACCCACACCAAATTATTATGATTTGTGCTTGATTTATGGGAATTCAACTTCTAATGGAATGGCCAACCGATTTAGTCAAGATCTTGACTGTAATGGTCATGGTGAGTTTTCACTGTTTGGAGCTTCTTAGCATTTGATGAAAATTTTGTGAGAAGACTATAATTAAATCGAACGAGTTTGCTACATGTCTAATTGTTGGTATACTCTGACAAAATATGTTGTATCAGCCTATCAGGCATCTTTGACATTTTGTGATGTCATTTTCTATTATCTTTTATAGCATAAAACAGATTAATTTTGTTTAACATATATTAACTTTTTCATATTTGTTGAAGGAGCCAAATCAAACAATGGCTACTGCTCGAGGACTGATTGGACTCTTCCAATGGACCGTTATTTCATTGATCTAATGCTACAGCAAGTTCGTCAGGGGTCTCTGATTGATAAGAAATTCAGCAAACAAGCCTGGGCTGACATGGTCGCAAAGTTTAGGGCAGAATTCGGGTCTCAATATAGTAAAGATGTTTTAAAGAGTCGTTATATTAACTTGAGGAAGCGATTCATTGACATGAAAAATTTACTTGATCAGAGTGGATTTTGTTGGAATGAAATGCGACAGATGATAGTTGCCAATCGTGATTTGTGGGATGCTTATGTGAAGGTGCTTTTTTATTCTCTGGTGAATAAAATTTTTTAAGCTCCAAGTAGCTCACAAATTGTGTCTGCAGGTTTACCCTGATGCACAGCCATACCACAATAGAACCCTCCCAAATTACAATGACTTGTTCTTGATATATGGAAATGCCAACACAGACACGGGGGAAAACCATTTTAGTCAGTCTATGGAAACTGACTATGCTGTAGGAGTAAAAATTGGTTTGTTTCTCTCTCTTTCTCTGGGTTATGCATGATCAAGATTGTTGCATTGACTTTGTACTTGGTGAAGATTTGCACTACAAGCCTGAAAATGGACTAGGACATTATTTGATAAGTGAAATAAATAAGAAAAAAGTTGAGCTAATGCAATCCCTTGGTGAGTTGGTGTGTGCTGATTGATGACAAGTCTCTTATTTAGATAGGAAACAAAATAAATGTTTTGATGATAAAAATGAGTTATAGCAGTGGACCAGATGTCCACAACACTCTTTTTAAGACACAGTTGTACAAGATGGGAATCAATCTATACGAAAACCCCAGGCCATATTAACAGTGTGCATCCACTAATATCTTTGACTTCTTTTGTTCATTTTGGCATAGTGTTGTAGGGTTATTTGGGTCAGTAAGCTAGCTCTATTATCTGAAAATCTTATGTCTCTTCACTGAAAAGAAAAATGTAAATCTGGAAGTACAGTATAAACACAATAGAGCAGTTTTACATCACACGTCACAGAGATGTAGATTTTGTTAAATGCTATGTTACGCAGTGTGGAATGGTTACATTTTTCTCCTTCTCATTGGCTCTGAGAATGCATTTGTTGGATTAACAGTTGTGTTGAATTTGTAGGCGAAGAGGATGATCAATACCCTGATAATAGTAGTTCTCCAAGAATACATTGGACAAAGACGATGGACAGATGCTTTATAGACCTTATGTTGGAGCAGGTGCATAGAGGGAATAAGATTGGTCACAGATTTAGTGATCAAGCTTGGGCCTGGATAGTTGCATCATTCAATGAACAATTTGGCTTTATATGTGACAGAGAAGTATTGGAAGAACGGTATTTTAGCTTGATGAATGAATGTAACAGCATCTCAGACCTTCTCAGTCCGAATTGCTTTATGTGGGATGACATTCAGCAAACAATGATTTCTGATGATGATGTTTGGGAAGCTCATATAAAGGTGCATTTCTTTCTCGAACCACAGCAGTAAGACTGGTCTTATATTTTCTGGTTATTGGTCGTGGTAACCACAGCATGGCATAGTGGAATTTCAAACACCATTTTTGAGTAGATATCAGATAAGGAAATAGGAAAGATTGTTCTATTATATTCTTAATATTGTTTACCATTGATCCTGACTAGCATTAATACTATAATGATTTGCAGGAGCATCCAGATGCCGTCACATACGAAGAGAGAAACTTAAGTAATTATAATGATTTGCATATTATTTATGGAAACAAAAGTTCCGATAGAAGATTAAGCAGTGCGGGTGTAAAAATTGAGAATGACGATAATATCTTTAGAGATTTATGTACTCCAGCTGCAGAGTTTGACATATCAGAGTGGAAGAAAAAGCGGAAATCTGCAAGTTCATCAACACGGGCTTGTCCAAGAAAAATTAAGAAACCCATGAAGGAGATACAAGAAACTCCGGATGAGATGCCCAGTTTGGTCAAGACATGGGCAGGTAACAAAGAGATCATCGGAGAATGTAGCTCAATCAAAAGCGTTGTTGATGCGCTTCAAGCCGTTCCAGGCATGGATGATGAGACCTTCCTCGAAGCGTGTCAACTTTTAGAAGATGAGAAAAAAGCCAAGATGTTTGTTCAAATGGATGTCAATCAGCGGAGGAAGTGGTTAATAAGAAAGCTCCGCAGGTAGCTTAGCCTTGGCCTTAGCTTTGTAGATGTGTAGTATAATTTTGTTGCACTCTAAAACTTCTGAAAATGTAATTGTTTCATATCTCGGTTCAATGTTGGTGAATTTTGTTCATGAATGATGAATATTAGTCCTAATGTTACTGCTAAGGTGTTCTCTAATCTCTTCAACACGAGAAATCAGGATCCTTTCTTGATGTAAGCTCTCTCGAGTTTTACAAATCTTATGATTCTTGTATATATCAATAAGATTTGTTTTTTTTTTTTTTTAAAATTATAATTTTGTATCTTAATCATTAATCTCAATTTTATATTTTGTTAAAATCTAAATATTAAATGTATAAAAGATTATGATAGATCTTGTGATCGAGTCTCGTCTTACTACGTTTGTGACTTATTGGTCTACGTATTATAAACTAGTGATTTTGACTCAGATTTCTTGTTTTATCATTAGAAGTTGATTCTATTTCTTATCCACGATAGGAAATGATTCCGAAATTACAGTGAAAATAAAAAATAAAAAATAAATTTATTGTTTTGTTCTAATACATATATTTAGCTTCAGGTCGGCTGGCAAAACGCGTGAAGTTTGAAGAAAATCTTAATCAAAACAAGGCAAAACAGTATGCAAACAACTGCACAACACTGAAAGCTGAACTCAGTTTCTTCATAATAGCACCAAACATCTGAAATAGAAACCAAACCCAACCGAAAACAGACAACAAAATCAAGATCCCATCGCCAATTAAACGTAAAACTCGCACACTTCCATCTTTCCATGGCATGGTCACGGCCATGGCCATTTCCTTCACATCCCTTCTCAAAACCACTTCTCTAATCTTAACCCTCTTCTCCATTCTCCTCTTTTTCCTCTTCTCTCCTCGTTCGTCGCAGCTTCCTCGCAGATCACTCTTGGCCAGCAACTGTTCGACTAGTTTCCCCACCCAAAACCACCACTCAGATGGCCTGTTCGACTACTTTTATTTTCACTCTTGCCATTTCAATCAAAACCCTTTTCTCTCTATTCCCTCTCTCTCCCTCCTCGCCCTTCTTTTCTTCTACATTCTCATCAAAACGGCCCAATCCCACTTCTCTCTAGTTACCACTCAGCTTTCGACACTCTTGAATCTCTCCCCAAGTATGGCCGCTGTCACGCTTTTAGCGTTGGGTAATGGGTCTCCGGATATTTTTTCGTCCGTCGTTGCGCTTCGTAACGGGCAGTACCGAACTGGGTTCGGGGCGATTTTGTCGGCGGGGGCGTTTGTTTCGGCTTTTGTTGTTGGGTTTGTGGCGATTTATGCGGCTCCGTTTACTGTTGATGCTGGGTGTTTTGTGAGGGATGTGGGGTTTTATTTGGTGGCTGCTTTGTTTTTGTTTTATGTGTACTTGAGTGGGGAGATATTTGTGTGGCAAGCTGTTGGGTTTGTTATGTTTTATGTGTTCTTTGTTGGGATTGTGTTTTGGATGGATTTGGGAATGAATAGAGGTGAGAAAAAGGTTGATAAAGAAATGAGTATTAGGGGGCTGGATTGCGAGATTGGAGGAGAAGTTAAAGATTTAGAGGAGATAAAGATAAATGAAGGGTTTGGATTTGCTCAAGTTTATAATAAGGTATGCTTTCTCTGATACTTGTTTTCATTAGTAATATGCAATGCAAGTGTAATATGGTATATGGTGTTGATTTTTGAAGTAACTATGGAGTGCTAATTCTTAGTGTTATAATTTGGTGATCAAAGTTGATGGTTTTGAACAAGTTTACGGATTGGTATGTTTTTATTGAAGTTAGTGATATACACAGTTAGTGTAATGTGGTTTATGGTGTCTGATTTGTGAACTGTGGGAAGCAAAATCTGAGTATTATTGTTTGATGGCCAAGTTTTTATGGTTTTGATCAAATTTAAGGAATGGTGTGTTTTGTTGGAGACTTGGAATCTGAGTGTTACTACTTGGTGTATATGGTGTTGATTTTTGAAGTAACTATGGAGTGCTAATTCTTAGTGTTATAATTTGGTGATCAAAGTTTATGGTTTTGATCAAGTTTACGGATTGGTATGTTTTTATTGAAGTTAGTTATATACAGAGTTAGTGTAATGTGGTTTATGGTGTCTGATTTGTGAACTGTGGGAAGCAAAATCTGAGTATTATTGTTTGATGGCCAAGTTTTTATGGTTTTGATCAAATTTAAGGAATGGTGTGTTTTGTTGGAGACTTGGAATCTGAGTGTTACTACTTGGTGATAAAAGTTTATGCTTTAATCAAGTTTATGGAATGGTGTGTTTTATTTGAGGCTTGGATTATTTTTTCTGTTTTTTGTTTTTGTTGTAGTTAGTGATATTCAGGATTAGTGGAATATATATTGGAGAGCCAAATCTGAGTGTTATTGTTTGGTGGCCAAATTCATGCTGGTCTCTCTGTGTGTGTGTGTGTGTGTGTTTTGAATATATGGTTATTGGTCAGAAGGGTAAAATGTAATTGTAAATTGTTGTTTGATGAAATGTGGATGTCTTGCTCAGTTTAGTTGTTTAATGTTTGAAATCTTTATTACTTGATTAGTGTTTAAGAGACTATTTAGATAAGAGGTGGGAGGGAGATCCCTATGGGGAAGGTTCTGTGAAAGTGTTATTAGCTAAGGAGCTAGTCATAATTCTTAAACTATGTTAGACAGTCATGCTACTTGCCTTTGGAATATGATTTTTTATGCTCTCTTGTGTTAATCTCTAGTAGTTTTCTTGATGGGAGCTATGACTGGTAAACTGGATAAAAGTTAGTTTGGCTGGTGACAATTTCCTATTAATTGGTGATTTAGGAGTTAATTAAGTTGAAAGCAAGTTGTTTGAGAGCATAGATATGACACAGCTTGGATCTTGGGTTTTGCCTAATTGGTTTGTTTGTCCAGGTTCCTTAATTTAATAGATCAATAAGCTTCTTTTTGTTACGAGGAAGCCTCAACATCCCATCTTGTCATATCTGGAGTGGTTAGTTGCCTGAAGTGCACTTGCCATTGTTATGTTATTGTTGCTATTTTGATTCCTTCTGGTTGCAAATGCCACTGGCTAAGATAATTTGGCTAAACTAGGGAAAACGCTGGAGTTAGTGACTTTTTTAGCTCATCAATGTTAGCATATGTTAAGTATGCACACCTGACACATATCTTGGGAATAAAATTTGAGCAACCTAATTAATCAAAATTCTATAAATTTTAATTAGGATGTTGTAGTTCAGTTCCTTTTGCTTTATGAGGTGTTTTTGTGAAGCTAAATTTGAGAAGCTGCTCCTTCAGAAAACAACATTAAACTGATTAACCTATCAGTTCTCTCTTTCTGTCTCTTTTGATTAAATGTATCTGCCTTTTTATTTTGTTCAAACCATCAGTATTTTCAAGATCTCTCTGAATGAATATTTTTCAATAGAGTTTGCTATCTTTTTCAATGAGGACCATTTTCTATGCTAGCTTTACTCTTATGAATGGATTTTAGTCTTGGAGTGGTACAAGAACTAATGTAAAGTGAACAAATTCAATAGACTGTCCAATTTAGTTAGCCATGTGGTTTTGCAAGGAGGATGAATTCAGAATGATGTTAATCTTCGGAAATTACGAATAAGAGTTCAGCTAATATAAGAAGCATTAGTTTTGTGTAAGAATGAACTAAAGTTGCTTTCTTCTGGCGATGAATGCTTATTATAGTTTTTGACATGCATACAGGTATCAAAAGCATGGGAGCTTCCAATCACTTTTCTTCTGAAGCTCACAATTCCAGAAACTGATCCTTCTGAATGGAACCGGTTTTACTCATCTGCAAATATTGCTCTTTGCCCTTTATTGCTTTTGTATGCTTGCAACTCCTTCATGCCAATAGATCATCCTATAGCTTTCCTCCTTCCAAACATCCATTTCCCTCTCTGGTTTGTAGTACTCTTAGCAAGCACCTCACTTGCACTTCTTCATTTCATAGTGGAAACAGAACCCCCAAAGACTGAGCAATTGCCTGTGGTGGTCATAGCATTTGTAATGAGTGTATTTTGGATATCCATTGTTGCTGGGGAGCTGCTTAACTGTCTGGCTGCACTTGGGATAATCCTTGAATTGCCTCCAGCTATCCTTGGCCTCACAGTGCTTGCCTGGGGAAACTCTGTGGGAGATCTTGTTGCGGATGTTGCAGTTGCCAAAACCGGGCATCCAACAATGGCAATGGCTGGGTGCTTTGCGGGGCCAATGTTTAACATGCTTATAGGACTTGGATCAGCTTTGGTAATGCAAACGGCCAATGTTCATCCAGAAGCTTATCAGCTGCATTTCCACATCGGTATTGTTACTGCTTTTGTGTTCTTGCTCTTGAGTCTGATGGGATCTCTATTAGTCATAACGTGGTCTAGATTCCGGGTACCTAGGTTTTGGGGGTTTTGCCTGGTTGGACTTTATGTCGTTTTTACAGCAGTCAGCTTAATCATCGCCAAGTTTTCGGGGTGATTAGTATAACCCACAAAAATGACAGTATATTCAGTCATGCCATGCAAGGCAGAACTATACGGTTGCCAGGATATGCAAGATCTTATGGGAAAAATGAAAATGGAGCAAGAATATGCAATTTCTCATCCGAAAATGAAAATGCAGCAAAGATTAATGATATGATATGATATGCAAGCAAGCATTGTTGTCAAGAGTTGAAAGAAGCCATGATTGCAAAACTTTTAATCTGCAGATTGAATATAGGAAAAGCTTATTCATAAATAGTGTTCTTATATTTTTTTTTCCTCTCAAAAAATGATTGGAGGTAGAATTTTCTAACTTGTAATAGGAAAAATATTTGTATATTCTTTTATATATGTATACTAGTTTTTGCCAGAACAACTTGAGGATTAAGGAATTGTTTTCTTTTTTTGTAAAAGTTCTTGGACCACTTTATAAAAGAGCATCCGTTTCTAGATTTTTCTGTTATCTTAAAATTTCTTTTTTATAAAATTGTATTTGTATGGGGAGAATTGATGTAAAAGTACTTTTTACTTTTTGAAAACATTTTTGAAAAAGAACTTCCAAATACAATGGAGAAACTGAAAAATATAACCTCCTCAATCAACAGACAAAGGGTAAGTTCGTCAAACAAAAACAGCAAAAAAAATTGAAGGTTAATTTCATTAGACTCCCTGAAGTTTGTCACAATTCCATGACTAGAGTTTTAAAATAATACAAAAACCCCCATTCTATCATTTGGCTAATATTTCCCGAGTATTTCAAAAACAAAAGAATTACAACTAATGATGAAGGGTAGATACCGTCATTAGACAACGCTTGTCAACTATCTAAAATATTAGTTAATTACGTAATCGTGTTTAGGTTGTAACTCATTTTTATCTGATACAAGATTGTAACATTCTCTCACATAGAATCACAAGATATGCTCTTATCACTCTCAACATTATTAGTCAATTCAATCATCTCTTGGTAGGTTTTAGGAGCCACATAACTACTTGACTTAGCGTTTGTTTATCTTTGGTCGATTGGACAAACTATTAGTTGTTTTAAAGACCTTATATGGCAATTTTAACTCGCCCGTCAATTTGTTTGGGGAGCTCACATAATAAATGAGAATATAAACCTACTTTTTGTACTACTTTTGTTATAAATTGGACTCTTGCCAACTATCTAGACAACTAACTCAGCCTCCGGTGCGAATTAGGGTATCAACGTAATGTAAAATATTAAAGCCATAGGGGTTTGCAGTAATTATCCAAAGAGAAGACACAAAAAAAAATTCACACAACGTAAAAGGTAAACCCCCCCTGACATAACAAGTCAGAATCAAAGACACAACGCACACTCAGCTTTTGTTGTTTCCAAACTCAGGTTCGTTCCTATGAAACACAAGTACACAACACACAACAACACATCATTAATCATTACGAAAATCCATAGTCCCCCGCCCAAAGAAAAAAAAAATCCCTTGATTCTTTCCAAACCCTAAAAGGGTTATCTGTTATTCAAAATCAGATCTTTCACTGTTTGCTAAAATATCCCAGAATAAAAAAAAAAAATATCTTTTCCAATTACTGTTAGATCTCCCCAAAACAACAAAAGCAAAAACAGGACGAAGTTGACTGAAATTTTCTCTTTTTTTGCTTTGTTTTCAGGGTTTTCAATCTGGGTTTTTGCTTTAGAAAGGAACAGAGAGAAGTTGAGAAAGAAAGGTATAAACTTTTTCTTCTCTTTTGCTCTCTGATACGTGTGTATATATGCATGTATATATGCACGTGTATGATTGTATGTGAACTTGGGTATGTAATTGTTTTTATGTTTGGATTTCATGAGTGACTTTTGGGTTCGATTTTTCAATCTTTTTATGGGTACGATCAGTTATTATTTATGTTTTTATTCCTTTTCTTTTTATCGGCTATGGTCTTGGGTCTTAACTGTTTGATATGATCTTTGAATATTATTTGTTTATTGGTTCTTTTTTTTATTTAATGATTTAATTAGGTCATATGAGTTCATATAGGAATTGGGCATAATTTATATTGTGCTTTATTTACTTGATTTTTGTTGAATTTCTTCTGTTCTTGTTGAACAAAGTGTTGGAAAGAAATTTAAAGATGGATATAATACAAAAAGTCAGCTTTTACGCAGTTTTAATTGACAGTTAAATGAAAAGAGCTTATCTGTAATTTTCCCGAGTCATATTACACGTGAATTGTTCTCGACTTGTGATGAACTTTAAAGACTGCAAGCTGTTTTCATTCGATAAAGATGCATACATATGACGGTATCAAAGTAAACATAGATTTTCTATTGAAGTTCTAGCATTTGTGGTTCTTACCTTTGTTGTAAACTTGGTTCTTTTGCGTATTTGCATGTATAATTTAAAGAGCTTATTGGTAATGGAGAGGACTTTACTGTATTTAGAAATTTAATCAATAGTACAGTTTTGGTTGTCGGTTTCCTAGTTACATTTCTGGTTAGAATCTGTTGGGATATTACTTTTTTTGTATGGCTTTGCATGTCGTTGACACGTAAAGATGAAAGATGAAGCACCAAACATCTTTTGAAAAAAAATTATACTCAGCGCATTTGGAGGATTTTCATATGGGTTTCCTTTGTTTCCGTGGCAATAATATGATGACAAAGTTGGTTCTCAGGCTTTCATAGTGATCTTCCTTGTTGAAATTATGGAGATCTACAAATCGATTTCAGTTTCATATGAAATTTTGAAGTCCAATTTGTCAAATACCCTTTTTTGTACAGCATATTCATATCTCATTTGGAATTCCCTAAATATAGCTATTTCTGTTTTACGTAGATCATATTAATTGATTCCGAATCACATGAATTAATTGATTCCAAATCACATGAAAGTAATTACTAAGATAAGAGACATTCCAATATCTATATCTATATTTATCTCATTCAGAGTTTTCTTTATTAGTTTAATAAAATTAAAAATGTATTCTTTACTGTATTTACTCTGTCCTGCAAGGATTTGGATTGTTTGTTGTTATGGTTGTCAGAAGTTTGAACCATAGAGCGTTTGAGTTATATTTCTTGGGAGAAGTGTCTTTGGAAAGCTTTACTTATTGGTCAAGGACTTTTGTGAATACTTAAACTGTTTTTGGTTTAGATGGGCCTGCTCCCTCTCTCAGCACAAGTAGCAAATATGTTCAATATCAGACTCCTGTCTACGTGTCTCGTAAATTAGAGATGAATCACTAATAGAAGGAAAAAAGGAAGAAAAGGAAAGATTTTTAATTTTTCATAAAAATTTTCTCTGCGAGTTAAAGCATAAGCTATATATATTTTTAAGGGGGTGTTTGGAGTTGGAGATTGAGCCAGAACTAGAATTTATTTAGTGACAGTTCTGGTTTGGTGAATTTTTATGGCCCACTAAGGTCATTGGTTAATGGTTTTGTCTATATTGTATGGTCCTTTATGACTCTACTGATAACTAGACAACTTCTAAGATGTTTGAATTTATTAATTTGGAATCCAATTGAATGAATAGCTTTTTTTATTTTTTTACTTTTTTGTTCAGTCATACTATGATGAATCTTTTCTCTTGCTTAGATAATTTCCCTTGTGCATTTGGTTTGGAAATGAGATCTTTTCATATCTACTATGTAATCCTATGAACTTTGATTTAATTGTTCTTGTTCCTTTTCCTGTTTGCATTAGAACAGAGAAGTTCGTGTGTTTTTTGATTCTATTGGATCAGAATGGATCGGCAAGGACATGGACAACCCGCTTCTATGGGAATGGTTGGTGGTGGAGCTCAGTTGCCATATGGCACGAACCCTTATCAGACTAATCAAATGAGTGGGGCCCCAAATGCTGGATCAGTGGTCACATCAATCGGGACAATGCAATCTCCTACTCAAGCAGCAGGTGCCCAGCTGGCACAGCACCAACTTGCCTATCAACAAATCCACCACCAGCAGCAACAGCAACTGCAGCAGCAACTCCAGTCTTTTTGGGCAAATCAGTACCAAGAAATAGAAAAAGTGAACGACTTCAAGAATCATAGCCTTCCCTTAGCAAGGATCAAGAAGATCATGAAAGCTGATGAGGATGTGAGAATGATATCAGCAGAGGCACCAGTCATATTTGCCAAGGGCATGCGAAATGTTTATCTTGGAATTGACTCTGCGATCCTGGAATCACACGGAAGAGAACAAAAGGAGGACACTTCAAAAGAATGATATCGCAGCAGCAATTACTAGGACTGATATATTTGATTTTTTAGTTGATATTGTGCCTAGGGAGGATCTGAAAGATGAAGTACTTGCATCAATCCCTAGAGGAACTATGCCCGTTGCGGGACCTGCTGATACACTACCTTATTGCTATAT
Organism: Pistacia atlantica; assembly: GCA_026229545.1. Lineage (NCBI taxonomy): Eukaryota > Viridiplantae > Streptophyta > Magnoliopsida > Sapindales > Anacardiaceae > Pistacia > Pistacia atlantica. The sequence continues at coordinate 4,013,784 of CM047909.1, read as the reverse complement.
GCCACCTCAACATGCTCCTCAGGTTGGGATCTACTGGTATGATCATGGGTAAGCCTGTGATGGATCCTGCAATGTATGCCCAGCAATCTCACCCTTACATGGCTCAACAGATGTGGCCACAGGGACCAGAGCAACAGCAATCACCCTCTGATCATTAATGGCTGTAGTTCTGGAAGTTGAGGAATTGCGTAAGTTCTCACTTTAGTATATTTGTTGCTGGTTTGCCATTGATAGTTAAAATGCAATTAAATCATTGTGTTTTAGAGAGCTATCGTTGAGTAAGTTTTTGTGCTCAAATTTCTTTGCTTTTTCATCCTAGCTGTCTTCCCTACTGCCCTTCACTTATAGACATTTTCCTGCAATGTTTGCAATGTGATTTTCTACATACTGTCTTAATATATAACGTATGCGTCATTTTCATCATTCCAGCACTAATCACCTGGATGATTCGAAACCTGCACTTTTGTGTTTGGTGTTTCATTCTTTTTCTTTTTGCGATTTGTATTTATTGAAAATTTTGGATTACAGTTTCTAATGGAATCATCTTGCTAACGTCAACAGGGGAGGACCAGAGGCCTCTAGCAACCAAAAGCTGCCCCTGAGATTTCAGCCGAAGACTAGCAGATTTTCTGTAAATAATATGTTGAAAAGAGTAGTTGATCTTGTTTGATCCCTTTTTTCACCTGGTTGTTATCTTTACATTTCTAGTCAGTTATATGATATTACTCAAAGAGATGTATAAGTAATATGTTTGGAAAGAATAGTTTTTTCTTGATTGAACCCATTTTGACCTGGGTGGTTATCAACTTATCATTCTCATTTCTAGTTAGGTATGGTTTACCTAAAGATGTATAAGTAGTAATTTAACTTTAAAGTGATGCTTCTACCTTTATTACCATGAAACTGAAATTCTATTCCTTCCCTCCACAATGAGTTTTGGTATTATCTATCATTCATAGAGGTCATGTGGGCACTTGGATTCCAGTGACTTGTGATGTTTAGGTTGAAAACAGGTAGAGGGAAGTTCTCAACATCTTATGTCAGCAGGCTTTTGCTGTCACTTGTATGAAAAGAACACATGTTTCAGTTGCTGAAATTATTTGTAGAATGCAGTGCACAAGGCTTGGCTACTGGGAAGTCTATACAAAGGGCAAATAAAATGTTACGGCATGATTTCAAAATACAGTGTAATGGTGGTCTAAAGTCAACACATTTTTATCATCAAGTATGTTTTGTACATATCCTGAAAGTAAGCTCATCTTTATCTACCATTATGATGAGTGACTCTGTGGCCCACCCACCTTGCCAATTATCTAATTAATCAACAGTTCCACTCCAAGGTTCTGTAACTGTGTCACACATGGCTACAAAAAAATGCCCACTGATTTAAAACTCTGGCTGGCCCAACCGGGTCAATTGGGACTTGGAACCTTTACTGGGTTGGGTTACAAATTTTTCTATTAATTTAAAACCTTAGAAATTAGGATATTAATCCATGAACAGTTGAAGGTTGGAATATTAGAGCTTTGGAAGAGAAACTGTTAGTAAGTGCAATGGTGGTAACGACATTGATTTCTGGTGAATAAATCGATCAAAAATCGCAAAACAATGTCACTGGAAAAATCCCGTTGTTGTCGGTGATTGGGAGGCAAACGAGGGAGGGTTGAGATAAGTTTTGGGCGGGAGGCAAACGAGGGAGGGTTGAGATAAGTTTTGGTCAGGAGGCTAAGTGAAATGTTTTCATGGTGATGGGAGGTATTGTCTTTGCCAAAAACATGCCCTATTTGTCGACATCGACAATGGTGTTTGAGGTGTTTTTGCAATATTTCAAATCTATAGGGACTTACAGTAATTTTTAGGAGTATTTTTGTTAGATTTAAAACCTTTGGACACCGGTTTGACCCATCACTCAAACCGGTCAATCCAAAAACTGACCACTTTGCCGGGTTTCACCCCGAGGGTTGGGTTTTAAAACATTGTAAATACCATCAGACCATCGTAATAGAAATGTCACTTGAAGTGTGGATTCACAATTAGTGGGTTTAAATTAACATGTCATGAGAATTAGATGGTCTATCCAAACTGGTCTTTTATTTGGTAGGTAATATCTATGAAGCTATTGCGAAGGTTACAAACTTGGAACATTTTTGAAGAAACTTTTTAGTATTATCTACAGCGCCCCATTTCTTTGGGAAGGTTACAAACTTAGAAATAGAGACCAATTTTGAAGAAATGACTCTTTGAATAGAGGCCACTTCTTTTCCATACTACGAGCCAAATGGAAAATGCCACAAATGGTTATTGGGCATCCCATTTGACATCTACATATCCGTGGTTGAACCATACAATGTTAAACACAGACACGACTACACTAATAAAATCTCTTGAATTCTGCTTTAGCTAAAGTTAAGGGGACACTGCTTTATATTTATATGCTTGAAATTGGGATTTTTTTTCTTTCAAGAACAGCCATAAAAGGGGTAACACAGAGGGCTGAACAAGAACCTTACTCATCTTTGCATCATTCGCAAACAAGAATGAACTTGTCTGGTCAATATCTGAATGAAAAAATAAAATAAGCCAGGTCATTGTCCGGTCAACCTCAGGAAAATTTGATTAAAAGAGAGTAAATTCCATAAATGTCAATCTCACCATTTTAATACCATGGACTTGGCTTTAGTAACTGAACATACAGTTACAAGTTCAAACATGTGAGGTAAGACCTTTCTACAAGAAGCAATCTACTTATCAACTAATCTGTCTTTCTTTCTTCACAATTCCCTCCAGAATCCCATCAGTGCCGAAATTTCCAGTAAACTGTTGAGGATCAACTGGTCCTGGCAACTGAAATGTGATCGAAAAGTATCCTGGGGGGCAAAGGTTCCGACTTTGCATTTCAAACACTTGGGAGTACCTGTACACTGATTTCTCGCCTGTTGTTGTCACTCCCCTTATTAGTACCTTCCCAGAGGTATCAACTTCGCAACTGAAATCCCCTGCAGCAAGGAAATATCATTGAAAATGAAACCCCGTTTTCCAGTAGCAAGATCAATAATGAAGCCAGTTATCAATCACCTTAGCTAAGATGTTCAAGTCATTACATCATTTTATCCTGCAATAAGTCTAAAACTTTAACGAGAAATGATCTTGCTTTTGAATATGTATTATGAAAGCAGAAAGCAATGACTTTTATGCTAATCAGTAAAGAGATTGCCGCTTTATATACTTCCCTTTACATCTTCAACATCATAATATACATGGTGGAGATGAGATGATAGAAAGAATTCATGAATAATAACTAAATAGATGATACTCACAGCAACCATGAAAAGCAACAATGGACTCAAGTGATGAACCTGAAGTAGTTATAATAAACTTACTTTCATTTCTTTTCACTCCTGGAAGAGCAACACGAAACAGATATGAGTTGTCAAACTCGCCAATGTCCATGAGTCCGACAATTGGTCCAACACGCCCCATGGCTGCAGTCCCAGTCAATGCAAATCCACTTTTAGTGGCAGCTGTTATATCAGCCCACTCTTCGTTTGGTTGGGCAAGAAGAAAGAAATATCATTGCTGGACCAACAGCATCCAGAAATTTGGTGTCACCCTTGGTTGGCAATGGAGCCATACAAGGATACATCCTCTGCGCAACACCTGATGGCATACTATTTACAAGGTTCCACATCATGAATATCTTGTTCCTTGGATCTCATGGCATCGCCTATACGTCTTTTTCTCTGAGAAATATAAGATGACAAAATGGGAGGAGAATCTTCATTGGATTCAGCTTCTTTAACTTGCACGTCATACAAAACACTATGGTCTTCCAAAATGTGGAACCTAGCAGCATCTCTGCACAGAACCATATTCTCACTCCTAGTTAACCTTCTAAACCTTTCTACATCTTCTGGGTTATTGTAAGAGACATCTGGGTTGTTAATAAAAACAATGTTTTCAATGATTTTGTAATGATTTCTGAACTGTGAATGGGGATGTAGATGGGGAGGAAAAAGATCAGAAAACTGAGGATGAATGACAGGGCAAGTTATGACCAGATATTGGGAGATTTCCCTTAAAAAATTGGTTCAACCAAAGGTAATCTAACAGTAAGAGATTGATCTGCCTTCCTAAGTGCATAATAGTATATCCTTTCTACTTCTACAGCTTTCATGTGTGATCCAGCTAGTTGATCAGAAATATATGGTGGAAGGCCCTCTGCCATTCTTTGAAAAACTGACTTCTGTGGTTCCCCTTTCAGATCAGGACCAAAATAGGTACTGAAAATGAAGTACAGGAGAAAACGCTGATCTTCATTTGGTACTGCTCCACTTGCTACATTATTGGATTCTAACCTTGGAGCAGCAGGCAAAACTGTCACCTGAGATGGGCTATCCATAGAAATAGCTCATACAGTAAATCAATATCTGCATGAGAAAACAATATTAATTAAGAAATTAACCATAGACTTTAAGGCAAAATGACATCTATATATCACACAAAGTGTAATTACAACCATGACATAAACATAACATATACATGTATCCGGTAATCGTCTTGACTTTGGCAATATAAGATATACCGAATTAAATAGTTGAAAGAAAGGGCATTTTCACAGTTGGCAGTAACTATAATAATATTGGCTTCAGCTTAAATTTTGGTTCCCTGTGCAAACAAGAGAATTCGAAAAAAGTACAAGAAATTACCCTTTAATATGCTTATTGAACCTGTGCTATCCTTAAAAATGACCCAAAATTTCATACTATCGACTGATTGAAAAATCTATCTAACCCATATCTATCTATCCAAATCTTTCCACATCCACACACATCAGCATGGAAACTTTCTGTAGAGGTTGAATCCATCCATTATGTAAACATGCAATTAACTATTCATCACCACGATAACTAAATAAAACAAAAAATCAAGCCATCTTACTGACATTTCCAGACAGTTCTGGTAAAAACAACCCAAACAAACACATAACAATGAGTAAAAATGTTTTAGATAAACAAATTCAGCGACAATCCCCTCAATACAAAACCCACTTCATCTCCAAGCAAAGTAAGTACCAAGTTGGCATGTTAATTCATTTCCCAAATTAATGATACCAAAATTTAAAAACCCCATTAACATAACATAAACAATTAGTTGATGATCAAAACATTTTATGCATGGACATAAACACAAGTAATTAAACTCATCAAGATTAAACCACATAGTGATGTAAATTTTGCACGTAAAGAACAAGAACAAGAAGAAGAAGAAGATAAAGAAAAAGCTAACCGGTCGAGAGAGTCAAGAGAGTAGAGGCAATGAAGGAAAGCACAACCGGGTTTTGGCTACTATATGGACTATGGTTAGTGAAAACAAATATATCTGGTAACGCCTGAATATTTTGCGGACTGTACGTGTAAACGTGTAATCATGCTTACGTTTATTTAACCAATAAATAACGGATTTCCAAGCAATAATATATTTATAATTCAATCTTATAAATTTTTTCTCATGATCTTGACGTAATAATTCATAATTAGTTAGTTCATAATAAATTCTGCTTATGTAATTACGAGTTATCACGTTAAGATTGTAAGAAAAAATTTATAAAATTGGTTGTAAACTCATCTTTGTTGTTTTACATTTGTCACAAAGACAATCAGAGATTTTTCTTGCCCCTAAATAGACCTCGAATAAGAAAATCCTCTGTGCAACGACTAATGTAAACACGACTAGCTAATAAGATATGTCACATCAACGAGCATAACACATATATTCGATTCTTATTGATTGATTACATGTATATATATATATTGTACATTAATTTTTTTCTTTAAAAGATATTTATATACGTAAATTTTATTAATTAAAGATAATGTTATCTGGGTATTGTAATAGAAACCTCTAATATAATATTAATATGAAATTTGAATTTTTTAATATAAAAGTTAATCTAAAATTTATATTTAGACGTACCCATTACGAACTCATGTATACTTGGAATTTGGAAATGCATCACTATTCGTTTTGGGAGTGTTATTGTTAGTTTTAGAAACTACAGGGAGCAAAAGGATAAAACTTCGGGGGTGTCAATGAATATCTGAAATACAATACCCGGCCTGACAGAACCAGATTGGCCCAATTCGATTGCGAGTTCATTAAATTTAAAATATGATTTGACGGGTCAACCCGACCCGGTTCTTGCCGTGCTTATAAATTATAATGGTGGACTTCCGACAACCGATCATCCATTCTCTGGTGTCTCACTCAGTTAACTCACTGTTTCAACCCAGTCATGGCTTCTCCGTCCAGGTACAACTCACACATGCATGTAGCATGTATGCATGAATTCTTTATTATGGAAACGATTTGAGGTGTGAATGTGTTTGAGTTTTGTTGCAAATTTCATGTAAGGTATCTGACTTTTATTTTTTAAATTGTAATTTCTGTGGTTGTTGATTATTATTATTTTTCTGGAGTATTGAAGTTTTATGGTTTGTTGTTGTGAAGAGGGAGGGAAAAGAAAAAGATTTTTGAAATTGTTTTATGTTTTTAAGAATGATTATGGAGGAAAGATCAAATGAAGTAAGAAAATGGATTTATTGATCAACTTAGAAGCTGATTCTCAGGGTTTGGAAGTTTAATTTTTTTTTTTTTTTGGCTTTCCGAGGGTTATAGCAAACACTAAAAGCTCGATAAGTGGGTTCAAGAGATTTATAGGTTATTTAAAAATATAAAAGTAGAGGAGTTTTTAGTTGTTTTGTTTATTTCTGGGCATGTTTACTCTTGGTTATTTCTCTCATTTGAAATTTGACCTCTTTTAGTGAGTGAATATAAAGAGTCTGTTAAAGTTAAATCTTAGTCTAAAATCTTTAGGTGCTCTTGAAAAGTTGTCGTGAAGTGTTATAATTTTTATGTTGACAAAGGCAAAAAGTGTTTTTGCTAGTCTTTCATTAAGTCTATGGGTATAGAGAATTCTTTAAGTGTTGATGTTACTGTAGGCACAAAGGCATTTGTTTATAATGTGGGTTCTGGAAGCTAGGAAGCTAGAAAATAAAAGGGAAGGATGCTTATGAGAGGCATGATATTGATATAGTTGGACTGTCATTCTATCTAATGTATTATATAATCCATTTGGATTTATGTTTTAGGTTTTTGTATAGATAATTTTTTATTTGTAGGTACTTGAAGGCAAGCGGCTATGCTTTTCTAACACGTTTTCTTGAACTTCATTTCAATTGGGCTTTGTTTGGTAAAAGAACCTTATGTTTAATTGGAGGAAATGATTGTTAATAAGCTTTTTGGGTTAAAGATCTCGATAGTGATTTGGATAAACAAAGGGTTGCTTGCTTGAACCTTTAATATCATAATTTCATGGACTTGTTGAAGTAATTGGAGATCTTGTTAAAAGCTGTTCAAATTATACAATCAAAATGCCTTCTAGGTGCTATTAAATGAGAAACCTCCTCAAATTATGAAATCAGTGTTTCAGTTATTTTATTGTAGAACTCATTATGTGATATGTGCACGTCCTCTCATGTATGCATGTCAGGTGAGCAGATACACAAACCCACTCTAAACTTATTGGATGTGAACAGTCCTAGTTGCAATAACTTTCTTGCTTGAAAATTTGTTTGCTATTAAGGAATCTATGTGGATTATACAATCGATGCTTTGAACATCTTTATTCTAGCAAACATTTCATTCATGTACCTCTAGTTTTCACACACATCTTTCACTTCCACATTCATGTATATTCACAAAGATGCAGGTGTGCATACACACGAACAGAGCTTGACCTTTTCAGTTTTGGATGACACATGCATGTTGCATGTGCACTTCTAGTTTCGATAACTTTTATAAGTGAAAAAGTCATCTATCCTACTAGATAAGGAATCTCCTGGGTCTGTACAATCAATGTTTCCAGTACCTGTGTTCTGCAAAATTTCATTGTAGTTATGTACCATATATATAAAATGTGAAAATAAAGAAGGGATAGATGAGTAATTTGAGAAAGAAATACTAAATGAGGTTGTTGCGAAAAATTTCTCTCAATAAAATCTTCAACATAAGGCAAGTTTTTATTGCCTGACAAAATTGATATGTATATGCTAAAACTAATTACCAACATCTCTCTCTTGGAAATCATACTTTTAAATTTGATGAAGTTTTGGGTTATGATTAACGAAGAAGACGGAGATGAGGATGAAGACGAGGATGGAATTTCTAGGAATCATTTTCTATTATCAGATTAGTAACTCACCAGAAAGATGTTAAACCCACAGTCATCAGTTCAGTGTGTCTGAGCTCTGATATTTATTATTTTTTAAATTTGTTGATTTTTGTGTCATCTAGTGTTTGGTAATATGATGTGTTCGAATTTTAAACTGAACAGATCTCATTTAGGTTTTTTCAGCCTTAATTTTGTCTTTTTCCTTCTAATATCATGTTTCCAAAACAAACGGAGATGACTGTAGTATGTGTTGATGGTTTTGGAACTTCAGCTGCAGTTTTCTTGTATGTCCATTTTTTTTGAGAATTCTTCTTGTCCTGCCGATGTAGAATTTCTTGGTAATGTGATAGAATATATGTTAAGTAGTTGATATTTTTAAATAGTTTTATCTTTACTTGTTCTGTCTTTTTGATAGTCAGTGTATGGTAACTGTAGTGGGTCTCCCTGCCACGCTTGTCTTAAAAGTGCAATTTTATATATATTATGCTAAGGCATTAATTAAAGGTCTGAATTTCCTCAGTGATTTAAAGACCAATACAATTTCTGATATATTATTAGATATTATTGTACTGAAGAAGAATTAGTTTGAGATTACGCAGGTAGTTAATAAACATTGATCTAAGGCTGTTGTTTGCTCAAATAGGACTTCAAATTGCTTGTTCAGAAAAGTTTCTACGTCTTTTATCTTTGATGGATTTTAAATGATCTATATCATAATTTGAACTATGGGATCCAGTTGGGAAGAAAAGCATCAAGACTTAGACATTAAATGGCTGGGGGTTCATGTCCAGGGTTAGGAAGTTTTTCTGATTGCAGTGTTTCAGTAAGTAATTTTACCTTACAAGACATGGTAAAATACCCTCTTTAATCATTTAATTGCTTATTTATGAATTCAAGTATCCACAATTACTGTTGACACAAGGACATTAACCACGTTTTTCTTAATCAAGGAATATTCGGGCATTTCTTGTTGTCATGTGTTTGTGTCATGAAGGAACATCAGTTTAGGTTGCTGAGCTTTGGAAAAACTTTTGCAAGCTCAGAACTCTTTATCCTCACGAACTACATTATAATGCAGATTTTAGTGTTACCATATCTTGGAATAAAGAATGAAAGGTATTTTGGCAGGTCTGAGAAGGCAAGTGGATACACTGGGCCAGAGCATGTAAATCCTCAGCAACATGTCCTTGATGTGGCTCCTCTCAATAGCATGCCATATATTGGTCCACCAACAACGCCTAACGAATCAACACCACCCAAAAGGAAAACTGAGGCTGTGGAAAAAGTTGGTCCAGCTATTGTATTTCTGCCTTCTCACTCAACTCGGGAGGAGTGGGATAATATCACGTTTGCAATGTCAAGTGGAGTTGCACTAACTGGCAGTGCTGCTATGGGGAAGGTGGGACCAATTTTAGGATTAGTTGACGTTGGGGAATCTGCGGATTCCTACTTATTTCGGGTCTCCCTCCCTGGGGTAGCAAGGGATGAAAGTAAGTTTCATTGATTTTTAATATTTGATCAATTTGGTGTGTGTGTTTATCATAGCTTGCTAATAAATATTATCCGACACTGAATGGTCATTTCTTTGTTGCATTGAGGCAGCCTTACTTCTCTATTTGGAGTTGTGTACTGTTCTTTGTAGTGTCCATGAAAATGGAGAAGTATGACTGCTTTTGTGATGTAGGCAATTTCTTGTTGAGATAAGCACAACTGGTTGGAAACCTTCCTATGTTTTTTGTCCATGTCATTTGTTCACTTAGTGCTGTTTAACCTTCGTTTTGTTTTATACCATGTGTCCCTACATTAAAATGCTGATTTTGCTTCATGCATGTGTTTGATGAATTACTTTGTGGGTGCTGCAGAGGATTTCTTGTTTGACATCCAACCAGATGGAAAAATAAACATAAAGGGAGTAACAACAACTGGTGAGAAAATAGTCTGCAAGAACTCCCAAGTCTTTAAGATGCAAACACAACATCTTTGTCCACCTGGGCACTTCACCATCACATTCTGGCTACCAGGTCCGGTAAATACCCGACACTTTTCTGGTAACTTTGGTACTGATGGGATTCTTGAAGGTATTGTGAAGAAAAGGTGATTGTTATCCATCCAACTTTAAACTATCACGCCTTTGTTAAAGATCATCAATGATTTTTCCATGGACTAATTTATTTAAGCCGAGGGCTTGACTGTGGCAAGAGGTATTCTGAGTATCATATGGTCATGTGGTTGTGGTAGATATAAAGAAGAGCAGATAGTGACTTTGCAGAAGCTATAGCTTCTGATATTGCTAGATGCTGAAATGAAACACTGAGTTGATCCCTAGTTATTGCAACTTGAGACTATGTAGAGTTTCATACTATGATAATTTCAGCAACTCGTAGCGCAGAAATAACTTTTTCCTGTAGTGTAAGACCTGTGTTCATATCAGTGGGATCCTTTTGAGTTGTAATATTGAGTCAGTTTCGTTATGTGGATTTGTACTGTTTTTTTGGTAAAATTTATAAATTATGGTTATTCCCGAAGAAGGAACCACTTGGAAGAAGTTATAATTTGTTTTCCTTTTCTGGCCCTTATTTTGTTGTTACCTGTGGCTTGTAAAGATGGCTTATAATTATAAAACATTATTCATGTATCTTGGAACATTGAAGAGTCATACGACTTTCAAATAAAATCATCAAAAAGTGCAAGCATCAAATTACTCAGGTCAATAATTTCATATCAACTGCTAGGGGTGTGCAAAAATGGGTACCTGAACCGGTTTGGTGTTTTTTTAATTGAACTGGAAATCTGGTTCAAGCAATCAGTGAAACCAAAACCAGACCGGTTTAGTGGTTGAAAGGTTTTGAAATGAACTGAAAATCCGGTTCGGTTCAAGAGGGTATCAATTCTGCCTTACTGTTTGAAACTTGAAATATATACTGACCCAAAAAAAAAAAAAAACATAATTTGAACATCAATTGACAATCAACATCAACATTAACATCAATTTAAGAACAACTCTACTGCTCAAATAGACTAAAATTTATTGAAGGGAAATGGAAGAGAAACAACATTATTGGGCAAGGGCTGCGTCATGAGCGGGTAAAAGGCCTGAGGCAAAGGGCATTAAGGCTGTGAGAACTGAGATAGATCGGGGTAGAGAACTAGGGTTATTGGATTTGAGAATTTGGGAATTAGACAAAATTAGATTAGGATTTTAATTTTATGCAAAAAACTGGCTCGGCTCAGGTAACAGGTTTTTAGCACATCCGAACTGGAATTCAAACCGGAAATCCAGTTTTCATCAATGTTGTTACTTAAAACTGGATCAGATTTTCGGGTAACCGGTTTTTTCGGTTCAACTCAGTTCGCTTTCCAGTTCCAGTTCGGGTATCGGGTATTTTGTGAGCACCCAATATCAAGTGCACTGTGCCCGTGGTTTTTCACAATCTTTCTGTTCATAAATTCTCTGGCCATACCAGCCCTTGCATATATATTAGAAAGAGGCACACGAACTCAACTCGCAAGAGGTTCCAACTCTCCCAGGCGACTTCTTACTAGGTTTGCCAGTTTTACATTTTCATATATTTCACAGCCATTCAAGAGTGCTTCCCATACTGCAGCATCTGGTTTGAATGGCATTTGCTCTACTAATCTCTCTGCTTCTTCGAAGCGCCCGGCTCGACTCAAAAGATCAACCATGCAACCATAGTGTTCTATTGAAGGCAATATGCCATAAATCTCACTCATTTCTGCAAAGTGTCTTTTACCCTCTTCAACCAGTCCATCATTGCTGCAGGCACATAAAACCCCAATGTATGTTATTTGGTCAGGAGTCACATTAGGGTCCTCTTGCATTCTCTTAAAAGTGCTCAGTGCCTCTTCCCCATGTCCATGCATAGCTAAGCCCATAATCATGCTAGTCCATGCGATGGCATCTTTGGTCTGCAAATCTTGAAAAATTCGCCAAGCAGTTTTTGCATCTCCTATTTTAGCATACATATCCAGTAAAGCTGTTCTTATAGCAACATCTTTTTCAATGCTCAGTTTTGATACATAAGCATGAAGACTTTGTCCCAAGGCCAAAGCACCCAACTTAGCAGGGGCGCCGATCACACTCAAGAAGGTAGCTTTATCAGGATCAAACCCACAAAAACGCATTTCAGAGAAAATACCTAGTGCTTCTTCAGCTTGCCCGTACTGATTATAGGCAGCAATCATTGAATTCCAAGCAACCAATTTTCTCCTGGGCAATTTGTTGAACAAATCCCTGGCAACTTTTAAGCAGCCACATTTAGCATACATGTCAAAAATAGCAGTTGCGAGAATCGCATCACGGCTAGACCTTGACTCAAAGGGATCATAACCAAGTTCACAAACACGATTATGAGCCCATTTCCCGGTAGCTAAATCTCTACTCCTACTGGAAGCAATAAGAACATTAGTCATAGTTATCTCATTAGGCTCTACATTAAAATTCTCCATATCCTTGAACACTTTAATAGCCTCACAGGCACAATCACTATTAACATACCCAGCTATCAAACTGGTCCAAGCTACCACATTCCCTTTAGGAATTTTATCGAACACTTGTAATCCTGATTTCATATCTTCACAAGATACATACAAATTAAGCAAACAAGTAGATACATAAACATTCAACTCAAACCCAGTTTTCAAAACGTGATTATGAATACACATCCCAAACTCAACATCATGGACAATTGAACAAGCTTTAAGCACAAAGGGGTATGTAAAATGATCTGGTAGGTGACCCCTTTGCAGCATTTCCCTATACAGAAAAAATGTCTCATGTGGGGTGTCACTCTTAGAGTACCCTTTGATCATAGAGTTCCAAATATTGATACTAGGCTGATGAATTTGGCTAAAAACTGATTTTGCATAATTAAGATTGCCAGATTCACGAGTTGCACAAAAATCAATGAGTTTTCTCAAGGGGATTATATCTCTGATAACTGATGTAGGGATCATCAGACCATGTAATTGTTTCAATTCTCTCATGGTTCTACATGTTTCTAAGAGAGACAAGATGGTGTCGTAGTGTTTGTTCGCGTGTTTCATTTCTTAGGACTAAAGCACACAAAGAAATCGACAGTTTTGTAAGGTGATGGGGGAACGGCCGATGACCAAAAAATTACAACACAACCGCAACCCAAACACTTCAAATAGCAACACAGCAAATCAACACCAAAAATCCGGCTGTTTTCAGATGGTTGGGCTGTCTCCCGGCGGCAAAGCAGATCACGGGCGGAAAACGGTGAGTTGGGGGAGTCAGAGGAGGCAGGGGTTTTGCAGAGGGGAGGGTGGGGGTTCGTTTGGTGCCATCGGGGAGGATTTCCGATGTCAACAACGACCAGAAAATGGCCGTAAAGAAGAGAAATCGGGCGAGAACGCAGTGGGCGTTCGACGGCGATCGGTGAGTGCTGCGGGTTAGGGGTGATAGGGGTTTTGTCACGGGGATGATTGTGAGGGTAGGGGTGGTGTCAATTGTGATTTGGGTCACCGGCCTCGGCCGGAAATCGGCAAAATGTGAAAAACCTTAATCTTGAATCTGGAATGGTTGGGTGGTTGGTTGGAGATGAAGCAGAAGATGAGAGGGGCATTTTGGTAATAACACCTGTCAGAACTTCACATCTGGAACAAATAAAACCAAGGCCATTTCCCTAATTTTTGGGTGAGAACTATGTCGTTTACTCTAGTCTTGAATATTTGTGGATTTCAGTTTTGTGAATTACTCAAAGATCCTTTGTAGTCTAGGCCTTTTACCTTCACATTGAAAATTATGGAGAGTTGCAGAAACAGAAAATTGCATTGACATTTCCAAGATATGGCATTACCTCATATTCAAATCATATATCAATGTCTCAAAAAATTTCTCATAATCCTTTGAAATTTGCATTACAATTATTTGACAATGAAATGAGCAAATTAATGAAAAAATCAGACTACATTGATAACTTTATTTCTCTCTTCTCAGAGAAAACTCTTCACAAATCAAATATAAGAATGAAAAAAATCTTTCGTTGCAATTTGCTCTGCCATTTTTGTTCAACAAGCAATCATCTTCGACCACTGGTTAATGCTCTTCTACCTTTTCTTTTACCTCTTGCAGGAATTTCAACCATTAGATAACTTCTAAATTCATCAATCCATCTCATAGCCATCCCAAACCCATCAAAACACCAAAACAACACATCCCAAAAATCAAAGCTTTGACATTTCTCTTCAACCCCTGGATTAAAACAAACCCAAATGAGCCAAAACCCAGAACTTTTTCTTCTGGTAATTTTGGTACTGGGGTGATTCTTGAAGGTATTGTGAGGAAAAAGGTGATTGCTATCCATCCAACATAAAACTATAACTCCTTTGTTAAAGATCATCAGTGATTTTTCCATGAAGGAGTAATTGATTTAAGCCGAGGGCTTGACTGTGGCAAGAGGTATTCCGAGTATCATATGGTTGTTGTAGATATAAAGAAGAGCAGATAAAGTGACTTTGCAGAAGCAACAGCTCCTGATATTGCTAGATGCTGAAATGAATCACTGAGTTGATCCCTAGTTATTGCAACTTCTGACTATGTTGAGTTTCATACTATGATAATTTCGGCAACTTGTAGCTCAGAAATAGCTTTTTCCTGTTCTGAAACACCTGTGTTCATATCAGTGAGATCCTTTTGAGCTGTAACATAGAGCCACTTTGATTATGTGAACTTGGTACCTTTTTTTTTGTAACATTGAGTCACTTTTGTTACCGAAGAAAGGAACCACTTGGAAGAGGTTATAATTTACCTGTGGCTTGTAAAGGTGGCTTATAAAACATATTTTATGTATCTTGAAACATTGAAGAGTTATATGACTTTCAAATAAAATCACCAAAAAGTGCACGCATCAAAATACTCAGGTCAATAATTTCATTTCAACTGCACTGTGCCCATGGTTTTTTACAATCTTTCTGTTCTTCATAAACTCTCTGGCCATCTTTACATCTTGCCATCTACCAGCCCTAGCATATATATTAGAAAGAAGCACATGAACTCCACTCCCAAGAGGTTCCGACTCTCCCACGCGACTTCTTACTAGGTTTGCCAGTTTTACATTTTCATATATTTCACAGCCATTCAAGAGAGCTCCCCATACTGCAGCATTTGGTTCGACTGGCATTTGCTCTACTAATCTCTCTGCTTCTTCAAAGTGCCCGGCTCGACTCAAAAGATCAACCATGCAACCATAGTGTTCTATTGAAGGCAATATGCCATAAGTCCCACTCATTTCTGCAAAGTGTCTTTTACCCTCTTCAACCAGTCCAACATGGCTGCAGGCAAATAAAACCCCAATGTATGTGATTTGGTCAGGAGTAACATTAGGGTCCTCTTGCATTCTCTTGAAAGTGCTCAGTGCCTCTTCCCCATGTCCATGCATAGCTAAGCCTATAATCATGCTAGTCCATGCCATGGCATCTTTGGTCTGCAAATCATGAAAAATTTGCCGAAGCAGTTTTTGCATCTCCAATTTTAGCATACATATCCAGTAAAGCTGTTCCTATAGCAACATCTTTTTCAATGCTCAGTTTTGATACATAAGCATGAAGACTTTGTCCCAAGGCCAAAGCACCCAACTTAGCAGAGGCACTGATCACACTCAAGAAGGTAGCTTTATCAGGATCAAACCCAGAAAAACGCATTTCAGAGAATATACCTAGTGCTTCTTCAGCGTGCCCATATTGATTATAGCCAGCAATCATTGAATTCCAAGCAACCAAGTTTCTCTTGGGCATTTTGTTGAACAAATCCCTGGCAACTGTTAAGCAGCCACATTTAGCATACATGTCAACAATAGCAGTTGCAAGAATCACATTACAGTTAGACTTTGACTCAAAGGGGTCATAACCAAGTTCACATACACGATCATGAGCCCATTTCCCGGTAGCTAAATCTCTAATCTTACCGGACGCAACAAGAACATTAGTCATAGTTATTTCATTAGGCTCTACATTAAAATTCTCCATATCCTTGAACACTCTAATAGCTTCACAGAAACAGTCACTATTAACATACCCAGCTATCAAAGTGGTCCAAGCTACCACATTCCACTTGGGAATTTTATCGAACACTTGTAATCCTGATTTCATATCTTCACAACATACATACAAATTAAGCAAACAAGTAGATACGTAAACATTCACCTCAAACCCAGTTTTCAAAACGTGATTATGAATACACATCCCAAACTCAATATCATAGACAATTGAACAAGCTTTAAGCACAAAGGGATATGTAAAATGATCTGGTGAGTGACCCCTTTGCAGCATTTCCCTATACAGGAAAAATGCCTCATGTGGGGTGTCACTATTACAGTACCCTTTGATCATAGAGTTCCAAATATAGACACTAGGCTGCTGAATTTTTCTAAAAACTGATTTTGCATAGTTAAGACTGCTAGATTCAGAAGTTGTACAAAAATCAATGAGTTTGCTCAAGGGGATTATATCTTTGATAACTGATGTAGTGATCATCAGACCATGTAATTGTTTCAATTCTCTCATGGTTCTACATGTTTCTAAGAGAGACAAGATGGTGCTGTAGTGTTTCTTCATGTGTTTCATTTCTTAGGACTAAAGCACACAAAGAAGTGGACAGTTTGTAATAGTCTTGAACATTAGTGGCTTTGAGTTTGATGAATTACTCAAAGGCCCTTTGTAGTCTTGGCTTTTTACCTTCACATGGAAAATAATGGTGAGTTGCAAGAAGCTTGTGCATAAACAGAAAATTGCATCGAAATTCAAATTGCATTGACATTTTCAAGATATGGCATTAGCTCATATTCAAATCATATTATCAATGTCTCAAAAAATCAATGAAATGAGCAAATTAATTAAAAAAAATCAAACTACATTGATAACTTTCTTTCTCTCTTCTCTGACAAAACTCTCACAAACCAAATAAAAGAATGAAAAAAATCTTTCGTTGCAATTTGCTCTGCCATTGTTCTTCAACAAGCAATCATCTTCGACCACTGGTTAATGCTCTTCTACCTTTTCTTTTACCTCTTGCAAGAATTTCAACCATTGGATAACTCCTAAATTCGTCAATCCATCTCGTAGCCTCCTCTCTCCTCCATCCCAAACCCATCAAAATGCCAAAACAACACATCCCAAAAATCAAAGCTTTGACATTTCTCTTCAACCCCCGGATTAAAACAAACCCAGATGAGCCAATACCCAGAACTCCACAAAACACATCAGTCTTTAACTCTCCTCCACACAACAAATACAAAAAACCCAAAAACGCTAAAATCACTAAAACCCCCAAATTTCCTGTTTTTCTTTTTCTCCCCCAACCAAATCCTCCTCCTCTTAAACCCTTCAAAAACCATTGTCCCCCACCATCTCCACCAATAAATTCTTCAATCACAATATCCAACGGTTGTGGTATAATGTTGAGATTTGAAGCCAAAATTGAGATCAATTGAACCATAAATTTCCTTGACCTTTGAAACCCAGGTCGTCTTTTACTCTTTTTCGCAAATGTGGTTGGTTTCAGCAAATGAATTTGGCGAGAAAATGTAACTGATGAGTGAAAAGATGGAAATTTTGGTGCAAAATTGGTGTTTCGAAGTAAAATATTCGTTTCAACAACTGGGTTTTATGAGAAGAAAGTGTTTTGAGAGGACAAATTGAGATTTCAAATCAAGGAAATTGAGCCATTTTGTTAGTTTCTCTTGCTCCTGTGAAAAACTGAAGAATTGAACAAATACAGGAAGACAGGGACCAGAGACCGTTACAAGTTTTTATTATTTATTTATTTATTTAATTGAGTGGGCCTAATCCCACACTCAAAGCAAGGCCTTTTTATTTAATTGATTTAAAAATGAAAAAAAAATCATTTTTTAAGTTTATTTTAAACTATTTTGTAGGGATAAGCAGTCCGGCTACCCGGCCCAAACCCTGGGAACCGATGCCAAAACCAGAACGGACCAGTTACTGAAATTTAGGAACTGGAACCAAAACTGACACCTTGATACTTGTCGATTCCGCTTCTATCGTACCGCTACTATTTTGTGCATATTATTAGTTTTATTATGAAAATTAAAATGCTAAGAAAAAAAATGAATGACATTATCAACCGGAAAAATCTAGCACAGAGAAGTGAGATTGAAATAAAAATAGAGTAATTAACTAAAATATTTGTAAGCCATTTTATTCAGAATATAAGAAAGCTGGCATTATTTGACAAATATTAACACACAGAACAGAAGGAATCAACATTCCAATTAAAAATGATCTTCAGCACAATCAGCTGGGTAAAACTGGATTGATCCATGGTCGAAATCAGTGGCGTGATGAATAATACGCATGTTTTGCATATGAAATAATCCAAGAACAGTCTGCGGCCCATCATTTCCAAGCAACGCAACACAGAAAAACCCTCCGCTGTAGTTAATATTCATAAATTTGGCATCGACCACGTAGTCTGCTGATTTACGGAAATGGTAAGTTATCCACGCAAAATCCGTAAAATTTTCTTTGTTCTTGTAACAAAGTTCATAATTTGTAGGATTATCAGGGCCAAGTAACGGCGAAAGATGCTGAAGCTGATAATAGTTCCTCAGTTTCGTGATCACCTTGTCATAAACATTTATACCAGTTTTTGTAGCGTTTTTGGTGAGCATCGTTATTGGACTGGTCGAGTCTAAGATAAAACCCTCACCAGGTGCAGGGTCAAAGGTTCCAAATACAAAGAAACAATGAGAATCTGCAACACTTATATCTCGTAAGTCTAGGTAATATTCATTCGCATCCCCCACTTTGGCGTAGCTCACCTCCATTGGAATTTTTCTTTGAGGAAGAACAACATCATCTCCGAAGTCGAAAGGAAGAGCATGGACATCAAAGGGGAAATTTTCATCCCAAGGAATGACGCAATAAGCGAATTTGCCTTGAATGCGGTCTTTCAATTGGCTGTTGAGAGAGAGTGGAGATAAGTTTAATCCCATGACCCCGGAGATAATATTTTGAGGGTCAATAAACATGCTGAGATTTGTGGTGTAATTCGAGCAGCCGAAGAATAAGTTAAATTTTGTACTGCTGTATCCTGAAGTGTCGTCGTAAAAGTGGAAGTAATCCCTGGATGATGAGCCGATTGTAGAGCCGAGAAGGCTATTGTTGTAGGTCAAATTGTAGGTGCAATATCCACCAAGACATGTGAAATAGTCATTTTCATTACCGTAACTACAATGGCGGTCTCTACAGGGAACCCTGGAATAAGTCATGGAAGCTTTCGGATCAAAAATGGGAGCTTCTTGATCGAAACAGTGTACACAAGGCTCACATTGTGTCCAAATTAGATCAGCAGTAGTGTCAAGTACTAAATAAATAAGTTGACCAGGTATTCCCAGTTTCATCTCCGCGATATAGTAAAAAGCCTGACGTCTCAGAGCGACTATATACTTTTCATCATCGAACATAGATGAACTTGGAGAAGTATGAAATCTCATCCTGCGTAGCTCAGCTTTAGCTTTGGTGAAATCAATCAATCTTTCCATTTTTTCCAAGTGTGTCAGGTTTCCAGGATACAAAGGGGATTTAGGAGAGTCCCTGGGGATGAGCTTAAGCCTGAATCCTGAAGAGTGCTTCGAACTACTGCCACCAAAACTCAGCTTGGAAAATATAATTAATACCAGATAAAGGAATACAGATCTTACAGGGAATTTCTGAATTCCTGCCATTTTTGTTAAAGTGCGAGGAATTGAGTATAATGGTTCAAATCTCTTACTCATTTATAATAAATTTCGGTTTCCTAAGTGGAACAAATTGGTAAGAACCAATTGGATTTTTAACAGATTTGTTTTCATTTAGTGATCTCTAATAAAGCAATTTAGATGTTTTAAAACAAACATATTGGTTAATAATTGATGTTATTAATAAGGGTATATACAACCCATGTTAACAAACCCAATTTCTAAAAATGTTATATTCATTTTACACTAATTTCTTACTTTATTTTTATAGTTTTTTTAAACTAAAAACAATTTTTTTTCTTAAAAAGATTATTACAGTTAATTAAATTTATTATGTGGATATGTGTTAGGAACCCAATTTGGGGATGATTTAAATATAATTAGACAATTAGAATATCTTGTAATTAGGATATCTTTTAAAATATAAATTATAATCCTTTCAGGAGTCATTTGGAGTTAAGTGAAAAATTGTATAATAACTTGAATTTAGATCGTGATAAGGAATGAATAATTTTATCAATGAATCTCTTTGTCACTTGTTCTTGGAGGTCTAGTTGTTCCCCATATAAATAAATCATTTCTCGAACCCTATCATTATGTTTATCTTTTCACATCAACAAAACTCTTTCTATATATATAATTAAGATAGGTATTTTTTTTTTCTTTTATTGAAGAAATTTAATGTACATCAACAAAATTAATGATTTTTTTTTTCATTTAATGTATAATTAAGATTATTGTTGGCTCACCCAAAAACCTTAAGTTTGTAAGTGCAATTCATGAATTTATGACATAAATAATACATCACTAGAGCAAAAAAAAATTGAGAAATACTACTTCAAATACATGGTTTAATTAATACTTCTCATCTTATTAATGTTATAATAAAATGATAAAAATAAAATAAAATTGAGAAATACTACTTTGACATACATGCATGGAATATGGTAACTCATTTTTAAAGATATATTTCTAATATTAACACTCTAATCTATATCTATATTTTAATTAATTGTGTCCAACATATATATACACCAGTGACCCATCACTAATTTATAGTATAAGGGAAACTTTAAACTTATTATTTCATGTTGTAGCTATGGAAAATGCTTTATTGATACGAGACCTAAAACTTAAAAATTGGAATTATTTTCTATTTTGTTTAGAAATAATATAATCATCTTTCCAATTTAGGCATTTTCTTACGGTTCTTTAATTTCGTTAATTTTTTCTCCCAATTTGTAAAGTTTCAAAATTACACATTGATAACATTAAGATCTTTCTCTTTCTTGGTGATTAGTTGAGGGGCGGGTAAGTTAGTTGAAAAAAAAATCAAGATGTCTCTTCGCCACATAATAACTTACATTTTAATATGTAAAACTTCTATAATGCTTTACTTTGATTTTGCAATAAGAATTTCAAGTTTGAGTCATTTAATTTGTTAAAATCTTTTATTAATATTATTATGAGTCTAAATGGAATTACAATCAATTATCATTTTACTTTCTTTATTAAATTCTTAGTAATCATATTAATTATTTGTTCATATTGATGATATAGAAATGAAGAAAAAAATCGTTTCATAAACTATTTTATGCTTTCTTTTGTTCATATTGTTGGAGTTGGCAACCACTTCAATAATAAGGAGTGAGGCAAATGCGTACGGGTTCTCGTTGCGATAACTAGGGGGCAATGGCCCCGAGCCCGTGAATGATTTGGGTTTATAACATGAAAAGCCGTTGTAGAATTTCTCTAATGAATTGAACTCCTAATAGGGTTTGATTTAGGAATAAGAATCCTAATAGTACTACATTTTTCTTAATAAACCTAGTATATAGAGACATTATTCATTATATGAGTGTATGAGAGTAATTCATTAGCAAATACATTTATTGTAACAATGGTTTAGGGTTTATATTTTCAATAATATTGATTTTGTTGGTGCATGTTCATTCTTTTTAATGTTGGTTATTTGTGTATGATTGTTTGTTTTCTTTGATACCGAATACTCTCTAGTTATTTCATGTATCATATTAGATTTATAATATAGAAAAGAGTAACATTAGTAAGCTAGAAAGCAAAGAACATAGACTCAAATTTAGAATAAAATAGTTCTAATTAAGCCATTTTATTTATTCTATATTATGGCAATACAAATATTAAAAGACATTATACTCTAAAAATGATCGTGACTACAATTAACAGGGTAAAAATGGATGGATTTGCTGTAGCCTTCATGAACGATTCGCATGTCTTGCATGTGAAATGCTCCAAGAATAGACGCCCCATCTCTTCCGATCAACGCAATGCAGAAGAAATTCCCTTGCGCGTAATGAACATTCATGAATTTGGCATCCACAAAGTAGTCCGCTCCCCGGAAATGGTACGTCATCGTTGCCCAATGGGTGAATCCCGGACGATTAAAATAGCAAAGCTCATACTTTTCAGGCCTCGATTTTTTCGGAACTCGCACAAGATTATCACCGTCGTAGTGCCCCATCAGTGCCAACATCACCAACTCGTAAACATTGAGGTTGTTCCAAGTTTTTGTGCTGATCACACTCACTGGAGTTGACGAGTCCAGGATCAACCCACTGCCTCGTTTCGCATCGAAAGTGCCCGCCGGCAGCCCCAGACTGAGACCTGCAATGCTGATGTCCAGAAGATCTAGGTAGAAGAGATCCTCACCCTTTACTATAGTGTAGTAAGTTGAGGAAACTTCACTGCTTGGAGGTAAAACAACTTGGTCTCCGAATCTGAGGGTGTGAGCGTGGATAAAGAATGGAAAATTTTCTTCAAAAGGGACAACACAGTAAGAGAATTTGCCCTGGATTTTGTCATACAATTGCTTGTATAATGAGAGTGGAGATAAGTTTAATCCCAGGATCCCGGAAAGTTTATTTCCCTCTTCAAGAAATATATGGTCCAAATTCCTGACGTAAGTAGAGCAGCCGAAGACGATTGCAAGATCAATTCTGTTGTAACCCGCAGTGTCATTGATAAAATTGCATGAATCCGTGGAGAGGATGCCCATTGATGGGCCCTCGAAACCGTAGTAATATGTGTATGAGCAATTGCCACTAACGCAATGGAAGAACTTGGGGTCTTGACCCTTTCGCAGGGGACAAAGGGGGTCGTTACAGTGAAGCCTGGAGTAACTACTGGAGCTATTTGGTTCAAAATAGGGCGTTTGTTGAGGATAGCACCCCGAACCTTGATCGCAAGGCTCACATTGTGTCCAAACCAGTCCGGCAGAAGTGTCGACGACCAGATAGACTCTCTGGAATGGCGTTCCTATTTTCATCTCGGCAACATAGTAGTAAGCCTGACGTTCTAGAGGCTCTACGAATTTTCCATCATCCCAGGATGATGATTTCTTATGAGAAGAACGCAAGGTCAATACTTGGTGTCTAGCCATGGAGATATCAGAGAGTTTTTCCATTCTTTCCAAGTGTGTCAGATTGTGACGATAAATAGGGGACTCTTGGGAGTCCGCCGGGATAACCCTGAGGCTGAATCCTAACGATTCTGAAGCCACCAAATTTGAAAATATAATTACGAGAAAAAGAAATACAGCCCCAGGGAAGTTCTGAGCAATTCCTGCCATTTTATTACAGAAAATGAATTGAGTCCCGTTGAAGAATGGGAGCGGGTGGATATTAATTTATAATGGTTCCAGGAAACATAAATAGCTTTCAACTGATTCCATTTCATTTACTAATGGCCATTCAAGTGATTTAACAGCTGATTTTATTAACAAGATACAACCCATGTTAACAAATCTGTCTAAAGATACTATAAGATGTTTTAAATTTTTTACTTTAAATTATATTATTTGATATTTTTATCGAAAACTAATAAAAACTAAATGATGTTAGCCAAAAATATTGTTTTTTCTGGTAAATTAAAACCATCGAAATAACTAAATAGGTTTTGTATTAATTGCCTCCTATATGTGGTATATTGTTATATATTTAGTGGTGGGATGTGGCATTGTAATTTTTTTTTTTAAATAATTCATGCTATTATTTTATCTTTATTTAATTTATTTAAGTATTTGCTGAATAAACCTTTTATATTCCTTTTATGCTACATCAATTCTCTCCTTTTTCTTAATTAAATTAAACAATATGTTGTGCGGTAAATCCTTAAGGCATGTATTCATGTAGCGTGTCTTTTGTTTAAGTTAACTTTGTTTACAAGTTTGTCACTGTAGTATAATAATATATTCCATCCGTTCCAAAATAAAAGTCGTTTTAAGCAATAGCACATTTTTTAATAAACTAATTTTTTAATGTAAATTTTTTTTCTCTCCTACTTTATCTCTTATTCGCTCCTTCCTCTGAAAGTGCGATGGGAAATACAATGAAGAAAAAGCAATGATGGGAAATTTATGTTAAATGGCGTTTGAAAGAGAGAGAGAGATGTCATAGACAAGACAACGACACTTAATTTGAAAAAAAAATTAAATCCTCAAAACTTCATTTATTAAAAAATAGAAAGAGTATAAGTATACTTTTTACCCAAATTAGTGATCGAATTTCATTCATACTCTATAAGCCATTCTTGTGCACAGAGAAAACACAAAAACCAATATAAGAAGAGTGGATATAGTCTTTGCATTGAGCGTCCGAACCACTTTAAAAATTCTTTCTGTGCCATTGTTTGATTTACCATTTATCCATCGGTCCAACATCGAAATTATGGGTTTTATACAAACTTTTACGTACTTCTCGTTGGTTGCAAATCACAGCATCAACACATTGTATATGAAGTTTTTCCGACTATGAGCAGAAAACAAAATTAGCCTATAACTGCAAATCATGTGACCTGATATCTACACATGAGAAAAAAAAAAACATGAAAAACAGAATCCTAACTAATTAAAACAGTCTCATGATAATGAAAACAGTTCTTTGTCTCAAAACATACTTTAATTTGATACAGCATAACGAAGAACTTTCCAGTCTTATGTTGAAAAACATGAAAAACATAATCCTAGCTAGTTAGTTTTGTCACCATGCATGTAAAGCGTAACTTACGAGTAGGATGAGTAAAAGTCGCGCTTATACACATTTTGTCTTTATGTTTTAACACCATAAAATTCTTTAGTTTTGTTATGCCCAAAAAATTACATTGGTATCAGCTCAATAAATACCTTCAAAGATAAATTGTATTCTTGACAAGCTCATGTTACCTCAAAGATATCTTATATCAATCATATCTCATTTTAAGAGAAGAACGGATGAAAGTCTTCCATGTGTTAAGAAAACTTACAAAACACTCATTACATTAACCTCAAAGGTGTATAAATTGACATTTCTCTTCACCAAAATGGAGGTTGGGCATATGAGAGTTAGACATAGATTTGAGCTTCATTATTTCTATCTGTAGACAAAGTATTTCTTCATCTTTGTATGCCTTACGGGCAATATCATAGAAATAGTCAGAGATCAATAAAATAATAGTGGATGTAGGATTTGCTTTAAGCATCCGAACCACTATAAAAACCTCTTTTGTCAGCCTATTATTTATGGTTTCTGCAACATATATAATCTTAGCTCCATATTCAAATCTCATGGATCCATCACGTGTAATTTCTAAAACTCTCTTAAGTACTTAACACGTGCGAGTCGTTGATGTCCAAAATCAAGTATCAACAAGTTTTATGGTTAAGAAATTGGAAGCTGGTTACTGAAAGATTAAACGACCGACTTGATTTAACAAAGTAACTATGATCATTGATATATACCCTTTTTTAGTTATTTTAAACCATTTTTTGTTAAAGAGTTGTGATTTTCAAGAACTTGAATATGATATTAATTTTTGCGTTCTAGTGAAGCATTTGGATTCAAAACTTTTTTTTTTTAATTATGGGGAGTATCCGGACTAGCTTGTACACACCCCAATTAATCATTTGGGGCCTTAGAACTTCCGGTCAAGTAAGAGTCCCAGTGACCATTCTTATTAGGACTTGGAGGGACTCGAATTCAAAAGCTCATAAAACTCTTTTACCATCGGACCACCTAATGGTGGAATCAACATTGATGATAAATGGTTAGCTCTTAATTCGGAGATTTCAATCAATTTCTCAAATCTTTTAGTTGGGTGAGCTTTCAAAGATATGAAGCAAATGCAAAATGGGAAAATTAAAAGATAAAGATATATAAGTTTAACACTATATATAATCCTGTGGATTCTGAAGTGAATTGATTTTATGGAGAGCCTTGTGAAATGAGCAAACAAATAGGACAAGTACATGGCAGTGTTTTTTATTGAAAATTTGAAACATGGCTATTGTGTGTGACTTTTCCATTAAGCTTGGGGAGTTGCGAGGTAGTAGCTCGACCTAGAATTAATCCGACTTTACCGGTTGTCCAACTTGACATAAACTCATCGAGATATGGCTTGACCCTAACACAACCTAGTCGCGAACAATCCGAATGATCATTCAACCAATTCCCAAATAACTTCAGATCTCAGATATTTTGGGAATGATCAAATTGTAGCAATCCTTGCGCAATCACAACACGCAATCACTAGAATATCAGAGTTACATTTCAATTTAGTTGTAATCCCTTTAATTTTGCTCTTTCCTTTTGTACAAACTTTGTATATAAACCCCTCAAATGATGAAAAAGGGGTTAGAAAATTTTCATAGAACTTATATTGTAAGTTCATATAGCAAATACAAAGAACAATGGATGTAGGCTTAACCGAACCACTTTAAAAATCTATGTGTCATCTTCTTCTTTACATTCTTTATTTGTACATTGCTGATTATTCGTAATTATGAATACACCGGTTTCGATCCCACCAAGGTCGATTGAATCACTCTAGTTGGTGCAGATTTCTGTATCAACAATGACATTTTACAAATAGGGTTACTGTCTCACAACCAACCCCTAAGATTTTCTTAATATACAATAAACCCCTGATGTATAACTAATAGTTCACAACTGGTTGTAGAATCTCCCACCTACTTTTCTCGGCGAGGCCATCATCAAAGCATACAACGACACATGGCTTATATGTTGGCGAAATTGAACTCCAAGAAGCCTAGCCCGACAAGTTTCTAGGTCTAGTGTCGAAGTTTGAGATTGCTAATGTGAATTTGCATATGCCTCAACGCAGTTTTGGTGTCGAGGTTTGGGAGCTTTCCTATAATGACCCCTATGACTAGGATTGTCAACCAAGTTGAGCCGCTCACGAGCATCTTAGACTTGGTTTGGCTGATACTCGAACTCAACTCGTTTTATAGTGAGCCGAGTTCATTCACGAACGGCTTGCTATATGCAACGAGTTGAGATCGATTAAGGGGTGACTCGATTTGTTAGGCTCGAGCCGAGTTCAGCTCGAGTACCATATTTCTTTTTTGGTTAAGTAACCATCACATTTTCACATCATCCTCTTTTATTACCGTTTCTCATTATCATCGTTTTCCTTATCTAATTTCTCAAACTTTGATTATCTTTTTTCAAATTCGTTTTCCCTCCCTTTTTATCCTTTGGCTTGGGTTTTCTTTGTGTCCGTGCGTCTCCTTGACACATTTTCAAGTTTGATTGAATCTTCTTCCTTTGTTTGGGTGTTTCTCTCTAGAAGTATGAAACTTTGGTCACCGGAATAGTGGCTGCTGGCGTTCTTTCAGGCTGGTGGAGTTGTTCTTCGGGTCTTGCTACTTGGTTGAATTTGTTTTTGAATTTCCCTCCACTTATCTTCTTAGATTTCCCTTTGTTCTCATAGGCCAACTTGGTTTTTGTTTTATCCTTTAAAGCTTTGGACCGTTAATAAGGTGTTCCATATGTGAATTTCCCTCCTAACCTTAGCACCTCAAAGCACCTTTCCACGTGGCTTGTTCCTAGTAACTCATTGGACTTCCTTATCCAGTCTTTTTGAACTCAGCTACAATAATTGAGCCCGAGTCGAGCCGGCTCGAGCTCGAGTTCGAACGGAAGCTCATTACTTCGGCTTTAACATGGGAGATAAGAATTATTCTTTTGATTCGTTCATGTCAAGTGAGATTACTGGAATATAAAGGGGATTCCGGGGAGTCTATTGGGATGAGGCGACGGCTGAATCCTGTAGAAATATAACTGGAACCGCCAAAACAGAGTTTGGAAAATATAAGTACTTGACAAATGGATATAGGAATGGCTGGGAAGCACTTAATTCCTGCCATTTTGTAAGAGCTAGACCGAAATTGAGCTCCAGTGGAGAATTTGTGTAGCACGGTTATTATATAGGGTTTCAAGAACCTTATCTCTAGCTTGTTTAAAATATGGACAAGGGATATTACATAATTTTAGTTGTTTGATTTAATTTGCTTAGATGCATTGATTACAGTACTGGAATATGGAGGAGACAGTGATGTTGAAAGGCAGTTCAATGTCTCTTAGTAAGTGGATGAGAATGTAGCAACATATATTATCATATTCCTGGCTCCAATCTGTCCATGCCTCTTCTTAATTACCACAACAACATATGATTGCAACATGCAACAAACCCTCTTTATGGCAAACCTGCTACTTACCAAGCATTCAGGATGTGCCACATTGCACTCTTTATGTCCATCAAGATCCAGGACCAAAAATTCAACATAAAAAATGGTTACTTCTTCATCTTTCTTTCTGCACATTTCAGTGAGTATCAGTAAAGTTTTACAGGAAGAATGAAGAACAGGTTTGCAAGTCCTGGACATGAGAAGACTTCCATGGGAAGGAAGAGTGCCGACAGAGAAAATACCTGCTCGTTTTTCAGTACCTGGTGGGAAGCCTAACCGGTGTATTATATTTCCAGCCAATGTGAGTATGGTTGCTGAAGCTCTGGAAAGAAGAAACAAAAAATGGTAAGAGCTCTGTATATAGTTTTGTAGGAATGTTAACAGGTTCCTTTTGTGAGACTGAGCACTAATGGTTAATTTTCTGCAGGATTGTTCGAACGAAAACTGCAAGTGATTTGATAATACAAGTTGGGGATTCCAGCTTTTACTTGCATAAGGTATGCTGATCAATTACACTTACTTTGCAGTGTTGATGACAATGATTAATGATTTCATACATTTTGGTTGGGTGTTCAGCTTGCTATGGTGTCGAAAAGCGAATACTTAAACAGACTTGTGTTCCAGAGAAGAAGCAATGGAGAGAAAGGAAACAGCTGCAAGATTCGTATAGACAATCTTCCAGGTGGAAGTGAAACTTTTGAATTAGTAGTGAAATTTTGTTATGGATGGAAGGTTGATGTAACAGCAGTCAATATAGCTGCATTATATTGTGCTGCACATTTCTTGGAAATGAGTGATGATCTTGACCAAGGAAATCTCATTTCCAAAACAGAGGCTTTCTTAAGTTTTGTGATATTTTCATCTTGGAAAGACATATTTCAGATACTGAAAGGCTGTGAATCTTTGCCATCATGGGCGAAAGATTTGCAGATCTTGAAACGGTGCTCTGAAGCCATTGCTTGGAAGGTTTGCATAAACCCGAAAGCTTTTGCATTTGATGATGATGATATACAGGGCTTGGAATGTCTCGTAAATAGTATAAACGACATGAAACAAGAAGGCCTAGTTGAGAATTGGTGGTTTGAAGATGTTTCGTCCCTTCGGATAGATCATTTCATTGAAGTAATTGAATCAATTAAAAGAAAGGGAATGAGATCAGAGCTTGTAGGATTATGTCTGGCTAAATGGACAGCGAAATGGCTTCCGCAGATCACTATTGGACTTCATGGTATGACCCCCAAGAGCCTGACTCACAGGCTGCGCAGAGTTACGACTGAAAGTTTGATTAGAGTACTACCTGAGGAGAAAAATTCAGTTTCCTGCAACTTTCTTCTTCACCTTCTAAAGTTAGGATTGATGATGAAAATTGAAGGTGAATTATTGGATAAGCTTGAAAGAAGAATAGCTTCCATGTTGGAGCAATGTTGTCTCCCAGATCTCTTGGTTAAAAATCATAGAAAAAATGAAACTATATATGATGTAAACATTGTTAGCAGGGTGGTGGACTGTTATGTTTCTTTTGTCTTAAGAAATCCCGCTCCAAGAATATTTGTTGTGGGAAGATTAATAGATGGCTATCTTACTCTAATTGCTAAGGACAACAATTTTACAGCTAAAAATTTCCAGTTACTTGCAGAAGCATTGCCAAAAAGTGCTAGACATTGCGACGATAACCTCTACCGAGCCATTGACATATATCTGAAGGTATGCAAGTTATATGCAGTCCTGTTCTTGTAAATGTAGATCTTTAACAAATGTGAGGAATAGGTGAATAGCTTGCTTCATAGTTAACTTTCATGCTATTTGTCATTCTTGACCAATTTCAGGCGCATCCTAACCTAACAGAAGAAGAGAGAACAAGTGTATGCAAAGCTATGGAATATCATAAACTATCACAAGAAGCGCGTCAACACATGAAGAAAAATGAGCGGTTGCCATTGAAATTGAGAACGCAATTTATCCTTCTTGAACAAGTGAACATGACAAGGTCAATGACAGCTGCAGGATCAAATTATCAGCGAACAAAGACTCAGGCTATTATCAGAGTAAGTAAAGGGTCAGAGAAGGGATTTTCTTTAACATTCCATAAGGAGATCAATATGATGAAAAAAGAGGTTGAGACTATGAAAATGAAACTCAATCAGTTGCACAAGTGTAAGATGCAGCTTCAGAATCAAGCGAAGAGACGTCGTTAGTCAGAAGATAATCAATTTCTTGTTCACCTTCAGAAATATAGGCCATTTATGTCAATCTGTTGAAATCCTGTTAGAGCAATTTGATATTAGAAAGAAAATCCAAGTGATAATCCTCGATTTTATTGCGAAAAGACATTCTGTTTTAGTCTATAGCTGCAGTTTCAGTTAAAGTTTTGACAATTCCAGCAGTCCAGAAATCAGAATGGAGATCAAAGATGGAAAAAAAAGATGACAATCCTCAGTCTGATTCTTCTAAGCATAATTTTTGAAGCTCTAAAATCAGGAAACTGACATTAACACAATCTATGCAACTGGCCTAACCTATAACACCTCAATAAATTGTAAGAGGGATGAGCACTGAAGCAACAAAGCATCAGAAACATCTGGTTTTATCAATCTTTAAATATTTCCCTAGCAATTCTCTTAACAGGTTAGATCCAAGAAAAATTACCAAAATTTCATTGTCATTTAGGTAACAGCTATGAGCTAACCTTAACTTTGTTGTCATGTAGATTATAACAAATACCCTTGTTGGATTACTGCAAACTATATATGTACTTATGGTAATCACAGAACAATTAATTTGCATAGAAGGCAAAACATTAAAAAGGAAATATCCAGTAAAGGAAATGGTGAGGAGATTTCAAATATTGAACCAGATTTTGCACTAGTACTTTTCATAAACTTCTTCTCTTTAGATAACGCAAAAACCATTGAGAAATGAAGATATGATCAAAAAAGGAACCGGGTTATATCACAGTGTGAGAGAAGCTAACAAGTTATGGCTATTCAGGTTGAAGCTTATAACAGATCATATTCGTTGAGATAGCCTAAATATTTCACCTTCATAGGAATTTGAAGATCACATTTTAAGAAAACTTGTGAAGATAGCCGCAAGGTTTTGGACGCATGGACACATCATTGATACTGATATTCAGGAAACTTACAGAGTCAAATTGGCGAAGAAAAAGTCCTTTTGGTTTGAGCCATTGCCTGGTGTGAAACAGAAAAAGAAAAATAATTTTTCTTTTCATAGAGACCAAGGCCAGGAATGAATATTATTATTCTTTGGAGCCATTCAAGCACATTGTTAAGAGAAGGAATCTTAGTTGTGATAAAGAGATTGGATTGTGCTGGTCTGGTAACAGAACTATCATCAAATTTGATTTCTCAGTTGTGTATTCACCAAAGTTGGAACTGCACAACATTAGCATTTGAGAGGTAAGTTGATTTATCGCAAAACATGGCTTATGATTGCAACAAAAGCCATCTTTTGTTGACTATTGGCTATTGAAGACTGGGTTGCTTGCTTTTTTATAGGAGGAAGATGTTGAAATTTTTGTGCATCACATAGTTGGTATGGTTGATTCATTTCTGAGGAGGTAATATTCAGTGTTGCTTGCATCTTAAATTTATGGAAATTGATTTGAAATTTCTATCAATTGAATCAAGCAAAACAAGAAGACTTTATGGCTCTAGTCTCTGATGCGGCAAGAACAGATCGATTTGTGAACGAAATGGAACTTTTTCTTGCTTCTGGGTTGAACATTGAAGCCCATGATGCAGTCTACATGCAACGGTTGGGTTGGAACAGTCCCAGAGTAACTATCGAACCCACGGAAAGGGAATCCAGTGGGCAAGCCCCTGTAATAGTCCCATACTTGTATGTCTTTGATGAGGATTCGGATGGAACTGATTGAATGTTTTCTCGCTATTGCTGAAGTTTGCATTGACTTCATTTTATGAGTTGGTACTTTGTTCCCAGTTCTTGGTTTTTGGAGTCAGAAGAGGATCCCTGCCTTGAATCAATTGAGCCAAGGTCCCATGGTTATCTGAGTTTTCCATTCAATAGCTTGTTATATAAAAATAAATATTATTGTTATATAATCCTATTTATATTTGTTTCTTACATAAAGATGGTATAGATAATAATAAAAAAGAAGATGTAATGAAGATAAGATCCAATATATAATCCTAATAACTGTACTCTCCATGCCAGTCGGTTATAACGGAAGAACTCCTCTATCTCTATCTCCTACTATATATCCTAGTATACTCAGCTTATCACATTGTGCTTTATCTCTCAACCAATATCCCAGTTTTATTAAAAAAACCAAACCCCCAGTTTTCTTGGTGCACAGCGGCAAGATTTTCTTGGAGAATTGTTCGTAGTGGTTTTAGAGATCTTTGACCAACCAAAGTTAAAATGGAAAAGCGATTTATTGTTCCTTATGATCAAACTCTGGACTCAAATTTCTACATGTGTCGTGGATGTCGTACCCACATTGCTTTGATTAAAGATAGCATCTTGACAGTAAGTATATCTCTCTCTGATCTTCTTATTATGCATTTGCTTTATTGTTATTCATATTTATTTCTGATTTTAAAAGGGTAAAGCCTATTAAGAAGGTTGAAGTTCTGGGTTCTTGATTTTATCTGTCAAACAGTTTTTACTTTCTTGAAACTGCTAAAATATTGACATGCATATATTATTCTGCATATTCCACTATAGTGCTTGATGTGAAAATTTGTCATCTCTGAATGCTCTTTCTGTTCAGAATTTCTCAGTTATCATCTATATTTTTAACTTGAAGATAATTTATCAGCTCTTTCTGTACTTTGCAAAACATTCAGAAAAGAGTCTAAGAAAGTGTCTGCTGATTTATAAGAAAAGTATTCAACTGTACAGCAAGATATTGTTTCAGATGAATTCTGTAAAGCATACATATAGCATCACTTACTCTTATCTTAACTATTGTTTCAATTCATTTTGCAGCATAAACGGTTTGGGGCAGTTCTCCTAAAACATGCGTAAGACATTCATGAACTCCAAATTGATTACTATCATTGCTATCAGAGATAGTGACTTTGTAAGTTTTGCTCTATGGCAGTGACAACTTGGTGATTGAAAACCCAGAAGATTATGTCGACATTGTCTGTATCACAGTTGCATTTGTCTATTGTGGCGAATGCACCATGTACTTGGGCTGGAAATGTGTAAGATTTTGTCTGCAGTATTTAGCCACCTCTAAAATTTCTCTTTTACTCCATGAAATGAAATAATTTAGAATATTCTATATTCTTCAGGTTGACATAGTGGATGGTCCCAGTGATCTGTTCCAAGAAGGAAAAATTGCCCTCTATTTGTAGGTGTTTGACATAGTTCCAGTACAGTTTTTTTTTTTTTTTTTGGTTGTGAATTTAGTGAAACAATCTGAAACTGAAACGGAAACTGAATGTAGGCATAACCTGTTGTTCTGGAATGGAAAGGAAGTGGTAGAAGCAGACACAATGAAACCAGCTGAGAAAATGTTAGTTTCCAGGGAAATGATGGTTCAAGAACAGCACTGAAGGACTCAATGACAAGCATTTCAGCACAGAATACCATTTTTGTTCTGCTCATATACATTTGACTCATACTCTCAATATGAGAACCCAGAAATTTTGTTATTTGAGACACTTCGGTAAATTTATCATTCAAGTGTCTAAAGTCTTATGCAAAAATAATTTCCTCTCATCATCATATAGTTCAAATAACTTTTAGTTATATTAATATATCATTTTGTTGAAAAATCTAAATTATATGACAAGATGGGTTCAGCTAATTATCTTTGATTGATCGTTTGGATTCGATAAAGACTTTTAAATATATTAGTCAAGAGATCCTAAATTCGAGTCCCTCTTGGTTGCTAATAGAGGTATACACTAAAACTTTTACCCGGTTGATAGTTTCACGGTCTTGGAGGATTAGTTGACGTGTGCGTAAATTGGTTCAGACATTCTCGGTAATTAAAAAAAAAACACTGATGGGCTTAGGCTATAGATACTTGATTATCACGTTTAGGTTGTCAAATAATATAAGATTATATTAATCTTTCAATATCAATAGTATTATTGGTAATATAAGAGGTAATCTGATTACCTTTATTTTCTTTAGTATTTTAAGATTACTTGGTAATCTTATTTTTGTTATAATTTTATCCCATTATTAATAAAATTTTAGGTTAATAATACCCTTATTTT
The DNA here is from genome assembly GCA_026229545.1 of Pistacia atlantica. Classification (NCBI taxonomy): domain Eukaryota; kingdom Viridiplantae; phylum Streptophyta; class Magnoliopsida; order Sapindales; family Anacardiaceae; genus Pistacia; species Pistacia atlantica. The sequence goes on along the minus strand of CM047909.1, from coordinate 3,979,098 downwards.
AAAAACAATTTAGAAAAATACCAATAGATTTTTTTATTCTTATATACAAAGTTTTTAGAACATAAATACCCTTGAAATTTTAAAAAATTATTCAAGGGTGGTGGCCAGATCCAATCATCGGCCACCACCGCACGCGACGACAAAATGTTGAGCAACCAACCATATTTGGCTAGTCGAAAACAGTCAAATCTAGCTTTTCATGGTCACATCTCCACTGTCATCGTCACCGCTGGTGGTGGTATTAGTAGTGGCTTGGGGTAGACATGGGTGTTTTTGTTAAATTTTAAACTTTTTTTATTATTAGAGTGTTTTATCTAAATCTAAAATGTAAAGGGTTAAAAGAGATTTTTCAAAAAAAAGAAAAAAAAAGAAAGACAAATTAATAATTTATATAATAAACACATCAATTTATACCTCTCAATCCCACCCTATCAATATAAAATATCTACCTATTTACCTAAATATTCCGATATATAATTTATCTTTCCATTAAAATCCGTTCAACACTAATACAAGACCCTAAATCATAACAAGACTAGTCTTCTTCTCAGTTTCTCACATTCCACAACCAACACCACTCTCCACCAAGCTGAAATAAACCGAAGTTACATGTTGTTGGAATTAAAAGCGTAGTTTTAAGTACTTCAGTCACAACGTCTCAAGAAGATTTTGAATCCTAAAATGGCAAAAAGACTCGGCTCCAATCTTTTCGTCAGCCGTAACCTCTCTCTAAAACCCTTCTTATTTACTTAAGTAATTATGTGGGGGGGTTTTGATGATTGATTGATTTTATTTGTAGATTTGTCTTCTTATACAACCAAACAAGCACTGAAGGGATTGTTTTCGCGATTTGGCGTTGTTACAGAAGGTGATTTTAGCATTATATAGCATCATGTGTTTCATTTGAACTCTTTTTTTTTTTTAAAGTTTACAACTAATTTGTTATTGCTTTTGGGCTGCTGAATTGTGTGTATAGCTAGGCTAGTTTTAGACCCAAAAACCCAAAGGCCAAAAGGGTTCGGTTTTGTCTCTTTTGAATCAGAGGTTGAGGCGCAGAAAGCGTTAAAGGTTATGAATGGCAGGGTAATTCTCAACTTCGTGTCCGCTTTAGGATTTAATGTTTTTTTTTCCCAATATGCATATAATAGAGTTCGATTATGAAGTTTCTAAGAAATTGTTGTGTAATCATGACTATTGGATTAAATAATCTCTGTTCTAATGCATTGCCTATTTCAATTTGGTTTTAAGTACAGATAGTTTTGTTTCTTTAGTCAATTTTGTTGAATATTTGAGTTGAGTGTAATAACTTTAGTGATTGTTTTGAGCTAAGTATCACAGAAGCTTCTAAATGGAAGCTGTATCATGTATTGATCAAACATATACAGAGTCGGAGACTAAATATTTAAATTTTAGAAGTGAATCAGATACTTTCAAAATATTATCTTTTTTATTAGTTCATCCTTGCATACCTTATCCAGATCGTTCAGAATTTTGCAAACTTCCACATCCATATTACATCGTATACCCATATCTGTGTTGGTATTATTCCTTGACAGCATATCATTTGCAATTGCATGATGTCCTACCATATTTTTGTTCTATCAAGAAAGAAAGCATTTCTTATTACACTTCATATACTTCATTAGTCTTCATATTATGAAGTGAATTTAGAAAATGGTGGTCTATTGACCTTTTACCTCAAAAGAAAGTATCTTTCTCGCTTTGCGGTTGACGCCAGCAAGTTGGAAAACATATTTCTAGCACTGTTTATATTGTTCCAAGTAGGACTAAAGCAAAAGCGAATAGGGATAATAGAGAGCAAGATAGAGGTGATGTGGCACGCTTGTGGCTTTAGTTTTCAATTTTCAATTTCATTGGGAAATGGAGAATACTGATATTAAAGGGTAGTAATGTTCTCAACATTTAGGCCTTTATGTATAAACAGTGTTATATAGTCATCAAAAGTATAAGGCATCTTATGTTTCAGAAATGCCAAAGTTAAATAGAGGGTTTATTATACTATTGTCAACCATTCTTAGTAATTTTAAGTTTAGATGATTCATCTAGTCAGAATAAAGGGAGAAAAAAGAAAAGTGACTCTGTATATCTAAACTAAATGGTTTATCTGTTGTCTCCTATCAGTTATTAAACCATTGTAACAGGCAACTTAGGTTCAAGCCTGAACCATTTAATTGATATGGATGTTATTTCTTTCTAACCTAGGTTGATTGATTATTGATATTTATTATGAGAAGTTAGATTTTATTGCACTTCTCTTTCTCTCTAGAATATTTTTATGGCGGATATTTGGGGCTGACCTGCCAACCAGCTTGAAGTTGGCATATTTGGTTGAGCTACATTTTTGTAGGGATTTTTAATCTCTCTTTCAATGGATTTTTCAGCTTGAGTCATTGTTGACCGGTGTTAGTTTAGCTGGATTATTGAATAGATTAGTTCCAACTTGAGCTGTTGGATATGCTTGGCCCAAGACTAAGTTGTTTCAAGTTATCCTTAAAACTGTTCTCTCTCTCCTGTGTAATTTATCGGGCTGACAGTTGGCTGGTTGTATTAGAATACATGTACTGATGGATGTGTCGATTATTAATTTGTCAACCTACTTACAGGTAATTCAATAAACTGACCTTCCACATCTTACTCAGTGTAAGCCATAAGGGTGAACAGTATGAAGGCAGTCTTTGTTGTATTTGATATGTTGTGGCTCTTTGTCAATATGCTCTATTCGCTGGTTTTTTTAATACCAAATTCAGGGGTTTTTCACATTTGATCGTTAATCAATATTTTAGGCTATGTGCACTTTTCTTCCTTCACTTTTCCAACATAAGCTTCAAAATGTGAAACCTTTTACTGCATTTCATTGGTGATTGTAATTACCTGTTTGTAGATGTTATAAAACTTATATCTAAAAACACCTCCAGTCTACTTATTTGAGTTTTTGTTGTTTTGTGCAGATTGTTAATGGGAGGCTGATCTTTGTTGAAGTTGCAAAGAAAGAAGATCCTGGAGAGGGTCCTAGCTCCTGACTGAAAAAAATGGCAGTTTTCGAAATGTTTCTGAATCACATTGCTTTTCATGAAAAAATACCGATTGGAGGGTTTTAACTATTTAATCAAATGACATTGAGCGTTTTTCCCATTGCGTCTCAAGAAACAGGTGGGTTATTTCCTTGCAAAATTGTGCTCAATTTCATATGTGGCAATTCTATCAAGATCACTTTTGTTAGTTGGGAAAAGAATCTGCACGATACAGTGATGTTCTTAGAAGTTTTCCTCTTGAGAAACCTAAATATATTTTTAATTTATGTGAATGTGTAGCATCATACTCAAGAGGTTGAGATCTGATTAACCCGTTAATATATAAGCTGCTATTAACTGAGAATCCTGGGATATGCTGCTTATAATGTTCCAATTTGAATACTGGAATCATAGCAGTGAAGTTAATATTTACCTTGTTAGAAATTATAAAGCAACTTTTCCGTTTTCGGCTTTTGATGAGGACTTTAATACACCTAGATGTCCAGATTTCCTCTGTAAGTTTCAAAACAGGAGCACAGAATGCAATCTTTCACAATCTGGCTGTTAATATATTTTGTTCCAGTACAATGGATCATGATGTGGTACTCATTCCAGGTTATTAGTTACTACCATTGAAAATTATTGGAGTGAACATCTTGGCTTCACTAAAATCCTGGCAATTTTCTTATCCTTAGATACCAAGTTTCATTGGTCTCCATACACAATTTAGGGTACCAAAGAAGTCCTACATATCATGAATTCCTAGCATCTTCAGTAGCCGATTAACGAATGTGCTCGACTAATTTCCTCTTGACAAGTTCAATATGATGACATTCCGGGGACAGAATTCTCTTTGTGTCTTGGATGTCAGAACAACATTTCTTCACTTCAAGACGCCTTTCATTATGCTTTTCAATGTGCAACTGTTGAGCCTGTAACATGAACTGAGTCTCTTGCTATGTAACCGAATCTCATCTAGATGTGAGATTGGCTGCCACAGTCACGTAGTTTTACTGCCCAGACCACCATTGATGTACATTAATATAGTTCATCATCAATGACAAGGGTACCAGCAGCAGTGAGAGTGTCAGCCATTTGTTTCATTTTAAGTAATGGATTAGAAATTGAAGCAGAGTATTTATCCCCTGATTTGGACTCTTTGCGTTACAAAGAATTGAAAGTCTCAACGATTGAAGAAACGTTGAGGCACAATCTAAACTATAACACAGTAAAGTTTTATTTACCCTCATTCTAGAGGCTGATTTGTTAGCTTATACTACAATTACATCAAAGCTAAAATACGGCAATTAACGATAGTGAAATAATTTCCAAAAACACTCTTATTAAAAATGTATAATTTTAATGTCTTTTCAAACATTGCTATCCCCAGATCTTTGGTGAAAAAATGCCGTCTTGTGTAGCGTAATATACATGGTTGTGAAAAAAATAGTCATATAACACTTTGAATAAAGGATATTTGGCTGAAAGACACCTTTTTTAAGATTGCCTTGGTATGGTTCCAATGATTGTTATAATGGTTTAACTCAAAACTTTATTCAAATCCCTTTTATTCGGAAAATTAATTAGAAATAACCTTTCTTGTGGTTAGTTTACCAAGGTTGAAGTTGATCAAACTTGACGATTGAAATGGGTAAATAAGCACCCATGAATCTTACTAAGAGATGATAAATATATTTTTCTTCTAAATTGAAGTATAGTATATTAGTTTCTAGCTACAAATCTTTATGTGCTTGGAAATATACAGCAAACATATATTATTAGGATGACGAAGCTTCAAAGGGTGAGTACATTCTGATCCTTATGAAGCGGGTGAAGAAGAAGTTAATGAAGTATTGGACAGCTACGAGGTATTGAAATGAACCTCAAAGGAAAATTAAAGGTGAGATTTCATAAGAGTACTATAATTAAACCATAGCTTATTGCCTCAAACCCAAATGATAAATTGCAGAAAGATTTTTAGGCACTTGGTGTTTGTTGTGGCCAGGCTTTATAAAAATTATACACCTGGAGATGATAAACATTCTTATTGTATTAAGAATTTAGAAATGATGGGAAGATATTAAAAAACATTGAAAAACTATTAAAATAACAAACTTCCAAAACGCAATATTACTTAATTTGCTTCATAGAAGATATGGTTTGCATGAGAGTGAGCAACGAAATCCCGGCTCCTGTAACAGTGGCGGTGCCTCGCCAAAGATCCTTGAAGTACACACTTTTTAACGTTGCTTTGGTATGATTCCAAGGATTGTTATAGTGTGCTTTCAATTCCATGCTGGTTTTATAATAACATGACCTACTTCTATGAATTTGTAAGCTAAGTTTGTTGAACAAATTCACTACAGAAATATTATCCCCCAGATGATTTCTAATTATCCCCTTTCCAACAAGTAAATCCACGTCTTTCTCACTATTAATAAGATAATCCATTATCCTTACGTAATTGCAAACTCGAGTATTCGATGGATAATGACACTGCTCCAAAGCCATTATGTTTCGAAGCAAACGTTCTGTCCCATAATCAGCCACTACCAAATGAGGTATTTGTAATTCATGAACTTCAAAGTATGAAATCAGCCGCTTTCGCTTCTCAAATCTTATGTCGAGTAACGATGTTCCTGCAATACCCTTAAACTTCACTCCCGACTCATGCAACTTTACTGCACAAGGTAAATCTGAAATGAACCCTTGCTCTAACTCCTTTCTCTGCGGGAAATTTCTGAAGAGAGTACTTCTTCTCAAATCGGTGAAATGTTTAACCACCATCTCAGTGGGTAAGGTATTGGATAAACATAAGAATTTATGAGAAAGATCCCTGAAGGTGGGAGTTTCAAAAGCTAAATTGTATAATTCCTCGAGGACAAAGAATGGAAGTTGATTTTCAAGCAGTTGCAAATCCATCTTTAGGGTAAACCTTGTTGTTGGAATCTTTAAAAAAAAATTGTCACTTCTATCCTTATGATAACTCCTTAGAAAAAGCTCGAGGATGAAGATAGCATCATGTTGAATCATGGTTATAAACGCATCACTTTCCATTTTAATGATCTTTGGATAACAAGTACGAATTCGCTGTTCATTGTTTTCTATGAAGCTTAAAAGTTCGTCACATTTCTCAACTGTTATTCGCTTGAGAAAACTTTCCATATACCTTATTTTCTGTCTTTACATGAAAGCTAATTCTTCTTTACCGTGGTGAAGAGGACCTATTGAAACAAACCGAGGAGTGTAGGCTTCTTCATTTATTCTGCGAATGCTCTTAGGAACCCTGCAAATATAACACTGAAGAGTAGGCTCAGGATCTGATAAGTTTTCTTCAGTGATATCAATTAGCAAATCTTTGCTCTGGTCCTCATCTTTACAGGCGGCAGTACTACTCATCTTCAAACCCATATTCCTGCATAAAAAAAAAAAAAAGATTTGTGAGTAATGTTCCTCCTCTCTAATTCTAGACTGGGATGTGTTAATAATACTTATGGTTAGTATCTATGTCTCTTCAAAATTCTATATATTCTTGTTCATCACCTTGATATCATGTGTTTCCTCTATATTCTGTGCAGATTTCAGAAATTAAGACTATAGTTTTGTGTATGAGCTTATTTACTTAAAATTGCCTCGAGTTCCTAACTTATATGCATGCATTAGTTTCTCATATATTACAAATATTTATTCATATACGATACTACACAATCTCTCATATCCCCAACACTTGGATGCTAATTAAGGGCTTCTTTTTTGTTTATAATCCTAAAATAATTCTAAAACAAAAATAAATAAATTGTAAACAAATATAATGTTGAGTTGCTACTTACTAGTTTATGCATGTTTTTAGATGAAATGACATCTAATATACGTTAAAAATGAGTTGATAGATATAACATCTTAAACTATTCTCAGAGTTAGAAACTATAGAAACATAGAACAAATTTTGTTTGTTTTCTTTGTAAGCATATACTTTGATATTCATAATGAAATGAATATTCATTCCATGTTATTTATGCACACTTTATTAATTTTTTAAACCAAACATCGGAATAACTAGGAATAATTTCTTTTGGACTAGAATGATAAACAAAAAGAACACGAATATATAATTAAAAATAATGAAACAGATGCAAATTTGAACCTGAATATTTTGGCCAAAAACTTAATAAGTAGTTGACAGCACCAGAACTCCTCCTCTCAAATATATATTTTAATCGCAGAGAAATGCCCCATAAACTAATGGTATCCCACTCCCTCAGTCCCTCTCTTCTCGACACGTCCACTATATATATATATATATATATATATAAGAAGACTAATAGCTAATTGAGTCAACCCTTCTCTCCCATGCGTTGGTCAGTAATTAAATAGATATATGCCAACTGGTTAACAACCATCTGCCAGAAATAAATGCTTCTATAGAGGTTTATTAGATTAGTTGGCCATACCCAAAAGATAATGATAACCAGAAGAGAGTTATAATTAAATTGGTAAAGAGGGTAAGAGACAGGCAATCAATTTCTTTTCAAACTTTCAAAAAAAAAAAAAAAAAAGAAATTGAATGAACAAGGAAGACCTGGACTAAGTGTTTTACCCAGTGTCCAGACCCTTAAGTGAGGGAGCTCAAAGATGAAATGTATTTGTCAATAAATAAATATATATGGAATTGGTTGCCTTGTCAGAGTTAGTTGTCTTGCATGAACAATAATTAATGGGTGAGAGAAACTATCATGCATGATTCACGTTGTAGCAAATAATGAAGAGTAAAAAAAAAAAAAAATCCTAGAAGATAATATTGTAGAGTGATTTGAGATTGAGTAACTATTTTTTTTAAGATAATGTTCTACAGTATAATACCATATATTCCATCCGTTCTAAACCTCTTGGTGAAAAAAAACAGAAAAACAGAATAAAATGAGAGTTGTAGCAACCAAACATTACATGGAAATCATAAGCATGCAGTGTAGGAATTAATCCAGTCAATTCAACATACTATACATATTATATACTGAAGCAATCCTATTAATTAATTGTAGACGGCAAAGTCTACGGTTACGAAGATAGAGTATGATCTTGCGAGGTTGAGGTCACCAGCAATCTATTGCATATGTACACACAAGAAAACAGGTGTGAAGCTTACAGAAATCACCAGGGTGGTGTTTGCCTAGGTACTCTGACGCTCAAGTCAGCAAGGCTGGATGACGCTAATTTAGAGAGGGTAAGGGAAAGAGAAGGTTATCAAGAATCTAGCTGGAGATTAGGACTACAGCGGCGATGTAAGGCTCTCGAGAGTGAGATTATGGGGCTAGTAGGCGTAGTCTTCTGTGGCTGTGAGAGAATTAACCTCTTGTTTAAATCCTAGTTAGTAAATACGGGTACGGCAAAAAAACTGTACATAAATTTTACGGGTATGATACGACAAATGGTAAAAAATACGTTTGTAAAAATTCGGTCATAAAATTCAGATATAAAAAAAATACGATACGGATATATACGGATTTAATACGATACATTATCAATAATACGTTTTGAAAAATACGGCAATTAAAAGAGATCCTTTTATTAGCATATTAACAAAAAAATCCATGGTTTAATTTTTTAGAAAGAATTAAATCATGACAACGCCTCTTTAAAAGAAAAAATAATTAAAATGGTAAAAAAATATATGGACTTAAAATTGTGATTAAATTATGGTTGAGCTGCTTGAGCCTATGTATTTTTGTTAATTTATTTAATTTCCTGATGGCTAAAAATGAAATGGCGAATAAAGTAGGGACACGTGGATGAATGGTCAAATGGACAGTGATCATGCAGGATAATGTGTTGATTCCATCCCATCATCCCGCCAACACGTTAACACCATTGGCTTTTTAAAATTTAAATTGGATATTATTTCCAAGTGTATGAATGAGATTGGTGCATGAAGGAGCATTTTATTAATTAATTTTATGGAAATAAAAGAGGCGGGAGAAAATAACTCTTCTGTAAGCTGAACACATAAAAGGCCATTGAAGTGATTGATATGACAAACAATTACACTACCTAGAAGAAGTACGAAGCAGCATTTATTAACATTTTTTTTTCAAAAATACGGATACGCGCGAATTATTCGACCACACTAATAACACACGGAAATTCGTGTTTTATATGCGAATTATACATCTGGACGTATAATTCGTGTATAAAACGCGAATTTACTAACTAGGGTTTAAATAGCAGATGTAGGATCTTCGAGTCCTAGTAGGACTGTGAGTCTTTGAAAGTTGAGGTTTAGTGAAAAAAAAAGCCTTTGACTCCCTTACCTTATTAGTAGAGGGAGTCCCAACGGGTCTAAGATATGGATGTTAGACGAATCAGGATAGTAATTAATCTCTTCAGTAGAATCCGAATAGTGTCGGAGTAAGTAGGCAACCTTGGGATCCAAGTAGACCCTAATTCCGACAGATGGTCTTGGATCACAAGGCCCAGACCCAGACAAGCTAATGGTGAGGTCTAAACGAATCGGGGCCTTTATTGGTTGGGCTCAAGCAGTGAGCAACATGATAGGTGTAATGAGTAGGCCTAATATGCAAACCCTGTCATGGGCCTAATCGGAATTGGGTCATGACTCAAAGCTTTGTTGAATGTGTCTTTGCCTTGGGCCTATTGAGGCCGATGACATTTTTTGATCCTAACATTAATTATCATAAAACAAATTAAGAACATGAATAAGTGAATTAATCAGGACCTGAATATTTTGGCAGAAAATGCAACAATAATAGTGTGGTTGAGAGTAGTAGTTTCCCAATCCCCGAGATCCTCCTCTCGAATACTATCACAACTCACAGGGATTTGTTATTGCCTGTAATACGTTTTCTCTTCTGCTTCCATTATTTGCCTTACTATTTGTTATATATAAACAAGTTCATCTTCTCAATTTAACGATTAAATAAAGACTACAGTAATGTTAACCAGCAGACCTATACACATAGGTTGTCACCTGTTTCCTTGGCTTTTGCACATATTTCCTATATAAAAAATGCTAATTAATTGAACGACTAGAGAAAAGACTAAGTGAAGTCAGTGTAAATTAATTAACTGGGGCATACTACATAATTTACAAAGACCATGTACCTAACACCTATGCTGTAAACTTGAGTTAATCTTATCCTAATAAAGATTCAACACAATCAAATAAAGATCAAATATAGAAAAGGAACAACATGCAATCTTTTTACCGTGGTTCACTTATTCAAGATTGAACAAGCTACGTCCACATTGAGCTCCAGAATATGGAGACTTGCTGCACTATTATTATTGTCACCAAAGATTACAACACACCACTCAATCTTCCCTTCAAGCCCTTACTAACAAGAATCACACAGACTTCACTTCTATACCAGTAAATCTATAACCCTAATGAGAATTCTAACCTGATTCTCTACACCACAAAGAAACACAACTTTGATCGGTGAATCAACCACTGATTTACACAAGAGCAAAGTACTACACAAAGAACCCTAGCAGAGCAGTTTTGATTAAGCGATTTTGATCGAAAAAGACTGTTGAGAATGAGGAAAGACTTTAGCTTTTATATGGTTGACCAGCAGTAAGTCTTTAGCCGTTAGATTGCTTAGAGATCAATGGCCAGAAATGCAAGATGTATTAAAGCTAAAACGATAGCGTAAATGCTTCACTCATTAACAATCTCCACCTTGAAGCCTTGTACTTTCTCCAGACAGCAACAAATTTGTGTAGCAAGCTTCTCACATTCTCCTTCTCAGCTTTATAAGATCAGTTGATGTGCAGTAGGTTCAAGCAATGCTTGAACCTTGCAAGAGTTACCACTTTTGTTCCCATATTAGCTGGGTTCTTTTCAGTTGGTATTTTCAGCAGATTCAAATTCCCTTTTGTGATTTGGTCTCGGACAAAATGATACTTCACATCTACGTGCTTCGTCCTCTCATGATATACAAGGTTTTTACTTAGATGAATGGCACTTTGACTGTCAGAATACACAGTCACAAGTCCATCCATCAAACTTGCTTCTTTCAAAATCTCTTGCAACCATATTGCCTCCTTAAATGCATCAGTCACTGCCACATATTTAGCTTCAGTTGTGGATAATGCAACCAATGGTTGTAGTTATGATATCCAACTGATGCAGTTACCTCCTAAGGTGAAGCAATAGGTTGTAGTGGATTTCCTTGAGTCTTGATCACCTGCAAAATTAGAGTCTACATACCCAACAAGATCAAGTGTAGAGTTTCTTTTGCAAAAGTCTAATCCAACATGCATTGTGTTGTTAATGTATCTAAGCAGCCATTTTAATACAACCCAAAGTTCTATTCCTGGATTTGACATAAACCTACTCAATAATGATATTGCAAATGAAAGATCAGGTCTTGTGCTTATCATGGAGTACATGACAGATCCTATGGCACTTGATTAGGGGATAATTTCCATTTTTAACCTTTCAACATTAGTTTTGGGGCACTGCAATTTATTCAATGTAAAGTGACTTGCTAAGGGTATGTTAACAGGTTTATATTCAGTCATTCCCAACCCAGAAGTCAGTTTTTACAGGTATGGTAATTGGTGAAGTTTCAGCCTATTTAATTTTGAAATACACATCATTGACACTAATATTCAAGAAACTTATAGAGTAAAGTTGGCAAAGAAAAAATCCTTTTGGTTTGAGCCATTGCCTGATGTGAAACAGAAAAACAAAAATAAATTTTCTTTTCACAGAGACAAGGCCGGGAATGAATTTTAATATTTTTTGGAGCCATTCAAGCACATTGTTAAGAGAAGGAATCTAAGTTGTGATAAAGAGCTTGGATTGTGCTGGTTTGGTAATAGACCTATCATCAAATTTGATTTCCCAGTTGTGCATTCACCAAGGTTGGAACTACACAACATTAGCATTTGAGAGGTAAGTTGATTTATCACAAAAGATTTTAGGCTAGCTTGCCACAATACACATATTGTAACATGTCAGGCAATGTGCAGGATGATTAGGAAAAGCAAAGAATCCATGCCGCCAATAATTTATACTTGAAGAAGCCATATCAAATGTATTCTTTGATTAAAATTTAGTACTTGACATTGATTTTGAGAATTTGCGCATGTGTTTCTGTGGCTAAATGATGAATTTTCAAACTCTTCTCTTCTGTGTAACAAAGTTTAATTGTGGTATAATCCGAAATTTTTATAATAAAAATGATGTAAAAGGTGCACAGTCTTAAGTTCGATTCTCCATATAAGTATTTACAATTTAAGTGGAAACTGTGACCGTAGCTTGCTACTCTAGTCTCTCCCAACAATTAATTGAGATACAAGTAACCTTACTCGATTAAGGTTAAAGAAAAAATAATGTAAAAGTGATAAGAGTACGACATATTCCCACCCAAGGTTTGATGAAATCCTAAGTTAGTACCATCGGTTTCATTTATTCCAGATTCCCACCCTTAAAGTGATGAAAAAACGTTTGATGTAACGGTAAAGGGGTAAATTGGTCATTTTACATGGGCGGCGCACGTTAGCAGACCACCGCTTGTACAGTCCTCCGGTGCACATTAGCAGCCAGCGTTCCCGACATTTTTTGCTCTTTTTCCAGCGATTCTTCTACCCAAAATCACCCTTGTCACCTTTATTTGACTCCTTGCATCCTCCCCTACAAAACCCCTAACCTTTCCAACCACAGCAGCTCACCATTTGCTGTCCACCACTTCATCGAAAAATGATCGATGAACAAGAACTCTCGGCCGATTAATGATGACGAAACTGTTGCTGGGGACATAGGAATTTTATAGATTTGGAGACGGTGGTTGCATTGGTGTTGTCCAATTGGATTTTCACCGTCAGAATCGACCTGAATCTGGTGAAGAACACTGAAACCCTAAGCCTAACATCGCTAGCGATTGGAGGGGCAAATGAGTCGGGATCCAAAGGGGTTTTGGACAACGGACTACGGGGAAGGTGATGGAGGTGACCAGGGGGTTCGACGTCGTAGGAAACAGCCGAGATTGAGCTGTTTCCGACTAGGGTGTATAGTGATCGAGGGTGTTTTTGATATAATTTGAAAATAAAATGGTAAGTTTTATAATTCTACTGATTTAAGGGTTAAAATATAATTTATTAATTTATGGTTAAAGGGTATTATGGTAATTGCACTCTAAAACCTAAAAATTCATAACACTATTACTTTAAGGGTGGAAATTTGGAATAAATGGAACCTATGGTAACTAAAGCTTCCATCAAACCTTGGGTGGGAATATGTCATTTACTCAAGTGATAAATATTAACATAGAACCGCTAACCGCAGTCGAGAGTCTTACAACCCGCCCCATAAACTCTCGCTTGTATTGTCATGGATATAAAGTAGCAGCTGCTCAGCCTAATATACACGAGATTAGAGAAGGAATTATGGAGAGCAACGTTAAAAGCGGGTCGTCAGCTTCCTCAGGAGATCCGAACCCGTGCCCCATCTGTCTCGGACCCATGGTTCAAGACTCCTATCTTGATAAATGCTACCGTATGTTCACTCCAACCCTTTGTTTGGTTGCCTAGAAAATTACTGGAAAAGAAAATAAAATAAATAAAATTGGGTTTATCTTTTGTTTCTTCTAGGATATGTTTTTGACATTTTCATGAGTTGGGTTTCTCCAAAACATTAATTTAAGAAAGCCCTTTATGTCGAAACAGTGGAAGATATCGCTTATGTATTCATTAAATTTGTTTATTGGTAAAGTGACGATTTTATATAGAATCGAAGAGAAATTAATTGCGGCAAAAATGAATTTAACGTTAAAGATTAGATTTTTAATTTGTTGATATTTCTTGTTTCGATAACGTACTGGAATTGTGCTCGCAATCGACATTGTTGTACTTTGCGTTATTTACTTGTTATTTATTTATTTATTTTTGGGGGATTACATCTGTGAAGTTAAGTGTGACTTCAAATTTTTATTTTGAAAAATATTCTGCCTGCATGTGCATTTAGCTACAAGTTAGAATATATGGATTGAGAAGAAAGTGGAATTTATCGGTTTTGATCATTCGTGAAGGCTTTGGATTTGCATTGCTGTGGTGCAGATAAGTTTTGTTATAACTGTATTATACAATGGACTAAAGTGGTTGCTAGCAAGCATTCGAGCCTGCTTTCTTCGGTAAAGTGTCCTTTATGCAAGGTTAGTGTTGTTTAGCATCTTCACAACATCTGCTAATATGATTTTCTAGTTGGGTGGGCTGGCAAGCCATGACAAGATGTAAATTTGAAAAGTTTTACTGATTATGCTATGTTTATACCAAGATGCAGACTGAGAACTTTTCAATCATCTATGGATACGATGGAACTCATTTTCAAAGGCATTATATGGGTCAAAATTCTGGGGATAGGTAACTCTTTTCTTCAAAATTTTCTTTACATGTTCATTAGATGTCTTTTTTCACTCTTTTACTTTTGCTAATTGCAGGTTTATCTTTTCAAAAGCCCATAAGTATAGACTGCAATGCTATTACACAGAATCAGGTCTTAAGCAGCGTTTCATTTGATTCTTTGACTTTAAATTTCTTGCCGTCATTCTGCTAATTTATCTTCTGACAAATCACTCGTACCCCATATATGTTTTTCAGTCAATTATGTGTTCAATCAGGTATCTTAAATGACATATTCAATGTTTCTCGGTACTGGAAGTCTGGTAAGTATCTTCAGTCAAATCAGTGGCTGCATGGTTGGTTGAGAAGGGAAATCCAAGCTCTGATGCAGGTATGATGTTCATCAGTCTCTTGGTCCTTGCAATTTCTTGCCCTTCTTTACTTAGAGCATGGTTGGACATCCAGTTAAAAGTTAAATTTCTCTATTAGCCCTACAGTAAATCCTCTGAAACTAAAAGGAGATTCCCTAATTGCCATGCCGAATATTGGTTATATAGCTTTTACTTGAACCATCCTTTTTATGTAGTAAAGCATTGTTTGTAATCATGGCACCTATATCTGCGAATGTTTTTTCCAATGGAGTGAGTTATGTAAGACACTGAGATTTATTTTGGCTGTCAGAAATTTTCTTTTTTTGAAGTTCATCTAGTGGAGATTATTATACCATTTTCTCATTTTCAGCTGGAATATAACCCATAAGTTGGTGATGCTTGTAATGTTTATCTCATTTACCTTTAGAAGAAGCCCTATGTTTTTCTCCAAATTGGAGGAAAACGGTTTCACTATATTTTATTGTCTGAATTGCTTTCTGGAACATAAGCTGGTGATGCTTTTCTTGTCGAATTCAGATTATGAATCTATTTCCATTGGGATAGCAAGATTACTGGACAATTTTGATCTGTTTTCTTTGTGAGAATAAAGGATAATTGACTAGATTTTTGGAGTACATATTGAAAAGTTCCTGTTGTTGACCGTAAATTTTTAGCATTTTGGAGCTGCATCTAATAGCATTGGCATAATTCTGTCTTTAATTTTTTTTTTCACCAGAACAGACTGATTTCTAGTCTTCTGTGTCTCTTTTGGACTATGAAACAAAACTTTTGGTATTGGCAAGTTTAGGACCACCTGTATTATGGATATTGTCTATAATGGTGCTGTTTACAGGAGCTGGCCATGCATTTACCTCTTGCAAACTTGTTATATGTTATATCACTAGTAAAATTCCTCTACATTTTGTTGACTATTTAAGACTGGTTTGCTTGCATTTTTATAGGAGGAAGATGTTGAAATTGTTGTGCATCACATAGTTGGTGTGGTTGATTCATTTTTGAGGAGGTAATATTCAGTGTTGCTTGCATCTTAAATTTATGGTAATTGATTTGAAATTTCTATCAATTGAAACACCGTTTTTGTTCTCAGTTTTTTGGTTATGTATGATGAAACTTGTAATTTAACTTACCCCAAATTTGCTATGATTTCCAGAAACGAGCATAGGCGACGAGTAGAAAAACCTGAAGCAAAACAAGAAGACTTTAAGGCTCTAGTCTCTGATGCGGCAAGACCTTTTCTAATGGCTAGAACAGATCGATTTGTGAAAGAGATGGAACTTTTTCTTGCTTCTGGGTTTAACATTGAAGCCTATGATGCAGTCTACATGCAACGGCTGGGTTGGAACACTCCTAGAGTAACTATCGAGTCCACGGAAAGGGAATCCAGTGGGCTGGCCCCTGTAATAGTCCCATACTTGTATATCTTTGATGAGGATTCGGATGGAACTGATTGAATGTTTTCTTGCTATTTCTAGAGTTTGCATTGACTTCATTTTATGAGTTGGTACTTTGTTGCCAGTTCTTGATATTTGAAGTCAGAAGAGGATCCCTGCCTTGAATCAATTGAGCCAAGGTCCCATGGTTGACCGAGTTTTCCTTTCAATAGCTTGAGTTGTTAAGAAGACTATGATCTTTTTGAGGTTCCTAATTTCAGTTCCCTTTCACTCAACTGGATTTGTTGTGAAAATGCATCTAGTTAATTCTTTTTCGTGTCATATTATGGTAGGTGACAGGTCTTCTATTTTAGGTTATGTTTGAGAGGTGGGATTATGGGGTGAAAATTTGGGATTGGACTGTTTTTTCCCATGTTTGGGTATATTTTAGGAGATTGAGATTGGATGTATCCCAATCTCCTTTATTTATCCCAAATCAATGGGATAAGAAATCCCATGGGGAGCCACAGGATTGCTTATGGGACAACCATTTTTCTTTTCTTTTAGTAATTATACTATAAAATTTATATATAATTTAAAATTAAAATTAAAATTAAAATATTATTATCAGTAATATTTTAGTTAATAATGGGTCCGTTTGTTTTATTATTTTGGATATAATTTTAAAAATAAAATTGGGTAGTTGAATAGGAGAGTATTACTAGGTAAAATTTAAAAATTTACAAAAAAACCCTTAGGTTTGTTAATTTAACTAAACACCTCAATATATAAACATTTTGTAAAATGACAAAAACGTTCCCACTATATGCGTAGGATTCCGGCCACCATCGTAAGAATTTGGCCGGAAAATTGCGTAATGACACATACTGGTCGAATCTGGCAGGTATGGTGTTGATATGACCTTTTCCGATCAGATTTATAGCTAGATGTGGTCGCTGACGGCCGCAAAAGTCCATCTTTAGCGGTCAATAATGACCAAAGATATGACCGTCATTGTTGGTCAACGATGGCCAAGATTTGGCCATCGTTGACGGCCAGATCGGTAAATTACCGACCAATTCCACTCGTGGTATAGGACCATTGTTATAGATTTCGGCAATCTGGCAAGTATGGGTCGATGGGGGTGTTTTTGATTAATTTTTAAACTTTTTTTGGGGGTATTTGAAATTAATAAACTTAAGGGGTCTAAAGAACTAAAAAAATATAGTAATATTTCTCTAATGTGCCAAACAATATTTGGAGAATAGGAATTGTGAATATGGAAACCAAATACAACCCAATATTTTCTTAAATAATATATATTTAAAAAATAATATTATTAAAATATTTTAATTAACTTTTATATACAATAAAATTTTATATTTAAAATTATAGATATTATATTGAATGATAATAAATATTTTTGTTTATAGTATTAAAATAACTAGTTATTGGATCAGATATTGTGATTTAATTTTTGACATTCCTTGTGAACCGTTCACAAGGAGTGTAAAAAAAATTAAGTAAAAAACTTAAGTCACAATTATTAATATTATGTTCCATTCAAGTTTCTTATAATTAATTACTATATAAATATCACAATTATTAATATAAATAATTTAAATTCTGCAAATTGTTCGGGCTTCAGAAAATTTTCTGATAGTAGGGTTCTTTATGATATTAGTCAAATGAACACGGATCTTTCTGATAGTAGTCAACTGATCAGGGCTCCTGTGTTGTTGGTGAAATGAACAGGGGACTTTCCGACATTAGTCAATTGCACTGGCCATTGGGTCATTATTATTCAAATGAACAAAGACTTTCTGCCGCCGTCCAATGGCGAGTAGCCACAAAGTCACCACATGTCTTGCGGTCCATGCATGCTAGTTGGCTGAAAGAAGTTTTATTGGCGATATGTCTACCTCTACTACGACTTAGCCGTTTATGATAACATCAAGGATAAAGCTGAGCTAACCATATACTGTGAGAACAATGGCAGTGGAAGTAATGGCGAGAGACACAGATTATGGAGCTTTCGTCGAAAAATTCATTCTCCAGCCAGTCCCTTCACCTCATCAACTTCCCTTAAGTGGCCTCACTTTTGCAATTAAAGACATGTAAGTAAGTACCTTTCTGTTCTAAATTCAATGAATTCCGTTGGATTCTGATCTTCTGACCATATCAGTAAGATAAGTAGGAACATGAGTATTTGAATTTTGAAGTATCTTTGTTGTAAGTTCATAGGATCGTTTCAGCTTATGTGTTTCGCTCCGTCTTGCTTAAGTTGATGTGAGACAATGAGAGTGTTGAATTGTTTAAGAACTTCAGCTCTTTAGTTTCATTTGTGTTCCTTTCACAGTTCGTGCTTTACAATAGATAGGACTAATTCCATACTGATGTATTGATCTTGGCTGTTTTTTTTCTTTTAAATTGTTTTTGGTTGTATTGGATTATTATTATTATTATTTTGAAATTTGTATGCAGATTTGATGTGGAAGGATATGTAACTGGATTTGGACATCCTGAATGGGTAAGAACTCATTCGGCAGCCACGTCAACGGCTCCGGCTGTTTTGGCTGTCTTGGGGGAGGGGAGGTGCCACATGTATTGGTAAAACTGTCATGGATGAAATGGCATACAGGTTGGAGTTCTTTTAACCAATGTATTGGTTTTAGGTTGTTAGTTATTCTTTGTGTTACTCTTTTGAAATAGTAGGAAACAAGTTCATTAATTGTCAATTCATAATCAATGGATGGTTTTAGGTTGTTAGTTATTCTTTGTGTTACTCTTTTGAAATAGTAGGAAACAAGTTCACTATTTGTCAATTCATAATCAATGGATGATTTGAGACTCCTCCTATAGGTAATTCATCGTTGAATGTTAATTTGCTAATTACTGATTAAACAATGAATAATCATATGGCAGTATAAATGGAGAAAATATACATTATGGAACACCCACAAATCCGTGTGCACCTGACCGGATACCTGGAGGATCTTCTAGTGGATCAGCTGTTGCTGTAGGTGCAAAGCTTGTAGATTTTTCCTTGGGTCAGTATTTCTGTCTTGTAGGTCCTTATGTTTCTCGGCTTGTCCATATCAGTTTTTAAGTGAAAAACTTCTCTCCGCTCAGGCACCGACACTGGAGGAAGTGTAAGAGTACCTGCATCATATTGTGGAATTTATGGGTTTCGGCCTTCAATTGGTGCTGTTTCTACTGCTGGAGTAATTCCTATGTCACAGTTTTTTGATACTGTAGGTAAGTATTTTGTATGTGACTAACCTACTTCGAGTACATGGTGTATAACATCTTTAAAAATGCATTTTGAAATTGCTTCCGTAGTAAGGAAGCTTTATGTTTAATTTAAATAATAATACCAGTGTGCTTTACCAAATGGACCAACTGGTTATTATCTAAAATATTGTGATTTCTCTTCTTCCACAAATTTTGTTTTGTCCATGGCATGGATAATTTATAGTTGTTTTAGAAAACTTAATAAATTTCTATCACTTTTTTAATTTGGTGACGCATTCTTTTGACACCAAGTTTTCATCTAGGATGGTTTGCTAGGGATCCTACAGTCTTGAAGCAAGTTGGTCATGTTCTGCTGGAGTCATCTGATACGCCTCATGTCAGACCTAGTCAGGTGATTGTTGCTGAAGATTGCGTAGGACTTTCAAGCATTCCAAGTGGTCGGACAACTCAAGTTCTTCTTAAAGCAGTGGAGAAACTGTTTGGGGGTAGGTATATTTACCATATGGCTCTGTTACTAGTCATGTTCTACTGGACCTTTCAAATTTATTGAAGGTGTGGTAATGATAAGATTTCCATTAACTTGTTTGATTTGGCTGTTATATCTGATGATAAAATTAGTAACTAATTACTTTCGAGCACGATACCACTTAATGTGTTCGGTGATGCAGGTCATATTATTAAGAATGTAATTCTTGGGGACTATGTCAAGGACAAAGTTCCAAGTTTGAAGAATTTCATAAGTGAAGGAAATAAAGATCAAGAGACTATACCATCCTTGGCAGCCCTTTCAAGAGCCATGAGGTTGCTACAAAGGTGCAGAGCGTCAAAATAATTTCATAGAATTCTTAAGTGATTTACATGACCTGTAGTACCTTTTGATTAATCTTTGGCTGAATTTTATTACCATTTGAAGCATAGGTATGAAGTCAAGAAGAACCATGGTGACTGGGTGACTACAGTCAAACCTGAATTTGGTCCAGGAATACATGAACAGGTATGGGAAGCAATGAGAACATCACCAGATAACATTGATGCCTGTCAATCTATGAGGACGGAATTACGTGCTGCTCTTACTGCTCTTCTTGGGGTACTTTTCTCTCTCTCAATGCAGCACAAGTCAAAGATTCTCTGTTGTTCAAAGCTTGATTAATCCCATACTTATATTAACCTCGCATTAAATCTCATAATAGTTTTTAAATAGGTATTCTGGTAGATAAACTGTACTTAAAAGTGTTAAAACAAAGATTATGAACCTGTTAACTAAAAGAATATGATATAATGTATTCGCATGTTAGGTTACAGAGATATAATTGGGTAATTCATATAAGCCTACAATCCGCTTACTAAAGGCAGCAAGACACTCATATAATATACCGTTATAAACCAAAGAATACAGTTTTCATTGAAGATCATAAGTTCTGCTGTGAAGTATTTTCCTCAGTTGTGTTAGATGCTTTCTGTATGCATTCTCTTAAATTCAGGTATAGATCAACATGATTACACTGGCATAATATTCATTTAGCCTTTACATTGTCATTGTGAAAGCCATTTCATTTTGAACTTAAGGATTTGTTGTAAAAAAGTATGTACATCTTGCTGCAGGAAGAGAATGGGGTGTGTCTCATGTCAATAAATTTTGCAGCCACCATTTCTCTCAAATAATTTTACCTTATCCAATTTAAAAATTACTCATCTGAATTATATTCTATCAGGATAGTGGTATCTTTGTTTACCCTACAGTTCGAGGTCCTCCACCGAAACTAAAAATGGATGCAGCTGCATTTGAAGTTGATATGGCCAAGGCTTTTAGCTTGCTTGCCATTGCTGGAGTATCTGGGTTCTGTCAGGTTCTCTCTGTCATGCACATTCTAATTTGGTTTCTACTAAGACCATTTAATTTTATACTTTTCTAATGTCTTTTCCGGGAATTTGTTTTATTTACAGGTGAGCATCCCACTAGGGATGTATGATAATCTTCCTGTGTCAGTTTCCTTGGTGGCGAAACATGGTTCAGACGGATTCTTGCTCAACCTTGTCAGTACTCTTCATGACACCCTCAAAGAGGAGATCCAAGTTGCCGAAAGAACAAGTTACTAAACTAAATAGGCTGTTTCCAATAATTTTCTGTAAGTTTCTTATCATTCTTAAAGATGAAAAATCGGCATAGAGTCTATTCTATTTCACTTTTTCTCTTCATAACACCACCTTTTTAAACATCTCTTTCTGCAGGTGCCATGGAGGCTTGTATACAAAAATAAAAATGCAGAATGTTGAAATGTACTTGTTCAGGGGCCAGTATTCTCTTCATTTCCTACAACAATTCAGGGAATACATAGATATATGTTTCCTCTATGAGAAAAATAGTTGGAAATTCAAGATCTCAAGACCATTTGTCCCTGTTCAGCTGTTCTTAATGTAAATAGATATGTCAAACATGGAGGAAGATATCCGCTATATATTGATTATGAAGATCTATAATGATATATTCCTTAGTCAATATCGTTTTACAAAAGGACTATGCTCTCTCTGATTGCCTTCATATTAGCCGTATGGTATGGAATGGGATTTTTGTAACGTTAACAATAAACAGTGCGACCTTTGCATATTTAGCCGTATGGTATGGTGCCTTTCAATATAATTCATCTGACTTGGGGCCTTTTGATAGTATTCTTATGAACTGGGGAGCTTCCGATATTATCCTTATGAAATGGGAGCTTTAGAATATAATCCGTAAGAAGTTGGGACGACAGTGCGCCTGTGATGATAGATTCCAGGAAGCGATGGTTAAATTCATTTTTTAATTTAGTTCATAATTTTATGAAAGTAATTAAAGAACGCTTACTCCAACAAGCTTGGTGCGCAAGGTGCGATGCCTTTATGGGAGGTAAAGTCCATCTATTTCATGCAATGCCACACCAGCAAACTGATGTGATTTATGGAGTAAACTGACCCAGAAGTTCAAATTAAAATCCACCGGTTCCATCTGTTCTAAAATTAAACAAAGAACTCCACAAACAGCCAAAACGCCATTTTGAAATTATTTTGGAACCCAGCAAACGGTGCCATCCCCGAGTTCCTCTACATCAAGCAGTGAAAAGAGTCCACAGAGTCACAGACCAGAACACATATAACCCCCCTTGTAGTTGTATCCATACTGCACTCGAATATTTCTGCCATCCAGTAACTGAAATGAATATCCACTACCCTTATTTATTTGAAAATAAACTGGCACTTAACAATGCTTCATTAATCTCAAATATTCCATGCCATCCATTTCTCTAATAGCCCCATGGACAGCGAAATGGCTTTTGCAGATCATTATTGGACTTCACGTTATGACCCCCAAGAGCCTGACTCACAGGCTGCGCAGAGTTATGACTAAAAGTTTGATTAGAATGCTACCTGAGGAGGAAAATTCAGTTTCCTGCAAATTTCTTCTTCACCTTCTAAAGTTAGGATTGATGATGAAAATTAATTGTGAATTATTGGATAAGCTTGAAAGAAGAATAGTTTCCATGTTGGAGCAATGTTGTCCGCCGGCTCTCTTGGTTAAAAATTATAGAGAAAATGAAACTATATATGATATAATTATGTTTCTTTTGTTTTAAGAAATCCCGCTCCAAGAATATTAGTTGTGGGAAGATTAATGGAAGGCTATCTTACTCTAATTGCTAGGGACAACAATCTTACAGCTAAAAATTTCCAGTTACTTGCAGAAGCATTGCCAAAAAGTGCTAGACATTGCGACGATAACCTCTACCAAGCCATTGACATGTATCTGAAGGTATGCAAGTTATTTGTAGTCTGTTCTTGTACTTCTAGATCTTTAACAAATGTCAGGAATAGGTGGATAACTTGCATCGTTAACTTTCAATGTTATTTGTAATTCTCGACCAATTTCGGCACATCCTAACCTAACAGAAGAAGAAAGGTCAAGTGTATGCAAAGCTATAGAATATCATAAACTATCACAAGAAGTGCGTCAACACATGATGAAAAATGTCCGGTTGCCATTGAAATTGAGAATGCAACTTATCCTTCTTGAACAAGTGAACATGACAAGGTCAATGACAGCTGCAGGATCAAATTACCAGCGAACAAATACTCCGGCCATTATTAGAGTAAGTAAAGGGATTAAAGAAGGGATGTTCTTTAACATCCCAGAAGGATAAATGATGAAAAAAGAGGTTGACTATGAAAATGAAACTCAATCAGTTGCACATGTGAAAGATGCAGCTTCAGAATCAAGCAAAGAGATGTCGTTGGTCAGAAGATAAACAATTTCTTGTTTGCCATCATAACTATAGCCATTTATGTCAATCATATCATGTTGAATTCCTGTTAAAGCAGTTTGCTATTAGAAAGAAAATCCAAGTGATAATCCTTGATTTTATTGCGAAAAAACATTTAGTTTTAGTCCATAGCTGCAGTTACAGTTGAAGTTATAACCAGTCCAGTTATCAGAAATGGAGATCAAATATGAAAAAAAAATAAAGATGACAATCCTCAATTTGATTCTACTTGGCATAATTTTTGAAGCTCCAGAATCAGAAACTGACATTAACACAATCTATGCAACTTGGCCTAACCTATAACACCTGAATAAATTGAAAGAGGGATGAGCATTGAAGTAACAAAGCATCAGAAACATCTGGTTTTATCAATCTTTAAAAATTTCCCTAATTCTCTTGACAGGTTAGATCCAAGAAACAATTACCAAAATTTCATTTTGATTTAGGTAACAGCTATGAGCTAACCATAACTTTGTTGTCATGTATATAATAATAAATATCATTGTTGGATTAGTACAAACTATACATGTACTTATGGTAATCACAGAACAGTTAATTTGCATAGAAGGCAAAACATTAAAAAAGGAAATTTCCAATAAAGGAAATGGTGAGAAGATTTCACATATTAAACCAGGTTTTGCATAAGTACATATCATAAACTTATTCTCTTTACATAATGCAAAAACCATTGAGAAATGAAGATATGATCGAAAAAGGAACAGGGTTATGTCACAGTGTGACAGAAGCTAACAAGTCATTCAGGCTGAAGCTTACAACAGATCATATTCGTTGGGAATAGTCTAAAGATTTCACCTTCACAGGAATTTGAAGATCACATTTTAAAAAAACTTGATGAAGCTAGCCGCAAGGTTTTGGACGCGTGGATTCCTATTGAAATACACATCATTGACACTGATATTCAAGAAATTTACAGAGTAAAGTTGGCAAAGAAAAAATCCTTTTGGTTTGAGCCATTGCCTGATGTGAAACAGAAAAAGAAAGACAAGGCCGGGAATGAATTTTACTATTCTTTGGAGCCATTCAAGCACATTGTTAAGAGAAGGAATCTGAGTTGTCATAAAGAGATTGGATTGTGTTGGTCTGGTAACAGACCTATCATCAAATTTGATTTCTCAGTTGTGTATTCACCAAGGTTGGAACTACACAACATTTGCTTTTGAGAGGTAAGTTGATTTATCACAAAAGATTTTAGGCCACAATACACATATTGTAGCATGTCAGGCAATGTGCAGGATGATTAGGAAAATAAAAGAATCCATGCCGCCAATAATTTATAGTTGAAGAAGCCGTATCAAATGTATTCTTTGATTAAAATTTAGTACTTGACATTGATTTTGAGAATTTGAGCATGTGTTTATGTGGCTAAATGATGAATTTTCAAACTCTTCTCCTTTGTGTAACGAAAACTTAATTGTGGGTATAATTCCAAAATTTTTATAATAAAAATAAGGTTAAAAGACACACGGTTTTAAGATCGATTCTTCATATGAGTATTCGCGATTTAAGTGGAAACTATGACAGTAGTTTGTTACACTAATATCTCATAATGATTAATTGAGATGCATATAACTTTACTCGATTAAGATTAAAAAAAATAATGTAAAAAGTGATAAATATTAACATAGAACCGCTAACCGTAGTCGATAGTCTTAAAACCCGCCCCATAAACTCTCGCTTCTATTGTCATGCATATAAAATAGCAGCTGCTAAGCCTACTATACACGAGATTAGAGAAGGAAATATGGAGAGCAATGTTAAAAGCGGGCCGTCAGCTTCCTCAGGAGATCCGAACCCGTGCCCCATCTGTCTCGGACCCATGGTTCAAGAC
>CM047909.1:3925462-3953447 GCA_026229545.1 Pistacia atlantica | reverse complement strand
CCCATGGTTCAAGACTCCTATCTTGATAAATGCTACCGTATGTTCACTTAATTCTTTGTTTTTGACATTTTCATGAGTTGGGTTTCTCCAAAACATTAAATTAAGAAAGCCCTTTATGTCGAAACAGTGGAAGATATCGCTTATGTATTCATTAAATTTGTTTATTGGTAAAGTGAAGATTTTATATAGAATCGAAGAGAAATTAATTGCGGCAAAAATGAATTTAACGTTAAAGATTAGATTTTTAATTTGTTGATATTTCTTGTTTCGATAACGTACTGGAATTGTGCTCGCAATCGACATTGTTGTACTTTGCGTTATTTACTTGTTATTTATTTATTTATTTATTTTTGGGGGATTACATCTGTGAAGTTAAGTGTGATTTCAAATTTTTATTTTGAAAAATATTCTGCCTGCATGCGCATTTAGTTACAAGTTAGAATATATTGATTGAGAAGAAAGTGGAATTTATCGGTTTTGATCATTCGTGAAGGCTTTGGATTTGCATTGCTGTGGTGCAGATAAGTTTTGTTATAACTGTATTGTACAATGGACTAAAGTGGTTGCTAGCAAGCATTCGAGCCTGCTTTCTTCAGTAAAGTGTCCTTTATGCAAGGTTAGTGTTGTTTAGCATCTGCTAATATGATTTTCTAGTTAGGTGGGCTGGGAAGCCATGACAAGATGTAAATGTGAAAAGTGTTACTGATTATGCTATGTTTATACCAAGATGCAGACTGAGAACTTTTCAATCATCTATGGATACGATGGAACTCATTTTCAAAGGCATTATATTGGTCAAAATCCTGGGGATAGGTAATTCTTTTCTTCAAAATTTTCTTTACATGATCATTAGATATCTTTTTTCAGTCTTTTACTTTTGCTAATTGCAGGTTTATCTTTTCAAAAGCCCATAAGTATAGACTGCAATGCTATTACACAGAATCAGGTCTTGAGCAGCGTTTCATTTGATTCTTTGACTTCAAATTTCCTGCTGTCATTTTGCTATTTATCTTCTGACAAATCACTGGTATCCCGTATATGTTTTTCAGTCAATTATGTGTTCAATCAGGTATCTTAAATGACATATTCAATGTTTCTCGGTACTGGAAGTCTGGTAAGTATCTTCAGTCAAATCAGTGGCTGCATGGTTGGTTGAGAAGGGAAATCCAAGCTCTGATGCAGGTATGATGTTCATCAGTCTATTGGTCCTTGCAATTTCTTGCCCTTAGTTACTTAGAGCATGGTTGGATATCCAATTAAAAGTTAAATTTCTCTTTTAGCCCTAGAGCAAATCCACTGAAACTAAAAGGAGATTCCCTAATAGCAGTACCAAATATTGGTTATATAGCTTTTACTTGAACCGTCCTTCTTATGTACTAAAGCATTGTTTATAATCATGGAACCTATATCTGCAAATATTATTTCCATTTGAGGGAGTTGTCCCACATAAATGGAAGACGGAGAGATTTATTTTGGCTGTCATAAATTTTCTTTTCTTGAAGCTCATCTCGCTTGGCAATTATTGTACCTTTTTCTCATTTTCAAGAGGAATATAACCCATAAGTTCTTTTCTAAATTGGAGGAAAACGGTTTGACTATATTTATTGTCTGAATTGCTTTCCGGAACATAAGCTGCTTGCTATTCTTGTTGAATTCAGATTGTGAACCTACTTCATAGGGATAGCAAGATTACTGGACAATTTTGATCTGTTTTCTCGTTAAAGGATCATTGACTAGATTTTTGGAGAACATATTGAAAAGTTCCTGTTGTTGACCGTAAATTTTTAGGATTTTGGAGCTGCATCTAATAGCATTGGCATAATTCTGTCTTTAATTTGTTTTTCACCAGAACAGACAGATTTTTAGTCTTCTGTGTCTCTTTTGGACTATGAAACAAAACTTTTGGTATTGGCAAGTTTAGGACCACCTGTATTATGGATATTGTCTATAATTGTGCTGTTTACAGGAGTTGGCCATGCATTTACCTCTTCCAAACTTGTTATATGTTATATCACTAGTAAAATTCCTCTACATTTTGTTGACTATTGAAGAATGGTTTGCTTGCTTTTTTATAGGAGCAAGATGTTGAAATTGTTGTGCATCACATAGTTGGTGTGATTGATTCATTTTTGAGGAGGTAATATTCAGTTTTGCTTGCATCTTAAATATATGGAAATTGATTTGAACTTTCAATCAATTGAAACTCCGTTTTTGTTTTCAGTTTTTTTGTTATGTATGATGAAACTTGTAATTTAACTTACCCAAGTTTGCTGTGAGTTCCAGAAACGAGCATATGCGACGAGTAGAAAAACCTGAAGCAAAACAGGAAGACTTCAAGGCTCTAGTCTCTGATGCGGCAAGGCCTTTTCTAATGGCAAGAACAGATCGATTTGTGAACGAGATGGAACTTTTTCTTGCTTCTGGGTTGAACATTGAAGCCTATGATGCTGTCTACATGCAACGGTTGGGTTGGAACACTCCCAGAGTAACCATCGAGTCCACGGAAAGGGAATCCAGTGGGCAGGCCCCTGTAATAGTCCCATACTTGTATATCTTCGATGAGGATTCGGATGGAAATGATTGAATGTTTTCTTGCTATTTCTGGAGTTTGTATTGACTTCCATTATTATGAGTTGATACTTTGTTGCCAGTTCTTGATATTTAAAAAATAATATTATTAAAATATTTTAATTAACTTTTAAATACAATAAAATTTTATATTTAAAACTATATTATATTGAATGATAATAAATATTTTTGTTTATAGTATTAAAATAACTAGTTATTGGATCAGGATATTGTGATTTAATTTTTGACATTCCTTGTGAACCGTTCACAAGGAGTGTAAAAAAAATTTAAAATAATTAATATTATGTTCTATAATTAATTACTATATAAATATCACAATTATTAATATAAATAATTTAAATTCTGCAAATTGCACGGGCTTCAGAAAATTTTTAAAGGAACAGGAACATCAATTTTTAGTCAAATAAATAGGGTTCTTTATGATATTAGTCAAATGAACACGGATCTTTCTGATGGTAGTCAACTGATCAGGGTTCCTTGGTTGTAAGTGAAATGAACAGGGGACTTTCCGATATTATTATTCAAATGATCAAAGACTTTCTGCCGCCGTCCAATGGCGAGTAGCCGCAAAGTCACCACATGTCTTGCGGTCCATGCATGCTTGTTGGCTGAAAGAAGTTTTACTAGCGGGATGTCTACCTCTACAACGACTTAGCTGTTTATGATAACATCAAGGATAAAGCCGAGCTAACCATATACTGTGAGAACAATGGCAGTGGAAGTAATGGCGAGAGACACAGATTATGGAGCTTTCGTCGAAAAATTTATTCTCCAGCCAGTCCCTTCACCTCATCCACTTCCCTTAAGTGGCCTTACTTTTGCAATTAAAGACATGTAAGTAAATACCTCTCTGTTCTCAATTCAATGAATTCCATTGGGGTCTGATCTTCTGATCATGTCAGTAAGATAGGCAGGAACATGAGTATTTGAAGTATCTTTGTTGTAAGTTCATAGGATCGTTTCAGCTTATGTGTTTCGCTCCGTCTTGCTTAAGTTGATGTGAGACAATGAGAGTGTTGAATTGTTTAAGAACTTAAGCTCTTTAGTTTCATTTGTGTTCCTCTCACAGTTCGTGCTTTACAATAGATAGGACTAATTCCATACTGATGTATTGATCTTGGCTGTTTTTTTTTTTTTTTCTTTTAAATTGTATTGGATTATTATTATTATTATTATTTTGAAATTTGTATGCAGATTTGATGTGGAAGGATATGTAACTGGATTTGGACATCCTGAATGGGCAAGGACTCATTCGGCAGCCACGTCAACGGCTCCGGCTGTTTTGGCTGTCTTGAGGGGAGGTGCCACTTGTATTGGTAAAACTGTCATGGATGAAATGGCATGCAGGTTGGAGTTCTTTTAACCAATGTATTGGTTTTAGTTAGTTATTCTTTGTGTTACTCTTTTGAAATAGTAGGAAACAAGTTCACTATTTGTCAATTCATAATCAATTGATGATTTGAGACTCCTCCTATAGGTAATTCATCTTTGAATGTTAATTTGCTAATTACTGATGAAACAATGAATAATCGTATGGCAGTATAAATGGAGAAAATATACATTATGGAACACCCACAAATCCGTGTGCACCTGACCGGATACCTGGAGGATCTTCTAGTGGATCAGCTGTTGCAGTAGGTGCAAAGCTTGTAGATTTTTCCTTGGGTCAGTATTTCTGTCTAATAGGTCCTTATGTTTCTCGGCTTGTCCATATCAGTTTTTAAGTGAAAAACTGATCTCCGCTACAGGCACTGACACTGGAGGAAGTGTAAGAGTACCTGCATCATATTGTGGAATTTATGGGTTTCGGCCTTCAATTGGTGCTGTTTCTACTGCTGGAGTAATTCCTATGTCACAGTTTTTTGATACTGTAGGTAAGGAATTGGTATCTGACCAACCTACTTTGAGTGCATTGTGTATAACATCTTTAAAAATGCATTTTGAAATTGCTTCTGTAGTAAGGAAGCTTTATGTTTAATTTAAATAATAATACCAGTGTGCTTTACCAAATGGACCAACTGGTTATTATCTGTTAATGAGTGAAGCCTTTAAGCTGTTGTTTTAGCTTTAATACATCTTGCATTTCTGGTCATTGATCTCCAAGCAATCTAACGGTTGAAGACTTACTGCTGGTCAACCATATAAAAGCTAAAGTCTTTCCTCATTCTCAACAGTCTCTTTCGATCGATATCTGCTAGGGTTCTTTGTATAGTACTTTGCTCTTGTGTAAATTAGTGGTTGATCCATCCATCAAAGTTGTCTTTCTTTGTGGTGTAGAGAGTCAGGGTTAGAATTTTCATTAAGGTTATAGATTTATGGGTATAGAAGTGAAGTTGGTGTGATTCTTGTTAGTAAGGGCTTGAAGGGAAGATTGAGTGGTGTGTTGTAATCTTTGGTGACAATAATAATAGTGCAGCAAGCCTCCATATTTTGGAGTTTAACGTGGACGTAGCTTGTTCAATCTTGAACAAGTGAATCACAGTAAAAAGATTGTCTGCTGTTCCTTTTCTGTATTTGATCTGTGTTTGATTGTGTTGAATCTTGATTAGAATAAGATTGACTCAGGTTTACAACATTATCTAAAATATTGTGATTTCTCTTCTTCCACAAATTTTGTTTTGTCCATGGCATGGATAATTTATAGTTGTTCTAGAAAACTTAATAAATTTCTATCAGTTTTTAATTTGGTGACTCATTCTTTTGACACCAAATTTTCATCTAGGATGGTTTGCTAGGGATCCTATAATCTTGAAGCAAGTTGGTCATGTTCTGCTGGAGTCATCTGATACGCCTCATGTCAGACCCAGTCAGGTGATTGTCGCTGAAGAGTGCGTACGACTTTCAAGCATTCCAAGTGGTCGGACAACTCAAGTTCTTCTTAAAGCAGTGGAGAAACTGTTTGGGGGTAGGCATATTTACCATATGGCTCTGTTACTAGTCATGTTCTACTGGACCTTTCGAATTTATTGAAGGTGTGGTAGTGATAAGATTTCCATTAACTTGTTTGATTAGGCTGTTATATCTGATGATGAAATTAGTAACTAATTACTTCTGAGCACGATATAGATTTTATAAAATTGTTTTCCTTTAGGTGAGATACCACTTAATGTGTTCAGTGATGCATGTCATATTATTAAGAATGTAATTCTTGGGGACTATGTCAAGGACAAAGTTCCAAGTTTGAAGAATTTCATAAGTGAAGGAAATAATGATCAAGAGACTATACCATCCTTGGCAGCCCTTTCAAGAGCCATGAGGTTGCTACAAAGGTGCAGACTGTCAAAATAATTTCATAGAATTCTTAAGTGATTCACATGACCTGTAGTGCCTTTTGATTAATCTTTGGCTGAATTTTATTACTATTTGAAGCATAGGTATGAAATCAAGAAGAACCATGGTGACTGGGTGACTACAGTCAAACCTGAATTCGGTCCAGGAATACATGAACAGGTATGGGAAGCAATGAGAACATCATCAGATAACATTGATGCCTGTCAATCTATGAGGACGGAATTACGTGCTGCTCTTACTGCTCTTCTTGGGGTACTTTTCTCTCTCTCAATGCAGCACAAGTCAAATATTCTCTGTTGTTCAAAGCTTGATTAATCCCATACTTATATTAGCCTGGCATTAAATCTCATAATAGTTTTTAATAGGTATTCTGGTAGATAAACTGTACTTAAAACAAAGATTATGAACCTGTTAACTAAAAGAATATTTCTTTCAATATGATATAATGTATTCGCATGTTAGGTTACAGAGATATTATTGGGTATTCATATAAGCCTCTAATCCGCTTACTAAATGCAGCAAGACACTCATATAATATACCATTATAAATTGAAGAATACAGTTTTCATTG
Organism: Pistacia atlantica; assembly: GCA_026229545.1. Lineage (NCBI taxonomy): Eukaryota > Viridiplantae > Streptophyta > Magnoliopsida > Sapindales > Anacardiaceae > Pistacia > Pistacia atlantica. Next base: position 3,946,996 of record CM047909.1, on the reverse strand, counting down.
AAGATCATAAGTTCTGCTGTGAAGTATTTTCCTCAGCTGTGTTAGATGCTTTCTGTATGCATTCTCTTAAATTCAGGTATAGATCAACATGATTACACTGGCATAATATTCATTTAGCCTTTACGTTGTCATTGTGAAAGCCATTTCATTTTGAACTTAAGGATTTGTTGTAAAAAAGTATGTACATCTTGCTGCAAGAACAGAATGGGGTGTGTCTCATGTCAATAAATTTTGCAGCCACCATTTCTCTCACATAATTTTACCTTATCCAATTTAAAAATTACTCATCTGAATTATATTCTATCAGGATAGCGGTATCTTTGTTTACCCTACAGTTCAAGGTCCTCCACCGAAACTAAAAATGGATGCAGCTGCCTTTGAAGTTGATATAGCCAAGGCTTTTCGCTTGCTTGCTATAGCTGGAGTATCTGGCTTCTGTCAGGTTCTTTCTCTCACATTCTAATTTGGTTTCTACAAGACCATTTAATTTTCTACTTTTCTAATGTCTTTTCTGGGAATTGGTTTTATTTACAGGTGAGCATCCCACTAGGTATGGATGATAATCTTCCTGTGTCAGTTTCCTTGGTGGCGAAACATGGTTCAGACGGATTCTTGCTCAACCTTGTCAGTACTCTTCATGACACCCTCAAAGAAGAGATCCAAGTTGCCGAAAGAACAAGTTACTAAACTAAATAGGCTGTTTCCAATAATTTTCTGTAAGTTTCTTATCATTCTTAAAGATGAAAAATCGGCGTAGAGTCTATTCTGTTTCACTTTTTCTCTTCATAACACCTTCTTTTTAAACATCTCTTTCTGCAGGTGCCATGGAGGCTTGTATACAAAAATAAAAATGCAGAATGTTGAAATGTATTTGTTAAGGGGCCAGTATTCTCTTCATTTCCTACAAAAATTCAGGGAATACATAGATATATGTTTCCTCTATGAGAAAAATAGTTGGAAATTCAAGATCTTAAGACCATTTGTCCCTGTTCAGCTGTTCTTAATGTAAATAGATATGTCAAATATGGAGGAAGATATCCGCTATATATATTGATTACGAAGATCTATAATGATATATTCTTAGTTAATATCGTTCTACAAAAGGACTCTGCTCTCTCTGATTGCCTTCATATTAGCCGTATGGTATGGAATGGGATTTTTGTAATGTTAACAATAAACAGTGCGACCTTTGCATATTTAGTGTAAAAACTGGTGCCTTTCAATATAATCCAACTGACTTGGGGCCTTTTGATAGTATTCTTATGAACTGGGGAGCTTCCGATATTGTCCTTATGAAATGGGACCTTTAGAGCATCATCCGTAAGAAATCGGGACTTTTCTGATATTATCCTTAAAACATGGTGTCTTTCTGAAAGTATCCTCACGGACTAGGACCTTTTGTTCTGACTCTGACCTTTCTGATATTATCTGTTCGGACTGTGAGCTTTCTAATAATAATTTATCCTTATCGACTGGAGCAGGGGTGAGGACCGGAACCTTTCTGATATCAGTTTCATTTTACAAAAGAATTTTTTGCTTCAGCGTTTTTGGTAACATTACGATAAAGCAGAGCCAGCCATACACAGTTAGAAGTTAGAACAATAGCAGTGGAAGAAATGGCGAGAGAGACAGATTATGGAGCCTTCATGGACAAATTTATTCTCCAGCCAACCCCGTCTCCTCATCAACTACCTTTAAGTGGCCTCACTTTTGCGGTTAAAGACATGTAAGTCTCTCTATTATTGTAAATTCAATGAATTAGTTGGATTTTTCTCATCATATCACTTTTTTTTTTATTTTTTTTTTATTTTATGATAAGAACATGAGTATTTGAAGTATATTTCGTGTTTTCACATGTGGCTTGAAGTTGATTTGATCATTTCGGCTTATGGGTTACATTCCATTTTGCTTAAGTTGATGGGAGACAGTGATCGTGTTGGATTGATTAAGAACTTCAGCTCTTAAATTTCATTTTTGCTCTTGTAAAAGTTTGTGCTTTGTAATTTGTAGACTAATTTCAAACTGATATATTAATCTGGGCTCTCTTTTTTAAAAAAAAAAAAAAATTGTGTTTGGTTCACGTGTTGGATTATTATTATTATTTTAAATTGAAATTTGTATGCAGATTTGATGTGGATGGATATGTAACTGGATTTGGAAATCCTGATTGGGCAAGGACTCATTTGGCTGCCACGTCAACGGCTCCGGCTGTTTTGGCGGTCTTGAGAGGAGGAGCCACATGTATTGGTAAAACCGTCATGGATGAAATGGCATACAGGTTAGTTATTTTTTTGTTACTCTGTTGAAATAATTGGAAACAAGTCACCATTTTTTAATTCATCTTTCCATGTTATTTGCTGATCTCTCATTAAACAATGAATAATCATATGGCAGTATAAATGGAGAAAATATACATTATGGAACACCCAGAAATCCATGTGCACCTGACCGGGTACCTGGAGGATCTTCTAGTGGATCAGCTGTTGCAGTCAGCGCAAAGCTTGCAGATTTTTCCTTGGGTCAGTATTTCCTACACGAATGGTCGATTTGTTTTTTGGCTTGTCCTTAGTTTGAGAAGTAAAAATTCTCTTTGTTACAGGAACTGACACTGGAGGAAGTGTAAGAGTCCCTGCATCCTATTGTGGAATTTTTGGATTTCGGCCTTCACATGGTTCTGTTTCGACTTCTGGAGTAATACCTATGGCACAGAGTTTTGATACTGTGGGTGAGGAACCGGTACCTGATTAACCTATTTTGGATATATGGTGTATAAGATCTTGTGTTTTTTCAATCATACTGTAATTCATTTTGAAATTGCTTCTGTAGTCTTGAAGCTGTATTTTTAACTTAAATAATAACAATAGCAATGATGCTTTATCAGATAGAGCCATTAATCATCTTCTACCATTCTGTGATGTTTTTCCATCCACATTTTTTGTTATATGCATGGCACTGATGATTTTAGTTCTTTTGGAGAATTTCACATGTTCATATATGTCCTCAAGTTTTTGACTCATTCTTTTGACACCAAATTCTCTAGGATGGTTTGCTAGGGATCCTACAATTTTGAAGCAAGTTGGTAACGTTCTACTGGAATCATCTGATACGTGTCTTGTCAGACCTAGTCAGGTGATCATTGCTGAAGATTGCTTACGGCTTTCAAGCATTCCAACTGATCGGACAACTCAAGTGCTTGTTAAAGCAGTGGAGAAACTATTTGGGGGTAGGTAATTTACCATATAGTTCTGTTACTGGTCATGTCCTATAGGACCTTCCGAATTTTATTGACTGTGTGGAAATGATAAATTTTCCACTAACTTGGTGTCTTTTCATGTCATTTTTCTTTCTTGAGATGGTTTGTTTAGGCACTTTAGAAATGCTATATCTGATACAAAATGGTAGTAATTAGCTACTTTTTAGCACAATTTTGTTTTAATAATAATTGTTTTGTTTTCCTCTTGGTTAGATATCACTTTATGTATTTGGTTATGCAGGTCATATTGTAAAGAATGTAATTCTCGGGGACTATGTCAAGGACAAAGTTCCAAGTTTGAAGCATTTCATAGATGAAGGAAGCAAAGATCGAGAGTATACTATACCATCCTTGGCAGCCCTTTCAAGTGCCATGAGGTTGCTTCAAAGGTGCAGAGCATCAACCCAAATTTCTAATTGATTTACTTGACCTGTAGGACTGTTTAATTAAGCATTGACTGATTTCATTACTATTTGAAGCATAGGTATGAATTCAAGAATAACCATGGTGACTGGGTGACAACTGTCAAACCTGATTTAGGTCCAGGACTATCAGAACGGATATGGGAAGCCGTAAGAACATCAGCAGATAAAGTTGATGTCTGTCAATTTGTAAAGACAGAACTACGTGCTGCTCTTACTGCTCTTCTTGGGGTACTCTTTCTCTCTCTCAATGCTGCACAAATCAAAGTTCTACTCTTCGAAGCTTTATATACCCCATACTTATATTAACCTGTCATTGAATCTCATAATATTTAATGGATAGTCTGGTAGATAAACTATGCTTACAAGAACACATGTTATGAACCTATTTAACTAAGACAAAAAAATATTTCCCTCGAAATGATATAATGTATTCATTTGTAAGGTTACAGGTATATGCATGCTTGGGTACTTTATATAAGCCTCTAATCGGGACTTTCCATATTTACATAAGGATGACCATCCATCTATTAAAAGCGGCAAGACACTCATATAATATACCATTAAAAACTGAAGAAAGCTTTTTTCCCCTGAAGACTATAAGTTCTACTATGAAATTCTTTTATCAGTTCTGATAGATGCTTTCTGCTTGAATTCTCTTAAATTCAGATGCAGATTAACCTGATTTTACTGGTACAATAATCATTTAACCTTACTTTGTCTTATTAAAAGCCATTTCATTTTGAATAACAAAGTATGCATGTTTGCATCTTGCTGCAATAACAGAATTGGGGTGTCTGTCATGTGGAGGAATATGAAATTGCAAACTTGGAGCCACGAATTCTCTATTATGAACTCACTTTTATCTAATTTTTATTCTATCAGGATGGTGGTATCCTTGTTATTCCTACGGTTCCAGGCCCTCCACCAAAACTACAAATGGATGCAACTGCATTGGAATCTTTTCGGGCCAGGGCTTTTAGCTTGCTGTCCATTGCTGGAGTATCTGGATTCTGTCAGGTTCTCTCACATATTTTATTTTGGTTTCTATAAGACCATTTAATTTTCTACTTTTCTAATCCATTATTTTTCTTTGAATTGGTTCTATTTACAGGTGAGCATACCACTAGGAATGTATGATAATTTTCTACTTTTCTAATCCATTATTTTTCTTTGAATTGGTTCTATTTACAGGTGAGCATACCACTAGGAATGTATGATAATCTTCCTGTGGCAGTTTCCTTGTTGGCGAAACATGGTTCAGATGGATTCTTGCTCAACCTTGTCAAGACTCTTCACGACGCCCTCAAAGAAGAGATTCAAGCTGTCTAGAGAACACATAACTAACCTAAACAGGCTGTTTCCAATTTTCTGTAAGTTTCACTTTTTCGCTTCGTTAACACTTTCTTCCCAAACATCTCTTTCTTACCATGGCAGCTTGTATATAAAAATGAAAATGCAGAATGTTGGAACTATTACTAATTGGACTTGTTCAGGGGCCAGCATTCTCTCCAATTCCTACATCAATTCAGGGAGATATATATGCTTCTTCCATGAGAAAAATAGTTGGAAATTCAAGATCTTAAAGCCATTTTCCCCTGTTCATAATGTAATTAGTTCTAAAATATGGAGGAATATATTTTGCTATATTGCTTATGTATAAGTTTTAGATCCACCATCTTCGTCTTCATTTTCACCAATAATTGAATGAGAATTGAGTGAAATACAAGGTTTTAGAAAGCACCCTCTTGTCATTTTTCTGACCCATAATTTTGATCTTCACTCTTATCATATTCTCCATATCAGATGGAGGTAAATATGAGTATCTTTTTGGAAAGACTCCTTTAATATGGAGTTTCCAATTTGAGAGATTTTTTGAAAAAGAAAAATTAATAAAGCAAAAAAGCTAAATATTATATTATTTATTTATTAATATTTATAACGATATTCATAATTATTATTAATTTAATATTTATAATGATATTCATATTTATTATCATCCTAAATAGTTAATAATAAAAGCATATGAACATTGATGAGAAAATGGATCAAGTTCTATGCATTTAACCCATGAAAAATTTAGTAGGTGGATAGAAATTAGGTAAACCCTTCTTACATTTCAACATATTATAAATTTTTGTTTTATTATTATTATTATTTCTTTTTGTGTGACTGGAGTGTCTAGATTAATTTGCATGTATCTCGATTAATCTTTGAAGTTCGTTAAATATCTTATAAATCTAATAAACCAGTTAAGTTACAAATGTGATAGATAATTACTTAGCAAGAGTCGGATACAAAAATCTAAAATCTCTAGCTAATATAAGATCTTGCTATTCCGGTGCAAGCCAAGTAGTTAGAAGTTAGAATTCAGATTTTATTTTATTATTATTATTATTTGAGAAAATAAATATTTAAGGGTTACAACTTTTAATTGGCGGCCTTTTGAAATAATAAAAGGTTTGAGATAAGACCATATAATGAGACAAAATTTCGAATCTCAACCGCCTTTTGCGCGCTTGTAGTTCACCATCCAATAAAATGCAACATTAATATTTTTTCTTGAATTGCTTGATAATTGGCATTAAAATTGCTTTCTATATACAATATCCACTTCTATTTTATACTATAACTCTCCTTGATGGTTAAAAAAATAAAAAATTTAGTTGGGATTTAAAATTTGTAACAAAGAAATTATAATTTTTTTTTTTAAAACAAAATGTCTGGATCAACTTACGTATATTTTGACTAATCGTTATTGGTGACTAGCATAACATTCCACCGACCATCGTCATGATCACCTTCTTGAATCTTAGAAGGAAAAAACTTATAATTCCCATCGTTTTAATAAAATGTAATGTAATTTATATATTAAACTAAATATGATGAAATATATAACTATTAATATCTAGAAAATCATCATTTCAATAAGAATTTTAGTCAATAATCTAGTACTATATGGTATATTTTTTCTAATCAAGAATTTAAGAAATGTTTATAATGTTTTTATAATAAAATTTGTGTTCTTCATTGCCACTTCCTTTAAGGTTATTTATTGAGTTAGAATACACTTTTGACATTTTTAAGGATATTCTTTTCATTAAAATTAAGGTTTCTATAATATTTGACCAATTTTTAAAGAAACCTTCCCCTAAGATTTAAGTTTATATCACCCAAACCCTCCAAGTATGGAAAATTTGATTCAAAGTAAATACTATATATATTACGAGACTAAATTTGTAATATGGGTTAACAATGATACTATATATACAATGTTTGTATACAAAATTTTGCATATAAAATTACGTGGTAGAAAATGAATCAATGGTGGACCTATTTAGAGGCTCAAGTTCTTTTCTCTTTTATTCCTCTCATTGGTTGAACATTATTTTTGAATCCCTCAAATGCAATTTCCTAATTCCATCACTAAAATAAATAAACGAATTAATATAAAAAGTCAACTTAATAAAGAATTCGTAGCATAACAATAGAAGAGTAATATGTGATCACTTCGTATACAATACAAGATTGGGGCATACGTAGCATCACTTTAACAATTATATGTCAAGGGCAAATTTGTCATTTCAACTTTTCGATCAACCATTTTTTTTATATATTTTGCTAGAGCTCTAGGGAGGTGAGTTAGTCTTTCCCATGCTTATGGGGTCTTGGGTAATAACTAAAACCCTTGGGGAGGTCTCTGATAGTAGCCATTAAAATGAAAATTGGTTGTACCAATCAGACGCCCAACCAACAGTGAATAAAGAAAAGGAGAAACGAAAACAAAGAATCTATGTTGGGTTTCTCCGCCAACTTCCAACAACACTTTAAGTTGCTGATTCATGTACCTTTAAGTACTTCCACTTTCACACTCAGACCAACTCTCTCATTCATTCTTCATTAACCAACATCCTCTGCAAGAAATCTTATTCATTTGATTAATAAATAAGTTCTTAAATAAATATATCAATCAATCAATCAATAATGGAGATCAAAGCTAGAGCTCCTGGGAAAATTATACTCGCCGGAGAACACGCCGTGGTTCATGGATCAACTGCCGTAGCTGCCAGCTTTGATCTCTGTACTCTTTGCTCTCTCCGTTTTCATTCTGATTCTGGTACATGTCTTTTTGTGTTTGAGATTCTGGGTGTTTTATATTTTTATTTTTTGGTATAATCTTTTTTTGCTGATTTTGTGAGTTGAATGTGTAGAGGTGAGGCTTATATGAATTGGGTTGATTTGGGATTGCTTGAAATGGTGATTGGGAGATAACCTTTTTATATTATGGGGAGATGGGTTTGTTATGAGAGATTTTTGCTTTGGATGGGTGTGTTTGTTGAATTGGCTTATAATGGAGGTAGGGAAAAAAGAGATATTTTTGGAAATTGATTTGGGTTTGCTTTAAATGGTGATCTGAAGTAACGCTTTTTTCTTTTTACCGTTTCACTTCTCTGGTTCATGTTGTGATTTTCCTCTTGCTTTTGTTTGAATGGATAATCTGATTTTTACAAATTAAATGAAAAAAAAAAAAATGGATTTTCTGTTGATGATTGAAGATTACAGATCAGTTCTGACAAGCGAGTAAGAAATTACAGTTTGTTAAGAGGTACAACGTGAGGATTAATAACCTGGTTAGATTCATGGTTGCCTGAAATAAAATTATATGCTTAGTTGGGTCTCAATAGGAGATTTATGAATCAATATTGTGCTTTTGTAATTTATATTAATATTATTGTCTTCTCTAATGTCGATGTAATGGTAAAATATGCATTTGTTCTTTCTTATATAGAGAATGATGATACACTCAACCTGTCTCTGAAAAGCGTGGGATTAGAATTTTCATGGTCAGTTGGAAGAATTAGAGAAGCACTTTCTCACTTGGGTGGTCCTTTCCTGTCAACGCCCACCTCATGCTCAACAGAAGCTGTTAGATGTATTGCAGCTCTAGTTGAAGAACAAAACTTTCCGGAGGCTAAAATTGGACTTGCTACTGGCGTGTCTGCTTTTCTCTGGTTGTACACCTCTATTCAAGGGTACGCATCCAGAATCACTCTGTGGTGTTGACTGATTTCTTTTGCTATTTTGGTCTCTAATAGTGTTTCTTTTGTGTGTCAGGTTTAAGCCTGCCACAGTGGTTGTTACATCCGACCTTCCAGTTGGTGCAGGCCTTGGCTCATCAGCTGCATTTTGTGTCTCACTGACAGCTACTCTATTGGCTTACTCAGATTCTGTGAGTTTGGATAAGAACCAGCAAGGATGGCTTGCATATGGGGACAGTGATCTTGATCTGTTAAATAAATGGGCTTTCGAAGGTGAGAAGATAATTCATGGAAAGCCATCTGGACTTGACAACACAGTCAGCACATATGGTATGTAATCTTTTTGATCTACTCTAAATAAATTTGTACTTTTGTCCATCTTCGATGGTTGCACACTTGTTAATTTGAAATGAGTAGGTTTTGGAGTTTAAAGCTTCAAATTAACTAGTATTTCGTAGGTTATCAGAACAATACAAAACAATTTTGAAGATAGTGATAATGTCAGAAATTTACCATCTAAGGGAGCATGTAAAGACTCCAGTATATAAGTCCCAAATGACTTACAATATCGTTTTACTGTTGATTAGTTATTCTGTTATTGATCATTGATATCAGTTCAAGCAATGATGCTATGTGAAATGGGGCGAGCACTTGGAAAGAGTAAAATGCTAGTGTAAAAGGGAAAAAAAAAAAAAAATATCCATTGAAGAGGATGCATGTGTGGTTTGCCTATTTCTGGTGATTAATCAAGTCTACAACTCGAAGTATGTGGAATTTGTTGGTTATATTTATGTAACTCAAAATAACATTGATATGACTTTAAAAATTCAAAGAATTTTTCTTCTTTCCCCCACAAATACCCACTACCTGTTGCTTAATTTGGAAGAAAGAAGACCAGAGAACATCATCTTTAATGTTCAATCAAATCCGACTGCTATGTACTCTAAATTTATTGAAGTGTTCACTTCTCCTTCTTTATGCAAGATAGTGCTGGATTAGACATGTTTGCAATTACTTTGTTTATCAACAGGCAACATTATCAAGTTCAGGTCAGGTAATCTGACACACATCAAATCCAATATGCCACTGAAAATGCTCGTTACTAACACTAATGTTGGGAGAAACACAAAGGCATTAGTTGCCGGTGTTTCAGAGAGGACCTTGAGGCACCCTGATGCCATGAGTTCTGTGTTTACTGCTGTTGACTCTATTAGCAAGGAGTTGTCTTCCCTTATCGAGTCACCTACTCCTGATGACCCCTCCATGAGTGAGAAGGAAGAGAGGTTACAAGAGTTGATGGAAATGAATCAAGGTTTGCTCCAATGTATGGGGGTCAGCCATGCTTCTATAGAAACTGTTCTTCGTACAACATTGAAGTACAAATTACCTTCCAAGTTGACTGGAGCTGGGGGTGGGGGCTGTGTGCTTACACTGCTGCCAGCATGTATCCTCTTTTATATTTGGTTTGAACTTATTTACATCATACTTGTGTGATATTCTCCTGATTCTTTTTTTTTTTTCCTTCTCTTTTTGGCCAACAGTTTCTCGTCTCTTTCTTTTATGATGATAGGCGTGATAGCATGTTTGATAACATTAATTTCTTACTACATGTGCAAACCTTTCATTTCCTTTTTCTGTCCCTGAGTCACATACATTCTGTGTATGCATTTAGATCAATTTTTAATGCCTAGAAATACTTGTTTGACATAGTTTCTTTATATGATCTTCTTGTTTTCATGTATTTTATTATCGTTGGCCTCACCTATTTTTTGTTGCTTTCAATATCCACTAATGGAGATTCCATTGGCCAGTTCTGTGCCAACTGAAAACTTTTAACTTCATTTGAGATTTCAAATGGATTTTTATTGGGGCAAAAAGAAAATGACTTTGAATTTCTTTGATTTTCTGTGAGCACATAGAGATAAATCTGGAATGAGATATGATTGTCGATATGTATATGATGAAGATGAGTTTAGGGATGTGAATTTGCTTTATGTTGGCAATGTGTCGATGACGTCGAACCTCGTTCTATTTCATGTTGCAAGTTTGAACCAAGTTTTGTCTTATGTAACAATATATATGTTCTTCATTGTAATATTATACCTATGTTACCTTGACCACATTAATCAGTGTTATCAGGAACAATTGTTGATAAAGTAACAACAGAGTTGGAGTCATGCGGATTCCAGTGCTTGGTTGCGGGAATCGGTGGAAAAGGTGTTGAAATTTGCTTTGGTGAGTCTTCCTGATTTCTGGAAGCAGCATGGATCACAGAAATATCTAATTGTTGTCATCAAATAATCACATGATAACGTAAGATCTAAGTTTGTAACCTTTTTTGTTCTTCCAGGCTTGATTTGTAGATTAGGCTGGCTGTTGTATTTTCTGATCTTTTTTCCCTTTTAATTTTTGAGATCGATTCTGCTTCCCTTGTATCACTTTCCAAGGAATATTTATCGTCTCTCTACATGAATAATTCAAAAACAGCTGTAAAATTTTGCATGAATAATATATCAGAAGATGCATTTGAATTCTTCTATAAAAATTTTTCTTCCTTGGCTGAGATATGCAAGTGATAACATTATTGTTAAGATATATTAGGAAAATAGAAATATTATTTCCTAGATTGACTGTTAATATATATTAGGAAAATAAAGATAGTATTTCTTAGATTGATTTGTGTAAATATGGTAGACTCATATTGTGTGTATATCATTGATTATTTAGGATCAATTCTTTCCTAATTCAAGTAACTTGTACATTGTATAAATTCCCATCTTGCTTAGGGAAATAATCAAGCAACATATTTCACGAACACTATTGTTTCATGGTATTAGAGCCAGGTTGGTTCTTGGCCTTCTTCTTCTTCTAAATCCATCTATTTTAGAAGCCCTAAAACATATCTTTAAAGGAGGCGCTCCTCTTTGCTTCTGGGGAGTTTATTTCTCGATTCTCCTGGTTCGTCAACATCTTTTGGTTCTTCTCAGGTGATCGGTTTCCTCTAGTTCTTCCTTCTTGTTGGTGATTCAACTCTAACAAAAGGTTGTTCTACCGTTTTGGATTTATCTCACTTCTCTTGATTACAATGGCAGAAGCATCAAAATCAGCAAGGATAGAGTGGTTCTCGAAAGGGAAAAGTAAAGGGATCTAGACCACATTGCACCTATTGTGACAAGAATGGCCACAACCGAGACACTTGTTGGGCTTTGCATGGGAGGCCACCACGTCAATCTTCTAATCGATCCACCGCTCATATGGCTTAAGCAACTAGAGATGGACTCCTTCCCTTATCCGATGCTAAAGACCAACAACCCAACTCCATTACGTTGTCTGGGGCTAACTACAATGAGTATCTTCAATATCAAGCTGTCAAGCAGTAGTCATCCTCATCTGGCACCTCCCAAACTGATAATTCCTTTGCCTATCTGAGCAGGACCTCTTCCATTGGCCCATGGATTTTGGATTCCGGAGCATTTGACCACATTTCTGGTAATAAAAATCTTTTATCTCAAATTACCTCTTCTCCCACTTTATCAAAAATTACCCTTGCTAATGGTTCGCAGACTATGGTCAAAGGGATAGGAGAAGCTCGACCACTCGCTTCCATTTCTTTAAACTCAATCTTATTCGCCCCTGAATGTCCATATAATCTGATTTCTATTAGTAAGTTAACAAATTATCTTAACTGTTATGTCACCTTTTTTGCTGACTCTATTGTGGTGTAGGATCGGAACACAGGTCAGACGATTGGAACAGGACATGAATCACATGGACTGTACCACCTCTCCGATCCAAATCTGCCAGTTGCCTTTACCTTCGTTGCATCTACCAACATTCTTCATAGCCGCCTTGGTCATCCAAGTCTTGCCAAATTTCATAAATTAGTACCTAGTCTGTCTACATTATCTTCTTTTAATTGTGAGTCATGTCAACTTGGAAAACAAACTAGAGCTTCCTTTCCCAAGCGAGTCAATAATAAGGCCATCTCAATGTTTGATATTGTTCACACAGACATATAAGGTCCTAGTGGTGTCAGTTCAACTTTGAGTTTCTATTATTTTGTTACTTTTATAAATGACTATTCTCGTAATACTTGGGTATTTTTAATGAAAACTCATTCTGAGTTATTTTCTATCTTTCAGAATTTTTGTGCTGAGATTCGTAATCAATTTGGTGTTTCTATTAAGATTTTGCGTAGTGATAATGCTACGGAATATCTATCTTCTCCCTTTACTAAGTATATGTCTTCTCAGGGTATTATTCACCAGACCTCATGTGCCTATACTCCTCAGCAAAATAGGGTCGTTGAACGCAAAAATGTCATCTTATTGAAACTGCCTGTACCTTACTAATACGTCATCATGTTCCTCTTCGATTTTGGGGGATGCAGTTCTCACTGCTGTTACTTGATTAACCGTATGCCTTCTTCTGTCTTGCAACATAAGAGTCCTCACTCCATTATGTTTCCTGGTAAAGACCTATACCCAATACATTTACGGGTGTTTGGTTGTATTTGCTTTGTTCATGATCACACTCTAGGCAAAGACAAATTACAGCCTAAATCAGTTAAGTGTATCTTCTTAGGATATTCTCTGCCTCCAAAGGTTACCGCCAGCATGACCCTCCAACCACCAACAAATATTTTGTTTCTGCAGATGTAACTTTCTTTGAGACATCTCCATACTTTTCTAAAAACACCGTCAATAGCAATCTTATCCATGCCACCTTACCTATCCCCATCCCTCCTTCCTCGTCGATGGATCATCCTCATCACCATGTTTATTCTCGTCATCCTCGTCCTCCTACTAATCCCAATGGTACTTTCCTTCTTGATACATGTACCTCGGTTGATCCTGATGACCCATTTCCTGTTCCTCTGTCGCCTACTTCGGTCATGTCTCTTGTAGATGAGGCAACTCCTTCACTTGCCCTTCGCAAAGGTATTCGATCTTCTCGAAACCCACATCCTATTTATAATTTTTTTAGTTATGATCATTTATCTCCATTTTATTCTGCCTTTATTTCAAACCTATCTTCTATCCCTATACCTAACACTGTTAGCGAGGCAATGGCACATCCAAGGTGAAGAGCTACCATGATTGAGTAGATGATTGCTCTCGATCATAATGGTACTTGGGAGTTGGTTTCCTTACCGCTAGGCAAGACTGTTGTTGGGTGTTGTTGGGTTTACACTGTTAAGATTGGTCCTGATGGCAAAGTTGATCGGCTGAAGGCTCACCTTGCTGCAAAGGGGTACATTCAGATCTATGGGCTCGACTACAATGATACCTTCTCTCATGTTGCTAAGATTACTTCGGTATGCTTCCTTATCTCTTTAGCGGCCATGTATCAATGGCCTCTTCATCAGTTGGATATTAAAAATGTCTTCTTGCATGGTAAACTTGTCGAGGAAGTGTATATGGAGCAACCGCCAGGGTTTGTCGCTCAGGGGGAGTCAAGATTGGTGTGGCGTCTACGCCGATCTTTATATGGTCTCAAGTAGTCACCTAAAGCATTGTTTGGACGGTTCAATTATGTGATTCAACAGTTCGGGATGTCGCGAAGTACAGTTGATCATTCATTATTTTTCCACCGTAATGATCATGGTAAATTTATATACTTGGTTGTCTATGTTGATGACATGGTCATAACAGGTAATGACCAAGATATGATTTCTTAACTAAAGCAGCATCTGTTTAGCCACTTTCAAACCAAGGACTTGGGGAAGCCAAAGTATTTTCTGGGGATTGAGGTAACATAGTCTAAGGCTGGTATTGCTATATCACAAAGGAAGTATGCCTTGGACATTCTTGAGGAGATAGGTATGTTAGACTGTAAGCCTGTAGATTCTTCTATGGATCCCAATGTCAAACTTGTTCCTGGATAGGGGGAGCCATTAGAAGACCCTGGAAGGTATCGAAGATTGGTTGGTAAGCTGAATTATCTCATGATCACCAGACCAGATATCTCCTTTGCAATTAGTGTGGTTAGCCAATTTCTCCAGGCCCCATGTAGTGGTCATTGGGACGTTGTAGTTCGCATTCTCAAGTATATTAAAGGAGCTCCAGGACAAGGCTTGCTATATGAAAATAGGGGTCATTCTCAAATTGTTGGGTATTCTGATGTTGATTGGGCAGGGTCTCCATCGGATAGACGATCTACTTCTGGATATTGTATCATGATTGTAGGTAATTTAATATCTTGGAAGAGTAAGAAGCAAGATGTAGCAGCTAGATCAAGTGTAGAGGCAGAATATCGGGCTATGGCTCTCGTGACTTGTGAGCTCATCTGGTTGAAACAACTTCTTCAAGAATTGGGGTGTAGTAAAGTGAAGCAGATGAAACTAATATGCGACAATCAAGCCACTCTGCATATTGCCTGAAATCCAGTCTTTCACGAAAGAACAAAGCATATAGAGATTGATTTTCATTTTATCCGACAGAAGATTGAATCCGGATGCATTGTCACCAGTTTTGTCAACTCAAATGACCAGCTAGCAAATGTTCTTACTAAGTCTCTCAGAGGTTCCCAAATCGTATACATTTGTAACAAGCTTGGAACATATGACATATATGCTCCAGCTTGAGGGGGAGTGTTAAGATATATTAGGAAAATAGAGATATTATTTCCTAGATTGATTGTTAACATATATTAGGAAAATATATATAGAATTTCCTAGATTGATTTGTGTAAATATGGTAGACTAATATTTTGTGTATATCCTTGATTATTTAGGATCAATTCTTTCCTAAATCATGTAACTTGTACATTGTATAAATTTCCATCTTGCTTGGGGAAATGATCAAGCAACATATTTCACAAACACTGTTGTTTCAACTATCAATATTCAGATTGGTGCATGCTTTACAGACATTGTTTCCTGATAAAAATCTAGAGAGAATATAGTAGTACTGTTGATAACTCTTACATTTTGCACCAGGTTGATAGTTGAGACTTGAGAGATATTATTTGGGGACATAGGAATTGACTTGATAGATTCTTTGGATGCATTTCATATTAATTTACTAATAAATGTTCTCTTGATAAATCTAGATATCATTTTCCTACATTTTGGCCTTTTTTTTTTTTTTAGTGTTCAGATCGGCTTACGCGCACCTCAACTAATCTCTCAGGACCCTGAAGTGAACAGTAGAGTAAATTTCCTCAGTGGTCACCCCTAAGGGGATTTACTTGGTCGTTCACTTCAAGGCTCCGAAAGATTAGTTGAGGTACACGCAAACTAGTCTGGGAGTTTGCCTTAACACCTCAGTTAAAAAAAAAAAGCCAGAATGTAGGAAACCTTTTGCTTCACATTCTTCTTGACATCGCTAATTGACCATGTATCAATTTGTTTTGACTTACACAGTTCACTTACTATTGTTGATGCAAAAATACACTAACTAGAGTGATCTGATCGACATTGTCGGGACCAGAACTGATATGTGCGCGATTATGGGTAACCAGCAGTGAATAAATAATAAATGCAGTAAAGTAAATGACAAAGAGGTTTTTAAAGTGGTTTGGCGAGTTGAACTCTTGAGTTTACGTCCACTGTTTTTGTATTCGCTGTGAGAGCTTACAATGATAATCCTAGAATAATTTGCTAGCCCTTTTTCTCATTGTTGGAGGGGGTTTACATACCAATTGTGTACAAAGGAAAGAGCGAAAATAAAGAAATTATAATTAAGTTTGAAACGCAACTTCGATATTCTTGAGATTGGCCTCTATGATTGCGCAAAAATTGTTGTCGATCTAATCCTTCCCGAGATAACTAAGATCAAAAGTTATATGTGAATTGGTCAAACAATTGTAAGGAATGGTTGTGACTAGCTTAGCTAGGTCGAGCTATGACTTAATGAGCTTATGTTGGGTTAGACGATCGATAGAGTCGGGCTGGTTCTGGGTCAAGCTATAACCTTGCAATTCTCCGAGCTTGAAGGAAAAGTCACACACAACATCTGCCCCTAGGTTCGGTGCTCGTTTCGAGCTTCGAAAACTACTGCTCGATTTGATGTCAAGCTTGGTATTCATCGGTAGGGCACTGAATGTAGATTCGATCGAGTTTTGTGAGTCAGACTCATCCCCAATCGACATACTCAACACTTGACCTTTTCTCTTTTGTGACATTCTTGACGAACTCGAAATTTGAAAAGAAAGGGTATTCGTGTAAATTCCACGCAGTCATGCCACATTAAGTACGGTAGCCTTTGGCCGTTGCTTTTCATCGTGCGTGGGTGACTACAACTATCCAGGTGAGAAGTTGAGGCGACGTGCGACAACGATTATGATTATAGCACTCTGATGGTTGATCGCCTCTCGTGGATGATTGGCGTGTGTTCATGTCCAAGTGTTGAGATTGTTCAACGAATGGAGGGCCGAGATTCACTATAGATCGATGGCTATTATCGAACCCTACCCTTTCGTCTTCTATGCAAACTACTATAAAAGTGGGCGAACTCGTCATAAAGCTTACATACCTTGCAAAAATTTTCAAACGTTATTGCTTATTCCATCACTGGTTCTTCATCTTCACGATGCGTTTCCGGCGAGTTTTTCCTATTCTCTTATTTCGGTAAGGTTTCTTTTTCCTTCTTTTAGTTGTTTTCTTGATTTTTGCAATTGTGGGTGGCCATTGTCGTGGCCACATTGAGTCTTTTAGGGTTTTTAAGTGTGTCTCCAATGGTCCTAGGTTTAAGGAGGGTTTATCATGGCGGCCTCCGAAATCCCTAATAGGTCGCATGTGTCTGTTGTCCAATGCGAGCTATCTCGGGTGCTTGAACTGAAAGCAAATTGTGGATAGGTCGTCGAGTTTTTCGAGCTCTGACATATGTTCACTTCTGTTTCAGGTACCCAGGAGCAAGTTATAGTCATGTCTTCGTCAGACAGCCACATAATTGATCACATGTTCTATTCCCATACAGGCTTGACAATCCTTGGGGGCACATCCCTGAGGTTTTCGAGGAGGTCGTCACATAGAGCTCGAACCCTGACGCGGCGAACTCGTTCGATCATGCTTCTGTGGAGGTCGCTTAGTCAACGAGATCTCTAGTTCATAGGCCGCGAAAGGAATCGAAATCCTCGATTGATGCCAAGGATCTTAGGTGCATAAACAAGACTTATGCGCCTTAATTCAACTTAAGGGTTCTAAGAGGCTTATCCAAGAATAATCCCCCTACAGGCTGGGTGGCGATCTCTGAGACCCTTCTAAGGTGTAGGATGCCTATTCTCCCTTACCATTTCATGGACAATGTTTTGAATGGTTCGACATTGTTCCTCTCCAATTGTCCGCAAACTCATACGTCATAATCATAGGTATGTACATGGCATACCAAATAGCCAAGTTGGGTGAGCCATCTGTTGAGGAGCTCGTCCATTTGTATAGATTAAAGAAGCATCAAGACCAGACGTACTACCTCTTCAAGGCGAGGAAGGTACATTTCAACAAGCTGGTCGACGTTTTAAAGAAGGTCTCGTACTGGGACTCTCAGTTTTTCTTTTATAAGATCGAGGAGACCGATATTTTTGTTTCAAAAGTTAGTAAGATTTTGATCCCCAATGTGTGCGAAGAGTGTTTTCAAGCTCGATGGTCAAACTAACCAAACTCCTTTGCTTTGCAATTAACGTCGAGCATAATTTTCTCCTCGTTACAAGCTTATAGAGGCTTCAACACCTCAACGACCTTTTTGATAGGGAGCATAACATCAACGAGATTATCTTGCTTCCTTGTTTGAGGGCATACAGCTTTTGCGAGGATAACACCAATTTTATTACCATCCTTAAGAAAGGTAAAGTGTTCACTTGCTTGAACTTTTTTTTTTTTTTTTTTTTGTGTAGGTAGGGAGCGAAGTGGGGGCAAGCTTGGGGAGGGCCTAAGTGCGAAGAAGCCTACGACTACCTCTAAGGTAGTTAGCAGGAAAAGTGCCACCGAGTCCCAAAAAGGATTGGTGAAGAAAGCATCCGAGCCAACTAGAGGCTTGGGAAAACAAAAAACGCTTGAGCAACATGATGGCTCAGGTAATAAAAAGATGTTAGAGCAGTATGAGGGCTTCAACAAGAAGAAAATGACTAAGCCGCAAGAGGGCTCGAAGAAACAAAAGGTGGCCGAGCAGTAGGGTAGCTCAGGCAAGGAGGTCACAGGGCAAGCAAATGGCCCAAAGAAATTTGTAGTCAAGGACTTGGCCAATAAAAAATCCATTCCCACGGGCTAAGTTGGTAGTAAACCAAGCTCGCCTCAGTAGGTAGGTGTAAAGATGGATGAGGCAGCTCGAGCTACGATCAATGCATTAATCGACCAACTCCCCGAGTACATCAATATTGGGGCCACGACGGCTAGAGATGCTATCAACCTGCGAACTTTCATGAGTGTTAGGGATTTGTCTCCCCTACAATTACTGGCTTAGGTGTGTAGCTATACGGCAAAGGTACCAGTAGTTCGCCCCTTTCTGCTTTTTTTTTTTTTTTATATATATATTCTTTTTATTCCTCGTTGATTATCACTTTTTCTTTTTTTAGGCTTGCATGGCGAGCAGACTCTTCTATGACAAGTGTTACCCCATATTGGAGGGCACTCATCAAGGATGGTAGGAGCAAAAACACTTAAAGAGGATGCCTTAGCTAGGGTCAAGGTAGCAGAAAAAGAGAAGGAGGTGAAGTAGGTGAAGTAGGCTGAGCTCGAGCGGTTTAAGGAGAAAATGGCGACCTTTGGGGTCAAGGAAAATGAGTTTCTTAACAAAATTAAGGCAAGTGAGGCCGCCCAGGCCAAGGCTGAAGCTAAGGCGATCGAGGCTGAGAAGAGTTTGGCACAACAACGAGGTGTAAATAATAAGTTGAACTCTGAGCTCTACTCGGCTCAAAAAACTGCCTCAGATTGGGAGGCAAAGTTCAAACAAATCTCGCTTGACCTTGTTCAAGAAACGGAAGGTCGACAAAATGTCGAGGCTGAAACTGAAAGTTTAGGCTTGAAATTGGGGAGTTGAACGAGGTTGTCAAGAACCGAACTTGGGAGACATCGGTCTTGTGCAGAAGTTGTGGGAAGCTCATTCCTTAATTGACTTCTCCTTTCTGCCGCAATCATATCAAAAAGAGGTCGACAGAATGAGGACTAAGGCTCAAGGGATGGCCTATGTTTACTTTGATGATTTCGAGCCTGATAGTAAGGGCTAGGAGGAAGTCAAGGAAGGCGAGGAGGAAACTGGCCTTAAGTATGAGGTCGAGGATCTGGCTCCCCTGGCTACGCTTCCCCTATTGCTACCGACCTTCCCCCAACCGAGCCTCCGTAAGATGTCCCAGCTCCTACCCTCGAAGAGGCTGCCCAAACTCCCACTATCGAGGAAACTTCTGCTTAGATTGGTGACGAGATCCATGATCCTTCAACTGCTTAGAAGAATTTTTGCCTATTTGGAGCTTTTCACAGTCAAAGTCAAATGTTTGTCGGCAGCAACATCGACATGCATTATATAAGACTTTCAACGCACCTGAACTACCCATAGTCTATTTAGTTACGGGGTTGCACTCAATAGTCAATCAATTCGTTTTTTCGTAGGTTTTTATATAGGAAAGAATTTTTCTTTTGATCAATGAAAAAGATTTTTTGCATATATCAGTTGAGTAATTTTTTATTTCTACAGAGTTGTTACGGTCATCCTAATTGGACTTGTCAAAAAAAAAAAAAAATCAAATTTATTCCAAGTTATGCGTAGCTCGCTTCTTGAGGAAATTTTCAAATAACGCGAGGAAATCTTATGCGACAACTCTGACTTCGGACTTATTGTCCGTCTCAAGCTTTGGTCATTAGCTTATGACCGATTTCCTTCTATGTGTTTTACTTGGATTTTTCCAAGTGTAACTTCATCAATCTTGAGAATTCCACCCTTAATGAGTTGGATTTTGGCATGGCTTATCAAACTAATCTGCTTTTTTCGAACTTATGACTCTGAGTCTTTTGGATGCGATAGCGTAGGTCACAATTTTTGAAGCAATAAATTATTAACAGTAAGTAAATAAAAAATGGTGAACAAAGAAAAGTTTATGAGTAATACTTCTTTTTATTGATAGAATCTTTTGGCTATAAATGACTTTACAATAAATGTTTGAAAGAAAATAAAACATGAGTGGAACCCGAGCTACTCATTGGTAATACCTTCGCAGATACTCGGCATTCCAAGCTCGTAGTGTATGGCTATGCCATTAACGCGTTCCAGGTGAAAGGTTCCTAGTGCGAGCTATTCGGAGATCCTGAATGGACCTTCCCATCTGGGCCTAAGTGCCCCCAAGTTTGGGTTTTGTGTACCATAGACAACCTTTTTTAGGACTAGGTCGCCAGTTTCAAAGTCTCTGTTCTTGACTTTGGTGTTAAAGTATCGTCTGACTCACTGCTAGTACGAGGCGAGTCTTAGTTGAGACTTGGCCCGATGTTCCTCGATTAGGTCTAGCCTCAAGCGGGGAAGATCTTTGTTTGTTTCTTCATTGAAAACTTCCCTCCGAAACAAACTAATCATCGCTTCAACTGGGGCCATCGCTTCACACCCGTATGATAGAGAGAACGGGGGAGCTTTTGGCTGTCATTCTGTAAAACCATTAGGTCTCAGGCAATTCTTCAGCCCATCCTCCTTTTAGGGCGTCGAGCTTCTTCTTATTAGTGTGCTTGATAACTTTGTTTATAACCTCTACTTGATCGTTGGTTTAAGGTTAATAAATAGCAGTAAAACTCTTCTTAATACCAAGTCGTTCATAGAAAGATCTGAAGTCCTCACTGTTGGACTGTTTTCCATTGTCGGTTATTATAGTGTGGGAGATTCCGAATCTACAAATGATGTTTTTG
>CM047909.1:3871134-3925362 GCA_026229545.1 Pistacia atlantica | reverse complement strand
CCCATGGTTCAAGACTCCTATCTTGATAAATGCTACCGTATGTTCACTCTAACCCTTTGTTTGGTTGCCTAGAAAATTACTGGAAAAGAAAAGAAAATAAATAAAATTGGGTTTATCTTTTGTTTCTTCTAGGATATGTTTTTGACATTTTCATGAATTTGGTTTCTCCACAACATTAAATTAAGAAATCCCTTTATGTCGAAACAATGGAAGATATCGCTTATGTATTCATTAAATTTGTTTATTGGTAAAGTGAAGATTTTATATAGAATCGAAGAGAAATTAATTGCAGCATAAATGAATTTCGCGTTAAAGATTTATTGTTTATTTTGTTGAAGTTTCTTGTTTCGGTAACGTACAGAAATTGTGCTCGCAATTGATATTGTTGTACTTTGAGTTAGTTACTGGATAACATCTGTGAAGAAGGATGATTTCAAAATTTTGATTTTGAAAATTTTTCTGCCTGTATGTGCATTTAGTTAGAAGTTAGAATACATGGATTGAGAAGAAAGTGGAATTTATCGGTTTTGATCATTCGTGAAGGCTTTGGATTTGCATTGCTGTGGTGCAGATAAGTTTTGTTATAACTGTATTATACAATGGACTAAAGTGGTTGCTAGCAAGCATTCGAGCCTGCTTTCTTCGGTAAAGTGTCCTTTATGCAAGGTTAGTGTTGTTTAGCATCTTCACGACATCTGCTAATAAGATTTTCTAGTTGGGTGGGCTGGCAAGCCATGACAAGATGTAAATTTGAAAAGTTTTACTGATTATGCTATGTTTATACCAAGATGCAGACTGAGAACTTTTCAATCATCTATGGATACCATGGAACTCATTTTCAAAGGCAACATATTGGTCAAAATTCTGGGGATAGGTAACTCTTTTCTTCAAAATTTTCTTTACATGTTCATTAGATGTCTCTTTTCACTCTTTTACTTTTTCTAATTGCAGGTTTATCTTTCCAAAAGCCCATAAGTATAGACTGCAATGCTATTACACAGAATCAGGTCTTAAGCAGCGTTTCATTTGATTCTTTGACTTTAAATTTCTTGCCGTCATTTTGCTAATTTATCTTCTGACAAATCACTCGTACCCCGTATATGTTTTTCAGTCAATTATGTGTTCAATCAGGTATCTTAAATGACATATTCAATGTTTCTCGGTACTGGAAGTCTGGTAAGTATCATCAGTCAAATCAGTGGCTGCATGGTTGGTTGAGAAGGGAAATCCAAGCTCTGATGCAGGTATGATGTTAATCAGTCTCTTGGTCCTTGCAATTTCTTGCCCTTCTTTACTTAGAGCATGGTTGGACATCCAGTTAAAAGTTAAATTTCTCTATTTGCCCTACAGTAAATCCTCTGAAACTAAAAGGAGATTCCCTAATTGCCGTGCCGAATATTGGTTATATATCTTTTACTTGAGCCATCCTTTTTATGTAGTAAAGCATTGTTTGTAATCATGGCACCTATATCTGCAACTGTTTTTTCCAATGGAGTGAGTTGGCCCACTTATATGTAAGACACTGAGATTTATTTTGGCTGTCAGAAATTTTATTTTCTTGAATTTCATCTAGTGGCGATTATTATACCATTTTCTCATTTTCAGCTGGAATATAACCCATAAGTTGGTGATGCTTGTAATGTTTATCTCATTTACCTTTAGAAGAAGCCCTATGTTTTTCTCCAAATTGGAGGAAAACGGTTTGACTATATTTTACTGTCTGAATTGCTTTCTGGAACATAAGCTGGTGATGCTTTTCTTGTCGAATTCAGATTATGAATCTACTTCATTGGGATAGCAAGATTACTAGACAATTTGGATCTGTTTTCTTGTGAGGATAAATGATAATTGACTAGATTTTTGGAGAACATATTGAAAAGTTGCTGTTGTTGACCGTAAATTTTAGCATTTTGGAGCTGAATCTAATAGCATTAATTCTGTCTTTAATTTGTTTTTCACCAGAACAAACTGATTCCTAGTCTTCTGTGTCTCTTTTGGACTATGAAACAAAACTTTTTGCATTGGCAAGTTTAGGACCACCTGTATTATGGATATTGTCTATAATTGTGCTGTTTACAGGAGCTGACCATGCATTTACCTCTTCCAAACTTGTTATATGTTATATTACTAGTAAAATTCCTCTATATTTTGTTGACTATTGAAGACTGGTTTGCTTGCTTTTTTATAGGAGGAAGATGTTGAAATTGTTGTGCATCACATAGTTGGTGTGGTTGATTCATTTTTGAGGAGGTAATATTCAGTGTTGCTTGCATCTTAAATTTATGGAAATTGATTTGAAATTTCTATCAATTGAAACCCCGTTTTTGTTTTCAGTTTTTTGGTTATGTATGATGAAACTTGTAATTTAACTTACCCAAATTTGCTATGATTTCCAGAAACGAGCATATGCGACGAGTAGAAAAACCCGAAGCAAAACAACAAGACTTGAAGGCTCTAGTCTCTGATGCGGCAAGACCTTTTCTAATGGCAAGAACAGATCGATTTGTGAATGAGATGGAACTTTTTCTTGCTTCTGGGTTGAACATTGAAGCCTATGATGCAGTCTACATGCAACGGTTGGGTTGGAACACTCCCAGAGTAACTATCGAGTCTACGGAAAGGGAATCCAGTGGGCAGGCCCCTGTAATAGTCCCATACTTGTGTATCTTCGATGAGGATTCGGATGGAACTGATTGAATGTTTTCTTGCTATTTCTGAAGTTTGTATTGACTTCCATTATTATGAGTTGATACTTTGTTGCCAGTTCTTGGTATTTGAAGTCAGAGGATCCCTGCCTTGAATCAATTGAGCCCAGGTCCCATGGTTAACTGAGTTTTCCATTGAATAGCTTGAGTTGTGAAGAAGACTATGATCATTTTGAGGTTCCTAATTTCACTCAACTGGATTAAAATTTTTAAGTTGTGAAAATGCATCTAGTAATTCTTTTTCATGTCATATTATGGTAGGTGACAGGTCTTCTATTTTAGGTCATGTTTGAGAGGTGGGATTATGGGGTGGAAATTTGGAATTGGACTATTTTTTCCCATGTTTGGGTATTATTTTAGGAGACTCAGATTCGATGTATCCCAGTCTCCTTTATTTATCCTAAATCAATGGGATAAGAAATCCCACGGGGAGCCACAGGATCTCTCATGGGGTAACCATTTTTTTTTTTTTTTTTTTTTTCTTTTAGTAATTATACTCATTAAATTTATATATAATTTAAAATTATTATTAGTAATATTTTAATTATTCAATGGTCACCGCTAACCGCTTTTGGTCCCAAATCTTTGGGGTTGCTTTTTCCAATAAACGTTGGTTACATTTCTTTATGTTATTTGTACCGATGCGGTTTATGGATGAGTGCTCTTGGAGTAGTCGGTCGGCTCGAACCTATGTGCTTATGACTTCGTTTCCCAGGAAATCCGTGCAGCGGAAGATCCTGAATTTGAGACAATTCTGATTGGTCAATAAAAATGGATTTCAATGCTATTTCTTTTTTCTTTTTCTTTAGTTTAGCCAATCGATCATGAAAAGTAAAAAAAGGTAAAGTAACCTTGTATTGATTGTGCTCTAAATGTAAGTTTTCTTCTGCTGCCTGTAGAAAGGGAATAAATAAATCAATCAAATTTCGGGAGGCTTCATGAAGTGCTTCTTTAGGAGTTAAACTTCCATTTGTCCATATTTCTAGAAAAAGGATCTCTTGTTTTTCATTTCCATTCCCATACAAATGAATACTATGATTCGCATTTTTTTCTCTGACAGATGGTCAGAACTTCATCTGGGTTCGAATCCTACTGAGAGGTCCACTAGAGATCAGAAATTGTTGAAGAAAGAAGAAGATGTTTCTTTTGTCCCTTCCAGGCGATCGGAAAATAAAGAAATAGTTAATATATTCAAGATAATTACGTATTTACAAAATACCGTCTCAATTCATCCTATTTCATCAGATCCGGGATGTGATATGGTTCCGAAGGATGAACTGGATATGGACAGGTCCAATAAGATTTCATTCTTAAACAAAAATCCATTTTTTGATTTATTTCATCTATTCCATGACCGGTTACTAATAATATTTTTTAAATAATATATATTTAAAAAACAATACTATTAAAATATTTTAATTAACTTTTATATACAATATAATTTTATATTTAAAATTATAGATATTATATTGAACGATTATAGTATTAAAATAACTAGTTATTGGTTCAGGATATTGTGATTTAATTTTTGACATTCCTTGTGAACCGTTAACAAGGAGTGTAAAAAAATTAAGTCACAGTATTCTAACCCTGAAAAAAATTAATATTACGTTCCATTCAAGTTTCTTATAAATATCACAATTATTAATATAAATAATTTAAATTCTGCAAATTGCACGGGCTTCGGAAAATTTTCAAAGGAACAGGGTACATGTTATTTTAGTCAAATAAATAGGGTTCTTTATGATATTAGTCAAATGAACACGGATCTTTCTGATAGTAGTCAACTGATCAGGGTTCCTGTGTTGTAAGTGAAATGAACAGGGGACTTTCTGATATTAGTCAAATGCACTGGCCATTGGGTCATTATTATTCAAATGAACAAAGACTTTCTGCCGCCGTCCAATGGCGAGTAGCCACAAAGTCACTACATGAATGCTTGTTGGCTGAAAGAAGTTTTATTGGCGGGATGTCTACTGCACTTTATGATAACATCAAGGATAAAGCTGGGCTAACCATATACTGTGAGAACAATGGCAGTGGAAGTAATGGCGAGAGAAACAAATTATGGAGCTTTCGTTCAAAAAATTATTCTCCAGCCAGTCCCTTCACGTCATCCACTTTTGCAATTAAAGACATGCAAGTAATCACCTTTCTGTTCTATGGGACGTACTTGTAAGTTTCCAACAAATTTATAGTACGGATACCTTATTCATAGTAAGGGTACTATACGGTACTAAACTTGCCCTCACTTATTTAATGTTCTAGTTCCCGCTTTGTTCCAACTTATTAAAATTCCTCGTTCCAGCTTTGCCCTAACACTCTTGCTACTACACTCCCTCAGCGACACCCACTTCTTCTTTTTCATCGGGTACGGCAACGACGACGATAACGACGACGAACGACGATACGACGACTGTGACAAAGAACGGTGACGACGATACGACGATAACGACGACCTGTTACGACGACGAAGAACGAACGACGATAACGACACTGGCGACGACAACGAACACGATAACGACGAACGGCGAACGCATCTCTTAATCACTCCCCGTCTCAGAACGACGTTAACGAACTGAGTTGCAAGATTTTCGAGTTCACAAATGGTTCGTTTCTTTTAGTTTTAATTGGATTTTTTGTAATGATAGTGGTGCAATGTCTTTAATTATATTAATGTATCTTGTTGGTTTTGAATCTCTTGATTCGTTTTGGTGGTTGGTTTGAACTTCGCTGAAAGTTTTACTCATCTCTATAGATGGCTGCTGATCGTGATGTTAGTCTTTCTGGAGGCACTGATCATATGGAACTGCTAAAGGATTGGAGATTGGATGATAGAGTGAAGTCTTTTCTTTGTAATTCTAGAATTTATAAGTATATTACGAATTACATCCTGTTAGGGTAGATACAAAATTAGTTTCATTTCTTTGTAATTCCTATGTGGATGGCCATTTTCATATAGGTAATCATAGGTTATATTTAGGATTACAGGATATACTCTATCTAACTGGACTACCCATTGATGGGAAACCAGTTATATCAAATTCACAAGATATAGATGGGTTATGTGAGAGGCTTTTAGGAAGAATCCCACCGAAGAAAAACGTTGTAAAATCTGGGTATGTGGGACTGAAATGGTTGAAGGAGGAGTTTGAAGAGGTTAATGTCCCAGCCGATAGCCCTGACATTCACAGATATGTCAGGGCTTATTTGTTGTATGTCTTAGGCTGCGTAGTTTTCCCCGGACTGCCGAAGCATCAAGTGCCAGGAGATTATCTTCATCTCTTCGACGATCTTTCTGCGATTGATGATTTTGCATGGGGGTCAGCCATGTTGGCTCACCTCCATGTAGCTTTGAAGAGGGTGAGAGACAAAAATAGCAAGGGGAAAAACTTATCAGCTAGCTGTTTTATACTCCAGGTAAGGGTTAATGTTACTATTTCATACTGCATAATTGTTAAGTATACTGTGCATTCTCTATCATAATATTTTTATGTTTTTCATTATTTAATAGATTTTTGCTTTGGAGCACCTTCCAAAGCTGGTTACTTCATATTTTGGTGGTGACTTCGAGTTGCCAAAAGCTATACCGCTTGCTGGGGGTTGGTCAAAACTTCTGGCACGCTATTCTAGAAACAACAATAAGAAGTTTAATATGGCGGAAGCAGATGAGGTTTGAATTCTTTCATTCTTTCAAGCTTCAAGCTGTTATGTTTATGCTTTGTATTTTTTATTAATATTTTTGTTTGTTGATCAACTCTCTCTCTCTCTTCACTGTACAGATTTCATTGACGCCGTACAACCGAGTCTTGAGTTCTGATCCTAATTTCTTGGAACAATTGAAGTTGTGCGGCGGTCGTTTCTATTCTATCTGCTTAGATCGAATATGGTATTATAGTTATGAGGATTGTGCTGATCAGTTGGGTCTCCCTCCTGTGGATAATCCCTTGCCGAAGATGGATGTTGGCACGCTACCGAAGTGTAGGAAGTGAGAGCAGAGAGATTGGGAAAAGTATTATGAAGGATATGTAGCACATTGGAACGATAGGCAGTCCACATGTGTCGATCTATCCCTGCCTGCTATTGTAGAGTATGAAATGGAGTTTATGCCTTCTCCCCGTATCTTCTCAGGGGTTTCTCCTTCCTCTGCATTAGTAGCGGATGGAGCGGATCAGCCTCTTCAAGAGCACACAACAGAAATGCCTTCTCCAGTGATTGAAGAGGGGCCATCTTTGCCTTCTTCCCATATCCTCCCAGGAGGCGACTCTGTGCTGGCAGTGGATCAGCCTCCTCAAAAATACCAAACAAAAAGGCGGTTGAGAAAATGGTGCCGAAAGAAATATTATACCTTTATGTTGAAACCAAAGCGATCTAGGCACCCAGTGTTAAACTTGTTTCTGTAGAACAGAACTTTCAATCGAAGAATTCAAAGCAATGAGGCTGAGGTATAAACTTCACATAAGCTTTTTATTTCTTCCTCAATAATACACACAACAATTTGGGCTGCTGGTTTTCTAAATTGGATTTAGTTGTTGTTTTTCCATGAACTTGTGGCTGCAACTTGGTTTAACGGATTTAGTTGCTGTGTGTGCTTTTGTGTTAGGGTGATGGGGTGTATACTTGATTTTGAATTCTGAAATAGGGCTGTGTGTGCTTTTGTGTTATAGTGATTGGGTGTATACTTTATTGGCGGGATGTCTACCTGTACAACGACTTCGCTGTTTATGATAACATCAAGGATAAAGCTGAGGTAACCATATACTGTGAGAACAATGGCAGTGGAAGTAATGGCGAGAGACACGGATTATGGGGCTAACCATTTTCACTTTTTCTCTTCATAACACCTTTTTAAACATCTCTTTCTGCAGGTGCCATGGAGGCTTGTATAAAAAAATAAAAATGCAGAATGTTGAAATTTACTTGTTCAGGGGCCAGTATCCTCTTCATTTCCTACAAAAATTCAGGGAATACATAGATATATGTTTCCTCTATGGGAAAAATAGTTGGAAATTCAAGATCTTAATACCATTTGTCCCTGTTCAGCTGTTGTAAAAAAGTATGTACATCTTGCTGCAAGAAGAGAATGGGGTGTGTCTCATGTCAATAAATTTTGCAGCCACCATTTCTCTCAAATAATTTTACCTTATCCAATTTAAAAATTACTCATCTGAATTATATTCTATCAGGATAGTGGTATCTTTGTTTACCCTACAGTTCGAGGTCCTCCACCGAAACTAAAAATGGATGCAGCTGCATTTGAAGTTGATATGGCCAAGGCTTTTAGCTTGCTTGCCATTGCTGGAGTATCTGGGTTCTGTCAGGTTCTCTCTCTCATGCACATGCTAATCTGGTTTCTACTAAGACCATTTAATTTTATACTTTTCAAATGTCTTTTCCGGGAATTTGTTCTATTTACAGGTGAGCATCCCACTAGGGATGTATGATAATCTTCCTGTGTCAGTTTCCTTGGTGGCGAAACATGGTTCAGACAGATTCTTGCTCAACCTTGTCAGTACTCTTCATGACACCCTCAAAGAAGAGATCCAAGTTGGCGAAAGAACAAGTTACTAAACTAAATAGGCTGTTTCCAATAATTTTCTGTAAGTTTCTTATCACTCTTAAAGATGAAAAATCGGCATAGAGTCTATTCTATTTCACTTTTTCTCTTCATAACACCTTCTTTTTAAACATGTCTTTCTGCAGGTGCCATGGAGGCTTGTATACAAAAATAAAAATGCAGAATGTTGAAATGTACTTGTTAAGGGGCCAGTATTCTCTTCATTTCCTACAAAAATTCATGGAATACATAGATATATGTTTCCTCTATGAGAAAAATAGTTGGAAATTCAAGATCTTAAGACCATTTGTCCCTGTTCAGCTGTTCTTAATGTAAATAGATATGTCAAATATGGAGGAAGATATCCGCTATATATATTGATTATGAAGATCAATAATGATATATTCTTAGTTAATATCGTTCTACAAAAGGACTCTGCTCTCTCTGATTGCCTTCATATTAGCCGTATGGTATGGAATGGGCTGTAAAAACTGGTGCCTTTCAATATAATTCATCTGACTTGGGGCCTTTTAATAGTATTCTTATGAGCTGGGGAGCTTCCGATATTATCCTTATAAAATGGGACCTTTAGAACATAATCCGTAAGAAATTGGGACGACAGTGCGCCTGTGATGATAGATTCCAGGAAGGGATGGTTAAATTCATTTTTTAATTTAGTTCATAATTTTATGAAAGTAATTAAAGAACGCTTACTCCAGAACACATATAACCCCCCTTGTATGCATACTGCACTCGAATATTTCTGCCATCCAGTAACTGAAATGAATATCCACTACCCTTATTTATTTGAAAATAAACTGGCACTTAACAATGCTTCATTAATCTCAAATATTCCATGCCATCCATTTCTCTAATAGCCCCATGGACAGCGAAAAGGCTTTTGCAGATCATTATTGGACTTCACGATATGACCCCCAAGAGCCTGACTCATCACAGGCTGCGCGGAGTTATGACTAAAAGTTTGATTAGAGTACTACCGGAGGAGGAAAATTCAGTTTCCTGCAAATTTCTTCTTCACCTTCTAAAGTTAGGATTGATGATGAAAATTAATAGTGAATTATTGGATAAGCTTGAAAGAAGAATAGTTTCCATGTTGGAGCAATGTTGTCCGCCAGCTCTCTTGGTTAAAAATTATAGAGAAAATGAAACTATATATGATGTAATTATGTTTCTTTTGTTTTAAGAAATCCCGCTCCAAGAATATTAGTTGTGGGAAGATTAATGGATGGCTATCTTACTCTAATTGCTAGGGACAACAATCTTACAGCTAAAAATTTCCAGTTACTTGCAGAAGCATTGCCAAAAAGTGCTAGACATTGCGACGATAACCTCTACCAAGCCATTGACATGTATCTGAAGGTATGCAAGTTATTTGTAGTCTGTTCTTGTACTTCTAGATCTTTAACAAATGTCAGGAATAGGTGGATAACTTGCATCGTTAACTTTCAATGTTATTTGTAATTCTCGACCAATTTCGGCACATCCTAACCTAACAGAAGAAGAAAGGTCAAGTGTATGCAAAGCTATAGAATATCATAAACTATCACAAGAAGCGTGTCAACACATGATGAAAAATTACCGGTTGCCATTGAAATTGAGAATGCAACTTATCCTTCTTGAACAAATTACCCGAAAAAAGACTCCGGCAATTATTAGAGTAAGTAAAGGGTTATAGAAGGGATGCTCTTTAACATCCCCGAAGGAGAAATAATGAAAAAAGAGGTTGGCTATGAAAATGAAACTCAATCAGTTGCACATGTGAAAGATGCAGCTTCAGAATCAAGCAAAGAGATGTCGTTAGTCGGAAGATAAACAATTTCTTGTTTACCCTCAGAACTGTAGCCATTTATGTCAATCATATCATGTTGAATTCCTGTTAAAGCAGTTTGCTATTAGAAAGAAAATCCAAGTGATAATCCATAGCTGCAGTTACAGTTAAAGTTATAACCAGTCCAGTTATCAGAATGGAGATCAAATATGAAAAAAAATAAAGATGACAATCCTCAATCTGATTCTACTTAGCATAATTTTTGAAGCTCTAGAATCAGAAACTAACATTAACACAATCTATGCAACTGGCCTAACCTATAACACCTGAATAAATTGAAAGAGGGATGAGCATTGAAGTAACAAAGCATCAGAAACATCTGGTTTTATCAATCTTTAAAGATTTCCCTAATTCTCTTGACAGGTTAGATCCAAGAAACAATTACCAAAATTTCATTTTGATTTAGGTAACAGCTATGAGCTAACCATAACTTTGTTGTCATGTATATAATAATAAATATCATTGTTGGATTAGTACAAACTATACATGTACTTATGGTAATCACAGAACAGTTAATTTGCATAGAAGGCAAAACATTAAAAAAGGAAATATCCAGTAAAGGAAATGGTGAGGAGATTTCACATATTAAACCAGGTTTTGCATAAGTACATATCATAAACTTATTCTCTTTACATAATGCAAAAACCATTGAGAAATGAAGATATGATCGAAAAAGGAACAGGGTTATGTCACAGTGTGACAGAAGCTAACAAGTCATTCAGGTTGAAGCTTACAACAGATCATATTCGTTGGAATAGCCTAAAGATTTCACCTTCACAGGAATTTGAAGATCACATTTTAAAAAAACTTGATGAAGCTAGTCGCGAGGTTTTGGACGCGTGGATTCCTATTGAAATACACATCATTGACACTGATATTCAAGAAACTTACAGAGTAAAGTTGGTAAAGAAAAAATCCTTTTGGTTTGAGCCATTGCCTGATGTGAAACAGAAAAAGAAAGACAAGGCCGGGAATGAATTTTACTATTCTTTGGAGCCATTCAAGCACATTGTTAAGAGAAGGAATCTGAGTTGTGATAAAGAGATTGGATTGTGCTGGTCTGGTAACAGACCTATCATCAAATTTGATTTCTCAGTTGTGTATTCCCCAAGGTTGGAACTACACAACATTTGCCTTTGAGAGGTAAGTTGATTTATCACAAAAGATTTTAGGCCACATTACTCATATTGTAACATGTCAGGCAATGTGCAGGATGATTAGGAAAAGCAAAGAATCCATGCTGCCAATAATTTATAGTTGAAGAAGCCGTATCAAATGTATTCTTTGATTAAAATTTAGTACTTGACATTGATTTTGAGAATTTTCGCATGTGTTTATGTGGCTAAATGATGAATTTTCAAACTCTTCTCTTCTGTGTAACAAAACTTAATTGTGGGTATAATCCGAAATTTTTATAATAAAAATAAGGTAAAAGACACACGGTCTTAGGATCGATTCTTTATATAAGTCTTCGTAATTTAAATGAAAACTGTGATAATAGCTTGCTACGGTAATATCTTATAATAATTAATTGAAATGCGTGTAACCATACCCAATCAAGGTTAAATAAAAAATAATGTAAAAGTGATAAATATTAACATAGAACCGCTAACCGTAATCAGAGTGTCTTAAAAGCCGTCCCATACGGCCTAAACAAGTGTTTATTTAGAAAAATATTTCTCAACTATCTTATTGAAAAATTAAAGCCTATAAGTCATAATATACTAATATATAGTATAATTCTAATAACAAATGCCCAAATAATTAGTAAAATAAACGTTCAAATAGATATAAAATAGCAGCATAGAACCCCTAACAGCAGTCGAGAGCCTTAAAACCCGCCCCATAAACTTTCGCTTGTATTGTCATGGATATAAAATAGCAGCTGCTAAGCCTACTATACACGAGATTAGAGAAGGAAATATGGAGAGCAATGTTAAAAGCGGGTCGTCAGCTTCCTCAGGAGATCCGAACCCGTGCCCCATCTGTCTCGGACCCATGGTTCAAGACTCCTATCTTGATAAATGCTACCGTATGTTCACTCTAACCCTTTGTTTGGTTGCCTAGAAAATTACTGGAAAAGAAAATAAATTGGGTTTATCTTTTGTTTCTTCTAGGATATGTTTTTGACATTTTCATGAATTGGGTTTCTCCAAAACATTAAATTAAGAAATCCCTTTATGTCGAAACAATGGAAGATATCGCTTATGTATTCATTAAATTTGTTTATTGGTAAAGTGCAGATTTTATATAGAATCGAAGAGCAATTAATTGCAGCATAAATGAATTTCGCGTTAAAGATTTATTGTTTATTTTGTTGAAGTTTCTTGTTTCGGTAACGTACTGGAATTGTGCTCGCAATTGATATTGTTGTACTTTGATTTATTTACTGGATAACATCTGTGAAGAAGGTTGATTTCAAAATTTTGATTTTGAAAATTTTTCTGCCTGCATGTGCATTTAGTTACAAGTTAGAATATATGGATTGAGAAGAAAGTGGAATTTATCGGTTTTGATCATTCGTGAAGGCTTTGGATTTGCATTGCTGTGGTGCAGATAAGTTTTGTTATAACTGTATTATACAATGGACTAAAGTGGTTGCTAGCAAGCATTCGAGCCTGCTTTCTTCGGTAAAGTGTCCTTTATGCAAGGTTAGTGTTGTTTAGGATTTTCACGACATCTGCTAATAAGATTTTCTAGTTGGGTGGGCTGGCAAGCCATGACAAGATGTAAATTTGAAAAGTTTTACTGATTATGCTATGTTTATACCAAGATGCAGACTGAGAACTTTTCAATCATCCATGGATACGATGGAACTCATTTTCAAAGGCATTATATTGGTCAAAATTCTGGGGATAGGTAACTCTTTTCTTCTAAATTTTCTTTTCATGTTCATTAGATGTCTTTTTTCACTCTTTTACTTTTGCTAATTGCAGGTTTATCTTTTCAAAAGCCCATAAGTATAGACTGCAATGCTATTACACAGAATCAGGTCTTAAGCAGCGTTTCATTTGATTCTTTGACTTTAAATTTCTTGCCGTCATTTTGCTAATTTATCTTCTGACAAATCACTTGTACCCCGTATATGTTTTTCAGTCAATTATGTGTTCAATCAGGTATCTTAAATGACATATTCAATGTTTCCCGGTACTGGAAGTCTGGTAAGTATCATCAGTCAAATCAGTGGCTGCATGGTTGGTTGAGAAGGGAAATCCAAGCTCTGATGCAGGTATGATGTTCATCAGTCTCTTGGTCCTTGCAATTTCTTGCCCTTCTTTACTTAGAGCATGGTTGGAAATCCAGTTAAAAGTTAAATTTCTCTATTTGCCCTACAGTAAATCCTGTGAAACTAAAAGGAGATTCCCTAATTGCCGTGCCGAATATTATAGCTTTTACTTGAACCATCCTTTTTATGTAGTAAAGCATTGTTTGTAATCATGGCACCTATATCTGCAAATGTTTTTTTCCAATGGAGTGAGTTGGCCCATTTATATGTAAGACACTGAGATCTATTTTGGCTGACAGAAATTTTCTTTTCTTGAAGTTCATCTAGTGGTGATTATTATACCATTTTCTCATTTTCAGCTGGAATATAACCCATAAGTTGGTGATGCTTGTAATGTTTATCTCATTTACCTTTAGAAGAAGCCCTATGTTTTTCTCCAAATTGGAGGAAAACGGTTTGACTATATTTTACTGTCTGAATTGCTTTCTGGAACATAAGCTGGTGATGCTT
The DNA here is from genome assembly GCA_026229545.1 of Pistacia atlantica. Lineage (NCBI taxonomy): Eukaryota > Viridiplantae > Streptophyta > Magnoliopsida > Sapindales > Anacardiaceae > Pistacia > Pistacia atlantica. Next base: position 3,911,515 of record CM047909.1, on the reverse strand, counting down.
TTCTTGTCGAATTCAGATTATGAATCTACTTCATTGGGATAGCAAGATTACTAGACAATTTGGATCTGTTTTCTTGTGAGGATAAATGATAATTGACTAGATTTTTGGGGAACATATTGAAAAGTTCCTGTTGTTGACCGTAAATTTTAGCATTTTGGAGCTGAATCTAATAGCATTAATTCTGTCTTTAATTTGTTTTTCACCAGAACAAACTGATTTCTAGTCTTCTGTGTCTCTTTTGAACTATGAAACAAAACTTTTTGCATTGGCAAGTTTAGGACCACCTGTATTATGGATATTGTCTATAATTGTGCTGTTTACAGGAGCTGACCATGCATTTACCTCTTCAAAACTTGTTATATGTTATATTACTGGTAAAATTCCTCTATATTTTGTTGACTATGAAGACTGGTTTGCTTGCTTTTTTATAGGAGGAAGATGTTGAAATTGTTGTGCATCACATAGTTGGTGTGGTTGATTCATTTTTGAGGAGGTAATATTCAGTGTTGCTTGCATCTTAAATTTATGGAAATTGATTTGAAGTTTCTATCAATTGAAACCCCATTTTTGTTTTCAGTTTTTTGGTTATGTATGATGAAACTTGTAATTTAACTTACCCAAATTTGCTATGAGTTCCAGAAACGAGCATATGCGACTAGTAGAAAAACCTGAAGCAAAACAAGAAGACTTTAAGGCTTTAGTCTCTGATGCGGCAAGACCTTTTCTAATGGCAAGAACAGATCGATTTGTGAACGAGATGGAACTTTTTCTTGCTTCTGGTTTGAACATTGAAGCCTATGATGCAGTCTACATGCAACGGTTGGGTTGGAACACTCCCAGAGTAACTATCGAGTCCACGGAAAGGGAATCCAGTGGGCAGGCCCCTGTAATAGTCCCATACTTGTATATCTTCGATGAGGATTCGGATGGAACTGATTGAATGTTTTCTTGCTATTTCTGAAGTTTTTATTGACTTCCATTATTATGAGTTGATACTTTGTTGCCGGTTCTTGATATTTGAAGTCAGAAGAGGATCCCTGCCTTGAATCAATTGAGCCAAGGTCCCATGGTTAACTGAGTTTTCCATTGAATAGCTTGAGTTGTGAAGAAGACTATGATCCTTTTGAGGTTCCTAATTTCACTCAACTGGATTTAAATTTTTAAGTTGTGAAAATGCATGTAGTAATTTGTTTTTCATGTCATATTATGGTAGGTGACAGGTCTTCTATTTTAGGTTATGTTTGAGAGGTGGGATTATGGGGTGGAAATTTGGAATTGGACTATTTTTTCCCATGTTTGGGTATTATTTTAGGAGACTGAGATTCGATGTATCCCAGTCTCCTTTATTTATCCTAAATCAATGGGATGGGGAGCCACAGGAGCTCTTATGGGGTAACCAATTATTTTTTTTTCTTTCAGTAATTATACTCATTAAATTTATATATAATTTGAAATTATTATTAGTAATATTTTAGCTAATAATACTTTTTAAATAATATATATTTAAAAAATAATACTATTAAAATATTTTAATTAACTTTTATATGCAATATAATTTCATATTTAACATTATAGATATTATATTGAACGATTATAGTATTAAAATAACTAGTTATTGGTTCAGGATATTGTGATTTAATTTTAGACACTCCTTGTGAACCGTTCACAAGGAGTGTAAAAAAATTAAGTCACAGTATTCTAACCCTGAAAATAATTAATATTATGTTCCATTCAAGTTTCTTATAAATATCACAATTATTAATATAAATAATTTAAATTCTGCAAATTGCACGGGCTTCGGAAAATTTTCAAAGGAACAGGGTACATGTTATTTTAGTCAAATAAATAGGGTTCTTTATGATATTAGTCAAATGAACACGGATCTTTCTGATAGTAGTCAACTGATCAGGGTTCCTGTGTTGTAAGTGAAATGAACAGGGGACTTTCTGATATTAGTCAAATGCACTGGCCATTGGGTCATTATTATTCAAATGAACAAAGACTTTCTGCCCCCGTCCAATGGCGAGTAGCCACAAAGTCACTACATGTCTTGCGGTCCATGCATGCTTGTTGGCTGAAAGAAGTTTTATTGCCGGGATGTCTACCTCTACAGCGACTTCGCTGTTTATGATAACATCAAGGATAAAGCTGAGCTAACCATATACTGTGAGAACAATGGCAGTGGAAGTAATGGCGAGAGAAACAAATTATGGAGCTTTCGTCCAAAAAATTATTCACCAGCCAGTCCCTTCACGTCATCCACTTTTGCAATTAAAGACATGCAAGTAATCACCTTTCTGTTCTATGGGACGTACTTGTAAGTTTCCAACAAATTTATAGTACGGATACCTTATTCATAGTAAGGGTACTATACGGTACTAAACCTGCCCTCACTTATTTAATGTTCTAGTTCCCGCTTTGCTCCAACTTATTAAAATTCCTCGTTCCAGCTTTGCCCTAACACTCTTGCTACTACACTCCCTCAGCGACACCCACTTCTTCTTTTTCATCGGGTACGGCAACGACGACGATAACGACGACGAACGACGATACGACGACTGTGACAAAGAACGGTGACGACGATACGACGATAACGACGACCTGTTACGACGACGAAGAACGAACGACGATAACGACACTGGCGACGACAACGAACACGATAACGACGAACGGCGAACGCATCTCTTAATCACTCCCCGTCTCAGAACGACGTTAACGAACTGAGTTGCAAGATTTTCGAGTTCACAAATGGTTCGTTTCTTTTAGTTTTAATTGGATTTTTTGTAATGATAGTGGTGCAATGTCTTTAATTATATTAATGTATCTTGTTGGTTTTGAATCTCTTGATTCGTTTTGGTGGTTGGTTTGAACTTCGCTGAAAGTTTTACTCATCTCTATAGATGGCTGCTGATCGTGATGTTAGTCTTTCTGGAGGCACTGATCATATGGAACTGCTAAAGGATTGGAGATTGGATGATAGAGTGAAGTCTTTTCTTTGTAATTCTAGAATTTATAAGTATATTAGCGAATTACATCCTGTTAGGGTAGATACAAAATTAGTTTCATTTCTTTGTAATTCCTATGAGGATGGCCATTTTCATATAGGTAATCATAGGTTATATTTAGGATTACAGGATATACTTTATCTAACTGGACTACCCATTGACGGGAAACCAGTTATATCAAATTCACAAGATATAGATGGGTTATGTGAGAGGCTTGTAGGAAGAATCCCACCGAAGAAAAACGTTGTAAAATCTGGGTATGTGGGACTGAAATGGTTGAAGGAGGAGTTTGAAGAGGTTAATGTCCCAGCCGATAGCCCTGACATTCACAGATATGTCAGGGCTTATTTGTTGTATGTCTTAGGCTGCGTAGTTTTCCCCGGACTGCCGAAGCATCAAGTGCCAGGAGATTATCTTCATCTCTTCGACGATCTTTCTGCGATTGATGATTTTGCATGGGGGTCAGCCATGTTGGCTCACCTCCATGTAGCTTTGAAGAGGGTGAGAGACAAAAATAGCAAGGGGAAAAACTTATCAGCTAGCTGTTTTATACTCCAGGTAAGGGTTAATGTTACTATTTCGTACTGCATAATTGTTAAGTATACTGTGCATTCTCTATCATAATATTTTTATGTTTTTCATTATTTAATAGGTTTTTGCTTTGGAGCACCTTCCAAAGCTGGTTACTTCATATTTTGGTGGTGACTTCGAGTTGCCAAAAGCTATACCGCTTGCTGGGGGTTGGTCAAAACTTCTGGCACGCTATTCTAGAAACAAAAATAAGAAGTTTAATATGGCGGAAGCAGATGAGGTTTGAATTCTTTCATTCTTTCAAGCTTCAAGTTGTTATGTTTATGCTTTGTATTTTTTATTAATATTTTTGTTTGTTGATCAACTCTCTCTCTCTCTTCACTGTGCAGATTTCGTTGACGCCGTACAACCGAGTCTTGATTTCTGATCCTAATTTCTTGGAACAATTGAAGTTGTGCGGCGGTCGTTTCTATTCGATCTGCTTAGATCGAATATGGTATTATAGTTATGAGGATTGCGCAGATCAGTTGGGTCTCCCTCCTGTGGATAATCCCTTGCCGAAGATGGATGTTGGCACGCTACCGAAGTGTAGGAAGGGAGAGCAGAGAGATTGGGAAAAGTATTATGAAGGATATGAAGCACATTGGAACGATAGGCAGTCCACATGTGTCGATCTATCCCTGCCTGCTATTGTAGAGGATGAAATGGAGTTTATGCCTTCTCCCCGTATCTTCTCTGGGGTTTCTCCTTCCTCTGCATTAGTAGCAGATGGAGCGGATCAGCCTCTTCAAGAGCACACAACAGAAATGCCTTCTCCAGTGATTGAAAAGGGGCTATCTTTGCCTTCTTCCCATATCCTCCCAGGAGGCGACTCTGTACTGGCAGTGGATCAGCCTCCTCAAAAATACCAAACAAAAAGGCGGCTGAGAAAATGGTGCCGAAAGAAATATTATACCTTTATGTTGAAACCAAAGCGATCTAGGCACCCAGTGTTAAACTTGTTTCTGTGGAACAGAACTTTCAACCGAAGAATTCAAAGCAATGAGACCGAGGTATAAACTTCACATAAGCTTTTTATTTCTTCCTCAATAATACAGACAACAATTTGGGCTGCTGTATCAAACAACAATACTTTTGATTCAATCATTTCAAATGAGTCCATTCTTGCCATATCCTAGTTGTTCAGGATTTCATTTCCGCACATCCATCATGTATCATACCCATATCCAGATTGGAGCTTGATAGGTTTTGTTTATTCTTTGATGACATATCATTTGCATAAATAGTCCTAACACATGTTAATTTCCGAGAGTGCAAGCACACACCATTGCACTTCATGGACTTGACCAGTTCTTCAATTTAAGAAGTGATTCGAGAGGAGTAGCATAAGTGGTTCCAATCCGTTCCCCTTTAGGCCACACTACTTAGAGTTCTTCTGGTAGTTGATGTGATGGGGCTGCAGCAGTGCTTCCTGCCAAGGGATAAAATACAAGTCTTGAATATATAGAAACCGTAAGCGGAAAAGAATACCGAACTCAATTTGGCATTACTTTCATACACTTCCCTTCCTAGTGTAGGAACCGTAGATCATTTTCTGAATCCGTAACCTGAATTTGGTCCAGGAATACATGAACAGGTATGGGAAGCAATGAGAACATCATCAGATAACATTGATGTCTGTGAATCTATGAGGACGGAATTACGTGCTGCTGTTACTGCTCTTCTTGGGGTACTTTTCTCTCTCTCAATGCAGCACAAGTCAAAGATTCTCTGTTGTTCAAAGCTTGATTAATCCCATACTTATATTAACCTGGCATTAAATCTCATAATAGTTTTTAATAGGTATTCTGGTAGATAAACTGTACTTAAAAGAAAGATTATGAACCTGTTAACTAAAAGAATATTTCTTTCAATATGATATAATGTATTCGCATGTTAGTTTACAGACATATTATTGGGTAATTCATATAAGCCTCTAATCCGCTTACTAAAGGCAGCAAGACACTCATATAATATACCATTATAAACCGAAGAATACAGTTTTCATTGAAGATCATAAGTTCTGCTATGAAGTATTTTCCTCAGTTGTGTTAGATGCTTTCTGCATGCATTCTCTTAAATCCAGATATAGATCAACATGATTACACTGGCATAATATTCATTTAGCATTTACATTGTCATTGTGAAAGCCATTTCATTTTGAACTTAAGGATTTGTTGTAAAAAAGTATGTACATCTTGCTGCAAGAACAGAATGGGGTGTGTCTCATGTCAATAAATTTTGCAGCCACCATTTCTCTCACATAATTTTACCTTATCCAATTTAAAAATTACTCATCTGAATTATATTCTATCAGGATAGTGGTATCTTTGTTTACCCTACAGTTCGAGGTCCTCCACCGAAACTAAAAATGGATGCAGCTGCATTTGAAGTTGATATGGCCAACGCTTTTAGTTTGCTTGCCATTGCTGGAGTATCTGGGTTCTGTCAGGTTCTCTCTCTCATGCACATTCTAATTTGGTTTCTACTAAGACCATTTAATTTTCTCCTTTTCTAATGTCTTTTCCGGGAATTTGTTTTATTTACAGGTGAGCATCCCACTAGGGATGTATGATAATCTTCCTGTGTCAGTTTCCTTGGTGGCGAAACATGGTTTAGATGGATTCTTGCTCAACCTTGTCAGTACTCTTCAAGACACCCTCAAAGAAGGGATCCCAGTTGCCGAAAGAACAAGTTACTAATCTAAATAGGTTGTTTCCAATAATTTTCTGTAAGTTTCTTATCATTCGTAAAGATGAAAATCGGCGTAGAGTCTATTCTATTTCACTTTTTCTCTTCATAACACCTTCTTTTTAAACATCTCTTTCTGCAGGTTCCATGGAGGCTTGTATACAAAAATAAAAATGCAGAATGTTGAAATGTACTTGTTCAGGGGCCAGTATTCTCTTCATTTCCTACAAAAATTCAGGGAATACATAGATATATGTTTCCTCTATGAGAAAAATAGTTGGAAATTCAAGATCTTAAGACCATTTGTCCCTGTTCAGCTGTTCTTAATGTAAATAGATATGTCAAATATGGAGGAAGACATCCGCTATATATTGATTATGAAGATCTATAATGATATATTCTTAGTTAATATCGTTCTGCGAAAGGACTCTGCTCTCTCTGATTGCCTTCATATTAGCCGTATGGTATGGAATGGGATTTTTGTAATGTTATCATTAAACAGTGCGACCTTTGCATATTTACTGTAGAAACTGGTGCCTTTCAATATAATTCATCTGACTTGGGGCCTTTTGATAGTATTCTTATGAACTGGGGAGCTTCCGATATTATCCTTATGAAATGGGACCTTATGATATAATCCGTAAGAAATTGGGTCAACAGTGCGCTGGTGGTGATAGATTCCAGGAAGGGATGGTTAAATTCATTGTTTAATTTAGTTCATAATTTTATGAAAGTAATTAAAGAACGCTTACTCCAACAAGCTTGGTGCGCAAGGTGCGATGCCTTTATGAGAGGACGAAGGTGAAATGCAGTTCTGGGAGGAGCGTTAGATGCCAGATGCCATAGACATGATGCTACCAGTTCCAAATAGAGGCAGAATGCAATTTGAGGAACATCAGATACCAGCAGCATATGTGATGAATGTAGGCGTGATGCAGTAGGAGGAAAATCAAATACCAGATAAAGCTGATATGATGCAGCCAGAACACTGGAGAATGAGGGATAACTGCGAGCTGAACTAAGAAAATAAATCATCAATCCTGGATAATTCTCAAAGAGGAGCTCTATTGACATGGTACATGTATCAAACAACAATACTCTTGATTCAACAATTTCAAATGAGTCCATTCTTGCCATATCCTAATTGTTCAGGATTTCATTTCCGCACATATATCCACATTGGAGCTTGATAAGTTTTGTTTATTCTTTGATGACATATCATTTGCATGGTAGTCCTAGCATATGTTAATTTTCAAGAGAGCAAGCACACACCATTGCACTTCATGGACTTCACCAATTCTTCAATTTAAGAAGTGATTCGAGAGGAGTAGCACAACTGGTTCCAATCTGTTCCCTTTCAGGCCACACTACTTAAGAGTTCTTCTGGTAGTTGATGTGATGGGACTGCAGCAGTGCTTCCTTCCAAGTGATAAAATACAAGTCTTGGATATATAGAAACCGTAAGCGGAAAAGAATACCGAACTCAATTTGGCATTACTTTCATACACTTCCCTTCCTAGTGTAGGAACTATAGATCATTTTCTGATTCTTACAAGGTTCTACAATGGGACCAGAAATAAAGCATGATAAGCCAAGAAATTGATTTTTCTAGTAGCAGCCTCAACTTAAGGTAAAGTCCATATAATCAGTTTCCCTAACAAAGTTTCTCATCTATTTCATGCAATGCCAAACCAGCGAACTGATGTGTTTTATGGAGTAAACTAACCCAGAAGTTCAAATTAAAATCCACCCATTCCATCTGTTCTAAAATTAAACAAAGAACTCCACAAACAGCCAAAACGCCATTTTGAAATTATTTTGGAACCCAGCAAACGGTGCCATTCCCGAGTTGCTATACATCAAGCAGAGTGAAAAGAGTACACAGAGTCACAGACCAGAACACATATAACCCCCAAGAGCCTGACTCACAGGCTGCGCGGAGTTATGACTAAAAGTTTGATTAGAGTACTACCTGAGGAGGAAAATTCAGTTTCCTGCAAATTTCTTCTTCACCTTCTAAAGTTAGGATTGATGATGAAAATTAATGGTGAATTATTGGATAAGCTTGAAAGAAGAATAGCTTCCATGTTGGAGCAATGTTGTCTGCCAGATCTCTTGGTTAAAAATTATAGAGAAAATGAAACTATATATGATGTAATTATGTTTCTTTCTCTTTAAGAAATCCCGCTCCAAGAATATTAGTTGTGGGAAGATTAATGGATGGCTATCTTACTCTAATTGCTAGGGACAGCAATCTTACAGCTAAAAATTTCCAGTTACTTACAGAAGCAATGCCAAAAAGTGCTAGACATTGCGACGATAACCTGGACCAAGCCATTGACATATATCTGAAGGTATGCAAGTTATTTTTAGTCTGTTCTTGTACTTCTGGTTCTTTAACAAATGTCAGGAATAGGTGAATAACTTGCATAGTTAATTTTCATGTTATTTGTAATTCTCGACCAATTACAAATAACATGAAAATACCAGCGAACAAATACTTAATTTTCATGTTATTTGTAAGAAGAAAGGTCAAGTGTATGCAAAGCTATGGAATATCATAAACTATCACAAGAAGCGCATCAGCACATGATGAAACATGAATGGTTGCCATTGAAATTGAGAATGCAACTTATCCTTCTTGAACAAGTGAACATGACAAGGTCAATGACAGCTGCAGGATCAAATTACCAGCGAACAAATACTTCGGCCATTATTAGAGCAAGTAAAGGGTTAGAGAAGGGATGTTCTTTAACATCCCAGAAGGATAATTAATGATGACAAGAGAGGTTGACTAAGAAAATGAAACTCAATCAGTTGCACATGTGAAAGATGCAGCTTCAGAATCAAGCAAAGAGATGTCGTTGGTCAGAAGATAAACAATTTCTTGTTTACCATCAGAACTATAGCCATTTATGTCAATCATGTCATGTTGAATTCCTGTTAAAGCAGTTTGCTATTAGAAAGAAAATCCAAGTGATAATCCTCGATTTTATTGCGAAAAAACATTTAGTTTTAGTCCATAGCTGCAGTTACAGTTAAAGTTATAACCAGTCCAGTTATCAGAATGGAGATCAAATATGAAAAAAAATAAAGATGACAATCCTCAATCTGATTCTACTTAGCATAATTTTTGAAGCTCTAGAATCAGAAACTGACATTAACACAATCTATGCAACTGGCCTAACCTATAACACCTGAATAAATTGAAAGAGGGATGAGCACTGAAGTAACAAAGCATCAGAAACATCTGGTTTTATCAATCTTTAAAGATTTCCCTAATTCTCTTGACAGGTTAGATCCAAGAAAAAATTACCAAAATTTCATTTTCATTTAGGTAACAGCTATGAGCTAACCATAACTTTGTTGTCATGTATATAATAATAAATATCATTGTTGGATTAGTGCAAACTATACATGTACTTATGGTAATCACAGAACAATTAATTTGCATAGAAGGCAAAACATTAAAAAAGGAAATATCCAGTAAAGGAAATGGTGAGGAGATTTCACATATTAAACCAGGTTTTGCATAAGTACATATCATAAACTTATTCTCTTTACATAATGCAAAAACCATTGAGAAATGAAGATATGATCGAAAAAGGAACAGGGTTATGTCACAGTGTGACAGAAGCTAACAAGTCATTCAGGGTGAAGCTTACAACAGATCATATTCGTTGGGATAGCCTAAAGATTTCACCTTCACAGGAATTTGAAGATCACATTTTAAAAAAACTTGATGAAGCTAGCCGCAAGGTTTTGGACGCGTGGATTCCTATTGAAATACACATCATTGACACTGATATTCAAGAAACTTACAGAGTAAAGTTGGCAAAGAAAAAATCCTTTTGGTTTGAGCCATTGCCTGATGTGAAACAGAAAAAGAAAGACAAGGCCGGGAATGAATTTTACTATTCTTTGGAGCCATTCAAACACATTGTTAAGAGAAGGAATCTGAGTTGTGATAAAGAGATTGGATTGTGCTGGTCTGGTAACAGACCTATCATCAAATTTGATTTCTCAGTTGTGTATTCACCAAGGTTGGAACTACACAACATTAGCCTTTGAGAGGTAAGTTGATTTATCACAAAAGATTTTAGGCCACAATACACATATTTTAACATGTCAGGCAATGTGCAGGATGATTAGGAAAAGCAAAGAATCCATGCCGCCAATAATTTATACTTGAAGAAGCCGTATCAAACTCTTCTCTTCTGTGTAAAATTTAGTACTTGACATTGATTTTGAGAATTTGCACATGTGTTTCTGTGGCTAAACGATGAATTTTCAAACTCTTCTCTTCTGTGTAACAAAACTTAATTGTGGGTATAATCCGAAATTTTTATAATAAAAATAAGGTAAAAGGTGCATTGTCTGAAGTTCAATACTTCAATTCTCCATATAACTATTCGTGATTTAAGTGGAAACTGTGGTCGTAGTTTGTTACGCTAGTCTCTTCCAACGATTAATTGAGATGCGTGTAACCTTAATCGATTAAGGTTAAAAGAAAAAATAATGTAAAAGTGATAAATATTAACATAGAACCGTTAAGGCGCTAACCGCAATCGAGAGTCTTAAAACCCGTCCCATACGGCATAAACAAGTGTTTATTTGGAAAAATATTTCTCAACTATCTTATTGAAAAATTAAAGCCTATCAGTCATAATATACTAATATAATATAATTCTAATAACAAATGCCAAAATAATTAGTAAAACAAACGTTCAAATGGATATAAAATAGCAGCATAGAACCGCTAACAGCAGTCGAGAGTCTTAAAACCCGCCCCATAAACTTTCTCTTGTATTGTCATGGATATAAAATAGCAGCTGCTAAGCCTACTATACACGAGATTAGAGAAGGAATTATGGACAGCAATGCTAAAAGGCGGGTCATCAGCTTCCTCAGAAGATCCGAACCCGTGCCCCATCTGTCTGGGCCCCATGGTTCAAGACTCCTATCTTGATAAATGCTACCGTATGTTCACTCTAACTTCTTTGTTTTTGACATTTTCATGAGTTGGGTTTCTCCAAAACATTAAATTAAGAAAGCCCTTTATGTCGAAACAGTGGAAGATATCGCTTATGTATTCATTAAATTTGTTTATTGGTAAAGTGAAGATTTTATATAGAATCGAAGAGAAATTAATTGCGGCAAAAATGAATTTAACGTTAAAGATTAGATTTTTAATTTGTTGATATTTCTTGTTTCGATAACGTACTGGAATTGTGCTCGCAATCGACATTGTTGTACTTTGCGTTATTTACTTGTTATTTATTTATTTATTTATTTTTGGGGGATTACATCTGTGAAGTTAAGTGTGATTTCAAATTTTTATTTTGAAAAATATTCTGCCTGCATGCGCATTTAGTTACAAGTTAGAATATATTGATTGAGAAGAAAGTGGAATTTATCGGTTTTGATCATTCGTGAAGGCTTTGGATTTGCATTGCTGTGGTGCAGATAAGTTTTGTTATAATTGTATTGTACAATGGACTAAAGTGGTTGCTAGCAAGCATTCGAGCCTGCTTTCTTCAGTAAAGTGTCCTTTATGCAAGGTTAGTGTTGTTTAGCATCTGCTAATATGATTTTCTAGTTAGGTGGGCTGGGAAGCCATGACAAGATGTAAATGTGAAAAGTGTTACTGATTATGCTATGTTTATACCAAGATGCAGACTGAGAACTTTTCAATCATCTATGGATACGATGGAACTCATTTTCAAAGGCATTATATTGGTCAAAATCCTGGGGATAGGTAATTCTTTTCTTCAAAATTTTCTTCACATGATCATTAGATGGCTTTTTTCACTCTTTTACTTTTGCTAATTGCAGGTTTATCTTTTCAAAAGCCCATAAGTATAGACTGCAATGCTATTACACAGAATCAGGTCTTAAGCAGCGTTTCATTTGATTCTTTGACTTCAAATTTCCTGCTGTCATTTTGCTATTTTATCTTCTGACAAATCACTGGTATCCCGTATATGTTTTTCAGTCAATTATGTGTTCAATCAGGTATCTTAAATGACATATTCAATGTTTCTCGGTACTGGAAGTCTGGTAAGTATCTTCAGTCAAATCAGTGGCTGCATGGTTGGTTGAGAAGGGAAATCCAAGCTCTGATGCAGGTATGATGTTCATCAGTCTATTGGTCCTTGCAATTTCTTGCCCTTAGTTACTTAGAGCATGGTTGGACATCCAATTAAAAGTTAAATTTCTCTTTTAGCCCTAGAGCAAATCCACTGAAACTAAAAGGAGATTCCCTAATAGCAGTACCAAATATTGGTTATATAGCTTTTACTTGAACCATCCTTCATATGTACTAAAGCATTGTTTATAATCATGGAACCTATATCTGCAAATATTATTTCCATTTGAGGGAGTTGTCCCACATAAATGGAAGACGGAGAGATTTATTTTGGCTGTCATAAATTTTCTTTTCTTGAAGCTCATCTCGCTTGGCAATTATTGTACCTTTTTCTCATTTTCAAGAGGAATATAACCCATAAGTTCTTTTCTAAATTGGAGGAAAACGGTTTGACTATATTTATTGTCTGAATTGCTTTCTGGAACATAAGCTGCTTGCTATTCTTGTTGAATTCAGATTGTGAACCTACTTCATAGGGATAGCAAGATTACTGGACAATTTTGATCTGTTTTCTCGTTAAAGGATAATTGACTAGATTTTTGGAGAACATATTGAAAAGTTCCTGTTGTTGACCGTAAATTTTTAGGATTTTGGAGCTGCATCTAATAGCATTGGCATAATTCTGTCTTTAATTTGTTTTTCACCAGAACAGACAGATTTTTAGTCTTCTGTGTCTCTTTTGGACTATGAAACAAAACTTTTGGTATTGGCAAATTTAGGACCACCTGTATTATGGATATTGTCTATAATTGTGCTGTTTACAGGAGTTGGCCATGCATTTACCTCTTCCAAACTTGTTATATGTTATATCACTAGTAAAATTCCTCTACATTTTGTTGACTATTGAAGAATGGTTTGCTTGCTTTTTTATAGGAGCAAGATGTTGAAATTGTTGTGCATCACATAGTTGGTGTGATTGATTCATTTTTGAGGAGGTAATATTCAGTTTTGCTTGCATCTTAAATATATGGAAATTGATTTGAACTTTCAATCAATTGAAACTCCGTTTTTGTTTTCAGTTGTTTGGTTATGTATGATGAAACTTGTAATGTAACTTACCTAAATTTGCTGTGAGTTCCAGAAACAAGCATATGCGACGAGTAGAAAAACCTGAAGCAAAACAAGAAGACTTTAAGGCTCTAGTCTCTGATGCGGCAAGACCTTTTCTAATGGCAAGAACAGATCGATTTGTGAACGAGATGGAACTTTTTCTTGCTTCTGGGTTGAACATTGAAGCCTATGATGCAGTCTACATGCAACGGTTGGGTTGGAACACTCCCAGAGTAACTATCGAGTCCACGGAAAGGGAATCCAGTGGGCAGGCCCCTGTAATAGTCCCATACTTGTATATCTTCGATGAGGATTCGGATGGAAATGATTGAATGTTTTCTTGCTATTTCTGGAGTTTGTCTTGACTTCCATTATTATGAGTTGATACTTTTTTGCCAGTTCTTGATATTTAAAAAATAATATTATTAAAATATTTTAATTAACTTTTAAATACAATAAAATTTTATATTTAAAACTATATTATATTGAATGATAATAAATATTTTTGTTTATAGTATTAAAATAACTAGTTATTGGATCAGGATATTGTGATTTAATTTTTGACATTCCTTGTGAACCGTTCACAAGGGGTGTAAAAAAAATTTAAAATAATTAATATTATGTTCTATAATTAATTACTATATAAATATCACAATTATTAATATAAATAATTTAAATTCTGCAAATTGCACGGGCTTTCAGAAAATTTTCAAAGGAACAGGGTACATCATATTTTAGTCAAATAAATAGGGTTCTTTATGATATTAGTCAAATTAACACGGATCTCTCTGACAGTAGTCAACTGGTCAGGGTTCCTCTACGTAAGTGAAATGAACAGGGGACTTTCTGATATTAGTCAAATGCACTGGCCACTGGGTCATTATTATTCAAATGAACAAAGACTTTCTGCCGCCGTCCAATGGCGAGTAACCACAAAGTCACCACATGTCTTGCGGTCCATGCATGCTTGTTGGCTGAAAGAAGCTTTACTGGCGGGATGTCTACCTCTACAACGACTTAGCTGTTTATGATAACATCAAGGATAAAGCTGAGCTAACCATATACTGTGAGAACAATGGCAGTGGAAGTAATGGCGAGAGACACAGATTATGGAGCTTTCGTCGAGAAATTTATTCTCCAGCCAGTCCCTTCACCTCATCCACTTCCCTTAAGTGGCCTCACTTTTGCAATTAAAGACATGTAAGTAAATACCTCTCTGTTCTCAATTCAATGAATTCCATTGGGGTCTGATCTTCTGATCATGTCAGTAAGATAGGCAGGAACATGAGTATTTGAAGTATCTTTGTTGTAAGTTCATAGGATCGTTTCAGCTTATGTGTTTCGCTCCGTCTTGCTTAAGTTGATGTGAGACAATGAGAGTGTTGAATTGTTTAAGAACTTAAGCTCTTTAGTTTCATTTGTGTTCCTCTCACAGTTCGTGCTTTACAATAGATAGGACTAATTCCATACTGATGTACTGATCTTGGCTGTTTTTTTTTTTTTTTTTCTTTTAAATTGTATTGGATTATTATTATTTTGAAATTTGTATTCAGATTTGATGTGGAAGGATATGTAACTGGATTTGGACATCCTGAATGGGCAAGGACTCATTCGGCAGCCACGTCAACGGCTCCGGCTGTTTTGGCTGTCTTGAGGGGAGGTGCCACAAGGGCCGTCTCTAGAATATTTGTGACCCTAGGCAGGAGTTACTTTGGGGCCCTCTAATAATATAAACATATATTAAAAAAATTATTATTATTATTATTTTTTTTTGCTTTTTTAGATGAAAAATCACTAGGAGAGGTGGACAGCAACCGGCAGGCTAACAAGGTTAGGTTGGTGGGGGGTTTTGGAGAGTAGATGTTGGAGAAGTGATGGGTGATGAAATTGGTGATTTCCAATGCCAAGATTGATAAGAAAATGCTTGAGAAGTCACGGCCCAAAAGGTATCGATGGCCGGCGATTGGCAGAGCAAACAGATAAGGTATGATAGGGGTTTTGGTGAGTGGGCTGAGGGGAGGAAGATGGTGGTGTCGGGGAAGGCCAACAATGTCGAGTACATGCCAAAAAGGCTGAAAATGGTTGTCGTGTGGTGGAGTTGGGTTGCGAGATTCATAAAAAAATTAGTCAAATCGAGGGCTATCAAGGTTGGGAAATGATAAAATGATGATTTCGGTCGATTTTGGTGAGAAAATCGACCGGAACCAAAATTGACCGAAATCAACTCCAAACTACTGGCGGCAGAAGAGGATTGGAGATGATTTATGTGAATG
This sequence comes from Pistacia atlantica, assembly GCA_026229545.1. Lineage (NCBI taxonomy): Eukaryota > Viridiplantae > Streptophyta > Magnoliopsida > Sapindales > Anacardiaceae > Pistacia > Pistacia atlantica. Next base: position 3,895,778 of record CM047909.1, on the reverse strand, counting down.
TCAAATTTTGGGATTGAATTAGGGGTGAGTAATTTGAGATAAGTAAATAACTATTTTAGTCTTCCATTGTTAAAAGAGATTCAATGTGTTAATTTAGGGGTATAAACTAGAATATATAAAACTAGAGGTACAAACTTGCTATTTTGTTAAACTTTGGATGGGAATATATGTAAAAAGTTTATAATAAATTTAGGTTTTTTTAACTTTTTTTTTAGGGCCCCTTAACTTAGATAAGAAATTATAAACCATTTTTATTTTTGTAAAATATTCAAAAAAAAATTTATAAAAAATATGGGGCCCCTTTTTTTTGGGGCCCCTTTTTTTCGGGGGGCCCTAGGCAGGTGCCTCACCTGCCTAGCCCTTAAGCCGGCCCTGGGTGCCACTTGTATTGGTAAAACTGTCATGGATGAAATGGCATGCAGTTTAGAGTTCTTTTAACCAATGTATTGGTTTTAGTTAGTTATTCTTTGTGTTACTCTTTTGAAATAGTAGGAAACAAGTTCACTATTTGTCAATTCATAATCAATTGATGATTTGAGACTCCTCCTATAGGTAATTCATCTTTGAATGTTAATTTGCTAATTACTGGTGAAACAATGAATAATCGTATGGCAGTATAAATGGAGAAAATATACATTATGGAACACCCACAAATCCGTGTGCACCTGACCGGATACCTGGAGGATCTTCTAGTGGATCAGCTGTTGCAGTAGGTGCAAAGCTTGTAGATTTTTCCTTGGGTCAGTATTTCTGTCTTATAGGTCCTTATGTTTCTCGGCTTGTCCATATCAGTTTTTAAGTGAAAAACTGATCTCCGCTGCAGGCACTGACACTGGAGGAAGTGTAAGAGTACCTGCATCATATTGTGGAATTTATGGGTTTCGGCCTTCAATTGGTGCTGTTTCTACTGCTGGAGTAATTCCTATGTCACAGTTTTTTGATACTGTAGGTAAGGAATTGGTATCTGAGCAACCTACTTTGAGTGCATTGTGTATAACATCTTTAAAAATGCATTTTGAAATTGCTTCTGTAGTAAGGAAGCTTTATGTTTAATTTAAATAATAATACCAGTGTGCTTTACCAAATGGACCAACTGGTTATTATCTGTTAATGAGTGAAGCCTTTAAGCTGTCGTTTTAGCTTTAATACATCTTGCATTTCTGGTCATTGATCTCCAAGCAATCTAACAGTTGAAGACTTACTGCTGGTCAACCATATAAAAGCTAAAGTCTTTCCTCATTCTCAACAGTCTCTTTCGATCGATATCTGCTAGGGTTCTTTGTATAGTACTTTGCTCTTGTGTAAATTAGTGGTTGATCCACCCATCAAAGTTGTCTTTCTTTGTGGTGTAGAGAATCAGGGTTAGAATTTTCATTAAGGTTATAGATTTATGGGTATAGAAGTGAAGTTGGTGTGATTCTTGTTAGTAAGGGCTTGAAGGGAAGATTGAGTGGTGTGTTGTAATCTTTGGTGACAACAGTAGTAGTGCAGCGAGCCTCCATATTTTGGAGTTTAACATGGACGTAGCTTGTTCAATCTTGAACAAGTGAACCACAGTAAAAAGACTGCCTGCTGTTCCTTTTCTGTATTTGATCTGTGTTTGATTGTGCTGAATCTTGATTAGAATAAGATTGATTCAGGTTTACAACATTATCTAAAATATTGTGATTTCTCTTCTTCCACAAATTTTGTTTTGTCCATGGCATGGATAATTTATAGTTGTTCTAGAAAATTTAATAAATTTCTATCACTTTTTAATTTGGTGTCAAGGTGACTCATTCTTTTGACACCAAATTTTCATCTAGGATGGTTTGCTAGGGATCCTAAAATCTTGAAGCAAGTTGGTCATGTTCTGCTGGAGTCATCTGATACGCCTCATGTCAGACCCAGTCAGGTGATTGTCGCTGAAGATTGCGTACGACTTTCAAGCATTCCAAGTGGTCGGACAACTCAAGTTCTTCTTAAAGCAGTGGAGAAACTGTTTGGGGGTAGGCATATTTACCATATGGCTCTGTTACTAGTCATGTTCTACTGGACCTTTCGAATTTATTGAAGGTGTGGTAATGATAAGATTTCCATTAACTTGTTTGATTAGGCTGTTATATCTGATGATGAAATTAGTAACTAATTACTTCCGAGCACGATATAGATTTTATAAAATTGTTTTCCTTTAGGTGAGATACCACTTAATGTGTTCAGTGATGCAGGTCATATTATTAAGAATGTAATTCTTGGGGACTATGTCAAGGACAAAGTTCCAAGTTTGAAGAATTTCATAAGTGAAGGAAATAATGATCAAGAGACTATACCATCCTTGGCAGCCCTTTCAAGAGCCATGAGGTTGCTACAAAGGTGCAGACTGTCAAAATAATTTCATAGAATTCTTAAGTGATTCACATGACCTGTAGTGCCTTTTGATTAATCTTTGGCTGAATTTTATTACTATTTGAAGCATAGGTATGAAATCAAGAAGAACCATGGTGACTGGATGACTACATTCAAACCTGAATTCGGTCCAGGAATACATGAACAGGTATGGGAAGCAATGAGAACATCATCAGATAACATTGATGCCTGTCAATATATGAGGACGGAATTACGTGCTGCTCTTACTGCTCTTCTTGGGGTACTTTTCTCTCTCTCAATGCAGCACAAGTCAAATATTCTCTGTTGTTCAAAGCTTGATTAATCCCATACTTATATTAGCCTGGCATTAAATCTCATAATAGTTTTTAATAGGTATTCTGGTAGATGAACTGTACTTAAAACAAAGATTATGAACCTGTTAACTAAAAGAATATTTCTTTCAATATGATATAATGTATTCGCATGTTAGGTTACAGAGATATTATTGGGTAATTCATATAAGCCTCTAATCCGCTTACTAAAGGCAGCAAGGCACTCATATAATATACCATTATAAACCGAAGAATACAGTTTTCATTGAAGATCATAAGTTCTGCTGTGAAGTATTTTCCTCGGTTGTGTTAGATGCTTTCTGTATGCATTCTCTTAAATTCAGGTATAGATCAACATGATTACATTGGCATAATATTCATTTAGCCTTTACGTTGTCATTGTGAAAGCCATTTCATTTTGAACTTAAGGACTTGTTGTAAAAAAGTATGTACATCTTGCTGCAAGAACAGAATGGGGTGTGTCTCATGTCAATAAATTTTGCAGCCACCATTTCTCTCACATAATTTTACCTTATCCAATTTAAAAATTACTCATCTGAATTATATTCTATCAGGATAGCGGTATCTTTGTTTACCCTACAGTTCAAGGTCCTCCACCGAAACTAAAAATGGATGCAGCTGCCTTTGAAGTTGATATAGCCAAGGCTTTTCGCTTGCTTGCTATTGCTGGAGTATCTGGCTTCTGTCAGGTTCTTTCTCTCACATTCTAATTTGGTTTCTACAAGACCATTTAATTTTCTACTTTTCTAATGTCTTTTCTCGGAATTGGTTTTATTTACAGGTGAGCATCCCACTAGGGATGTACGATAATCTTCCTGTGTCAGTTTCCTTGGTGGCGAAACATGGTTCAGACGGATTCTTGCTCAACCTTGTCAGTACTCTTCATGACACCCTCAAAGAAGAGATCCAAGTTGCCGAAAGAACAAGTTACTAAACTAAGTAGGCTGTTTCCAATAATTTTCTGTAAGTTTCTTATCATTCTTAAAGATGAAAAATCGGCGTAGAGTCTATTCTGTTTCACTTTTTCTCTTCACAACACCTTCTTTTTAAACATGTTTTTCTGCAGGTGCCATGGAGGCTTGTATACAAAAATAAGAATGCAGAAAGTTGAAATGTACTTGTTCAGGGGCCAGTATTCTCTTCATTTCCTACAACAATTCAGGGAATACATAGATATATGTTTCCTCTATGAGAAAAATAGTTGGAAATTCAAGATCTTAAGACCATTTGTCCCTGCTCAGCTGTTCTTAATGTAAATAGATATGTCAAATATGGAGGAAGATATCTGCAATATATTGATTATGAAGATCTATAATGATATATTCTTAGTTAATATCGTTCTACAAAAGGACTCTGCTCTCTCTGATTACCTTCATACTAGCCGTATGGTATGGAATGGGATTTTTGTAATGTTAACAATAAACAGTGCGACCTCTGCGTATTTACTGTAAAAACTGGTGCCTTTCAATATAATTCATCTGACTTGGGGCCTTGTGATATAGTATTCTTATGACCTGGAGAGCTTCCGATATTATCCTCATGAAATGGGACCTTTCAATGATCCGTAAGAAATCGGGACTTTTCTGATATTATCCTTAATACATGGTGTCTTTCTGATAGTATCGTCATGGACTAGGACCTTTTGTTCTGACTCTGACCTTTCTGATATTATCCGTTCGATCATTGATCGATCTTTCTATATTATCTGTTCGGACTGTGACCTTTCTAATATTATTTTAAGAGAACTATTCTTTTAATTTATCCTTATCGACTGGAACAGGAGTGAGGACCGGAACCTTTCTGATATCAGTTCTATTTTACAAAAGAATTTTTTGCTTCAGCGTTTTTGGTAACATTACGATAAAGCAGAGCCAGCCATACACAGTTAGAAGTTAGAACAATAGCAGTGGAAGAAATGGCGAGAGAGACAGATTATGGAGCCTTCATGGACAAATTTATTCTCCAGCCAACCCCGTCTCCTCATCAACTACCTTTAAGTGGCCTCACTTTTGCGGTTAAAGACTTGTAAGTCTCTCTATTATTGTAAATTCAATGAATTAGTTGGATTTTTCTCATCATATCACTTTTTTTTTTTTTTTAATGATAAGAACATGAGTATTTGAAGTATATTTCGTGTTTTCACATGTGGCTTTAAGTTGATTTGATCATTACGGCTTATGGGTTACATTCCATTTTGCTTAAGTTGATGGGAGACAGTGATCGTGTTGGATTGATTAAGAACTTCAGCTCTTAAATTTCATTTTTGCTCTTGTAAAAGTTTGTGCTTTGTAATTTGTAGACTAATTTCAAACTGATATATTAATCTGGGCTCTCTTTTAAAAAAAAAAAAAAAAAAAAATTGTGTCTGGTTCACGTGTTGGATTATTATTATTATTTAAAATTGAAATTTGTATGCAGATTTGATGTGGATGGATATGTAACTGGATTTGGAAATCCTGATTGGGCAAGGACTCATTTGGCTGCCACGTCAATGGCTCCGGCTGTTTTGGCGGTCTTGAGAGGAGGAGCCACATGTATTGGTAAAACCGTCATGGATGAAATGGCATACAGGTTAGTTATTTTTTTGTTACTCTGTCGAAATAATTGGAAACAAGTCACCATTTTTTAATTCATCTTTCCATGTTATTTGCTGATCTCTCATTAAACAATGAATAATCATATGGCAGTATAAATGGAGAAAATATACATTATGGAACACCCAGAAATCCATGTGCACCTGACCGGGTACCTGGAGGATCTTCTAGTGGATCAGCTGTTGCAGTCAGCGCAAAGCTTGCAGATTTTTCCTTGGGTCAGTATTTCCTACACGAATGGTCGATTTGTTTTTTGGCTTGTCCTTAGTTTGAGAAGTAAAAATTCTCTTTGTTACAGGAACTGACACTGGAGGAAGTGTAAGAGTCCCTGCATCCTATTGTGGAATTTTTGGATTTCGGCCTTCACATGGTTCTGTTTTGACTTCTGGAGTAATACCTATGGCACAGAGTTTTGATACTGTGGGTGAGGAACCGGTACCTGATTAACCTATTTTGGATATATGGTGTATAACATCTTGTGTTTTTTCAATCATACTGTAATTCATTTTGAAATTGCTTCTGTAGTCTTGAAGCTGTATGTTTAACTTAAATAATAACAATAGCAATGATGCTTTATCAGATAGAGCCATTAATCATCTTCTACAATTCTGTGATGTTTTTTCCATCCACATTTTTTGTTATATGCATGGCATGGATGATTTTAGTTCTTTTGGAGAACTTCACATGTTTATATATATCCTCAAGTTTTTGACTCATTTTTTTGACACCAAATTCTCTAGGATGGTTTGCTAGGGATCCTACAATTTTGAAGCAAGTTGGTAACGTTGTACTGGAATCATCTGATACGCATCTTGTCAGACCTAGTCAGGTGATCGTTGCTGAAGATTGCTTACGGCTTTCAAGCATTCCAACTGATCGGACAACTCAAGTGCTTGTTAAAGCAGTGGAGAAACTATTTGGGGGTAGGTAATTTATCATATAGTTCTGTTACTAGTCATGTCCTACAGGACCTTTTGAATTTTATTGACTGTGTGGAAATGATAAACTTTCCACTAACTTGGTGTCTTTTCATGTCATTTTTCTTTCTTGAGATGGTTTGTTTAGGCACTTTAGAAATGCTATATCTGATACAAAATGGTAGTAATTAGCTACTTTTTAGCACAATTTTGTTTTAATAATAATTGTTTTGTTTTCCTCTTGGTTAGATATCACTTTATGTATTTGGTTATGCAGGTCATATTGTAAAGAATGTAATTCTTGGGGACTATGTCAAGGACAAAGTTCCAAGTTTGAAGCATTTCATAGATGAAGGAAGCAAAGATCAAGAGTATACTATACCATCCTTGGCAGCCCTTTCAAGTGCCATGAGGTTGCTTCAAAGGTGCAGAGCATCAACCCAAATTTCTAATTGATTTACTTGACCTGTAGGACTGTTTAATTAAGCATTGACTGAATTTCATTACTATTTGAAGCATAGGTATGAATTCAAGAATAACCATGGTGACTGGGTGACAACTGTCAAACCTGATTTAGGTCCAGGACTATCAGAACGGATATGGGAAGCCGTAAGAACATCAGCAGATAAAGTTGATGTCTGTCAATCTGTAAAGACAGAACTACGTGCTGCTCTTACTGCTCTTCTTGGGGTACTCTTTCTCTCTCTCAATGCTGCACAAATCAAAGTCTTACTCTTCGAAGCTTTATATACCCCATACTTATATTAACCTGTCATTGAATCTCATAATATTTAATGGATAGTCTGGTAGATAAACTATACTTACAAGAACACATGTTATGAACCTATTTAACTAAGACAAAAAAATATTTCCCTCGAAATGATATAATGTATTCATTTGTAAGGTTACAGGTATATGCATGCTTGGGTACTTTATATAAGCCTCTAATCGGGACTTTCCATATTTACATAAGGATGACCATCCATCTACTAAAAGCGGCAAGACACTCATATAATATACCATTAAAAACTGAAGAAAGCTTTTTTCCCCTGAAGACTATAAGTTCTACCATGAAATACTTTTATCAGTTCTGATAGATGCTTTCTGCTTGAATTCTCTTAAATTCAGATGCAGATTAACCTGATTTTACTGGTATAACAATCATTTAACCTTTCTTTGTCTTAGTAAAAGCCATTTCATTTTGAATAACTTAGTGATTTGTTGTAAACAAAGTATGCATGTTTGCATCTTGCTGCAATAACAGAATTGGGGTGTCTGTCATGTGGAGGAATATGAAATTGCAAACTTGGAGCCACGGATTCTCTCTTATGAACTTACTTTATCTAATTTTTATTCTATCAGGATGGTGGTATCCTTGTTATTCCTACGGTTCCAGGCCCTCCACCAAAACTACAAATGGACGCAACTGCATTAGAATCTTTTCGGGCCAGGGCTTTTAGTTTGCTGTCCATTGCTGGAGTATCTGGATTCTGTCAGGTTCTGTCTCTCACATATTTTATTTTGGTTTCTATAAGACCATTTAATTTTCTACTTTTCTAATCCATTTTTTTTTTCTTTGAATTGGTTCTATTTACAGGTGAGCATACCACTGGGAATGTATGATAATCTTCCTGTGGCAGCTTCCTTGTTGGCGAAAAATGGTTCAGATGGATTCTTGCTCAACCTTGTCAAGACTCTTCACGACGCCCTCAAAGAAGAGATTCAAGCTGTCTAGAGAACACATAACTAACCTAAATAGGCTGTTTCCAATTTACTGTAAGTTTCACATCATTCTTTAATATGAAAAATCGACATACAGTCTATTCTCTTTTCACTTTTTTGCTTTGTAACATCTTCTTCCCGAACATCTCTTTCTTACCATGGCAGCTCGTATATAAAAATGAAAATGCAGAATGTTGGAACTATTACTAATTGGACTTGTTCAGGGGCCAGCATTCTCTCCAATTCCTACATCAATTCAGGGAGATATATATGCTTCTTCCATGAGAAAAATAGTTGGAAATTCAAGATCTTAAAGCCATTTTCCCCTGTTCATAATGTAATTAGTTTGTAAAATATGGAGGAATATATTTGCTATATTGCTTATGCATAAGTTTTAGATCCACCATATTCCTCTTCACTGTCACCAATAATTGAATGAGAATTGAGTGAAATACAAGGTTTTAGAAAGCACCCTCTTGTCATTTTTCTGACCCATAATTTTGATCTTCACTCTTATCATATTCTCCATGTCAGATGGAGGTAAATATAAGTATCTTTTTGGAAAGACTCCTTTAATATGGAGTTTCCAATTTGAGAGATTTTTTGAAAAAGAAAAATTGATAAAGCAAAAAAGATAAATATTATATTATATTATTTATTTATTAATATTTATAACGATATTCATAATTATTATTAATTTAATATTTATAATGATATTCATATTTATTATCATCCTAAATAGTTAATAATAAAAGCATATGAACATTGATGACAAAATGGATCAAGTTCTATGCATTTAACCCATGAAAAATTTAGTAGGTGGATAGAAATTAGGTAAACCTTCTCACATTTCAACATATTATAAATTTTTTTTTTTATTATTATTATTTCTTTTTGTGTGACTGGAGTGTCTAGATTAATTTACATGTATCTCGAAATATCCTATAAACCTTATAAACCAGTTAAGTTACAAATATGATAGATAATTACTTAGCAAGACTCAGAATACAAAATCTAAAATCTCTAGCTAATATAAGATCTTGCTATTCCGCTGCAAGCCAAGTAGTTAGAAGCTAGAATTCAGATTTTATTTTATTATTATTATTATTTGAGAAAATAAATATTTAAGGGTTACAACTTTTAGTTGACGGCCTTTTGAATTAATAAAAGGTTTGAGATATAAGACCATATAATGAGACAAAATTTCGAATCTCAACCGCCTTTTGCGCGCTTGTAGTTCACCACCCAATAAAATGCAACATTAATATTTTTTCTTGAATTGCTTGATAATTGGCATTAAAATTGCTTTCTATATACAATATCCACTTCTATTTTATACTATAACTCTCCTTGATGGTTAAAAAAATAAAAAATTTAGTTGGGATTTAAAATTTGTGACAAATAAATTATAATTTTTTTTTTAAAACAAAATGTCTGGATCAATTTACGTATACTTCGACTAATCCTTATTGGTGACTAGCATAACATTCCACTGACCATCGTCATGATCACCTTCTTGAATCTTAGAAGGAAAAAACTTATAATTCCCATCGTTTTAATAAAATGTAATGTAATTTATATATTAAACTAAATATGATGAAATATATAACTATTAATATCTAGAAAATCATCATTTCAATAAGAATTTTAGTCAATAATCTAGTACTATATCGTATATTTTTTCTAATCAAGAATTTAAGAAATGTTTATAATGTTTTTATAATAAAATTTGTGTTCTTCATTGCCACTTCCTTTAAGGTTATTTATTGAGTTAGAATACACTTTTGACATTTTTAAGGATATTCTTTTCATTAAAATTAAGGTTTCTATAATATTTGACCAATTTTTAAAGAAACCTTCCCCTAAGATTTAAGTTTATATCACCCAAACCCTCCAAGTATGGAAAATTTGATTCAAAGTAAATACTATATATATTACGAGACTAAATTTGTAATATGGGTTAACAATGATACTATATATACAATGTTTGTATACAAAATTTTGCATATAAAATTACGTGGTAGAAAATGAATCAATGGTGGACCTATTTAGAGGCTCAAGTTCTTTTCTCTTTTATTCCTCTCATTGGTTGAACATTATTTTTGAATCCCTCAAATGCAATTTCCTAATTCCATCACTAAAATAAATAAACGAATTAATATAAAAAGTCAACTTAATAAAGAATTCGTAGCATAACAATAGAAGAGTAATATGTGATCACTTCGTATACAATACAAGATTGGGGCATACGTAGCATCACTTTAACAATTATATGTCAAGGGCAAATTTGTCATTTCAACTTTTCGATCAACCATTTTTTTTATATATTTTGCTAGAGCTCTAGGGAGGTGAGTTAGTCTTTCCCATGCTTATGGGGTCTTGGGTAATGACTCAAACCCTTGGGGAGGTCTCTGATAATAGCCATTAAAATGAAATTGGTTGTACCAATTACACGCGCAACCAACAATGAATAAAGAAAAAGAAAAACGAAAACAAGAATCTATGTTGGGTTTCTCCGCCAACTTCCAACAACACTTTTAAGTTGCTGATTCATGTACCTTTAAGTACTTCCACTTTCACACTCAGACCAACTCTCTCATTCATTCTTCATTAACCAACATCCTCTGCAAGAAATCTTATTCATTTGATTAATAAATAAGTTCTTAAATAAATATATCAATCAATCAATCAATAATGGAGATCAAAGCTAGAGCTCCTGGGAAAATTATACTCGCCGGAGAACACGCCGTGGTTCATGGATCAACTGCCGTAGCTGCCAGCTTTGATCTCTTTACTCTTTGCTCTCTGCGTTTTCATTCTGATTCTGGTACATGTCTTTTTTGCGTTTGAGATTCTGGGTGTTTTATATTTTTATTTTTTGGTATAATCTTTTTTTGCTGATTTTGTGAGTTGAATGTGTAGAGGTGAGGCTTATATGAATTGGGTTGATTTGGGATTGCTTGAAATGGTGATTGGGAGATACCCTTTTTATATTATGGGGAGATGGGTTTGTTATGAGAGATTTTTGCTTTGGATGGGTGTGTTTGTTGAATTGGCTTATAATGGAGGTAGGGAAAAAAGAGATATTTTTGGAAATTGATTTGGGTTTGCTTTAAATGGTGATCTGAAGTAACGCTTTTTTCTTTTTACCGTTTCACTTCTCTGGTTCATGTTGTGATTTTCCTCTTGCTTTTGTTTGAATGGATAATCTGATTTTTACAAATTAAATGAAAAAAAAAAAAAAATGGATTTTCTGTTGATGTTTCAAGATTACAGATCAGTTCTGACAAAGTTCTGACAAGCGAGTAAGAAATTACAGTTTGTTAAGAGGTACAACGTGAGGATTAATAACCTGGTTAGATTCATGGTTGCCTGAAATAAAATTATATGCTTAGTTGGGTCTCAATAGGAGATTTATGAATCAATAGTGTGCTTTTGTAATTTATATTAATATTATTGTCTTCTCTAATGTCGATGTAACGGTAAAATATACATTTGTTTTTTCTTATATAGAGAATGATGATACACTCAACCTGTCTCTAAAAAGCGTGGGATTAGAATTTTCATGGTCAGTTGGAAGAATTAGAGAAGCACTTTCTCACTTGGGTGGTCCTTTCCTGTCAACACCCACCTCATGCTCAACAGAAGCTGTTAGATGTATTGCAGCTCTAGTTGAAGAACAAAACTTTCCGGAGGCTAAAATTGGACTTGCTACTGGCGTGTCTGCTTTTCTCTGGTTGTACACCTCTATTCAAGGGTACGCATCCAGAATCACTCTGTGGTGTTGACTGATTTCTTTTGCTATGTTGGTCTCTAATAGTGTTTCTTTTGTGTGTCAGGTTTAAGCCTGCCACAGTGGTTGTTACATCCGACCTTCCAGTTGGTGCAGGCCTTGGCTCATCAGCTGCATTTTGTGTCTCACTGACAGCTACTCTATTGGCTTACTCAGATTCTGTGAGTTTGGATAAGAACCAGCAAGGATGGCTTGCATATGGGGACAGTGATCTTGATCTGTTAAATAAATGGGCTTTCGAAGGTGAGAAGATAATTCATGGAAAGCCATCTGGACTTGACAACACAGTCAGCACATACGGTATGTAATCTTTGTGATCTACACTAAATAAATTTGTACCTTTGTCCATCTTCGATGGTTGCACGCTTGTTAATTTGAAATGAGTAGGTTTTGGAGTTTAAAGCTTCAAATTAACTAGTATTTCGTAGGTTATCAGAACAATACAAAACAATTTTAAAGATAGTGATAATGTCAGAAATTTACCATCTAAGGGAGCATGTAAAGACTCCAGTATATAAGTCCCAAATGACTTACAATATCGTTTTACTGTTGATTAGTTATTCTGTTATTGATCATTGATATCAGTTCAAGCAATGATGCTATGTGAAATGGGGCGAGCACTTGGAAAGAGTAAAATGCTAGTGTAAAAGGAAAAAAAAAAATCCATTGAAGAGGATGCATGTGTGGTTTGCCTATTTCTGGTGATTAATCAAGTCTGCAACTCGAAGTATGTGGAATTTGTTGGTTATATTTATGTAACTCAAAATAACATTGATATGACTTTAAAAATTCAAAGAATTTTTCTTCTTTCCCCTACAAATACCCACTACCTGTTGCTTAATTTGGAAGAAAGAAGACCAGAGAACATCATCTTTAATGTTCAATCAAATCCGACTGCTATGTACTCTAAATTTATTGAAGTGTTCACTTCTCCTTCTTTATGCAAGATAGTGCTGGATTAGACATGTTTGCAATTACTTTGTTTATCAACAGGCAACATTATCAAGTTCAGGTCAGGTAATCTGACACACATCAAATCCAATATGCCACTGAAAATGCTCGTTACTAACACTAATGTTGGGAGAAACACAAAGGCATTAGTTGCCGGTGTTTCAGAGAGGACCTTGAGGCACCCTGATGCCATGAGTTCTGTGTTTACTGCTGTTGACTCTATTAGCAAGGAGCTGTCTTCCCTTATCGAGTCACCTACTCCTGATGACCTCTCCATGACTGAGAAGGAAGAGAGGTTACAAGAGTTGATGGAAATGAATCAAGGTTTGCTCCAATGTATGGGGGTCAGCCATGCTTCTATAGAAACTGTTCTTCGTACAACATTGAAGTACAAATTACCTTCCAAGTTGACTGGAGCTGGGGGTGGGGGCTGTGTGCTTACACTGCTGCCAGCATGTATCCTCTTTTATATTTGGTTTGAACTTATTTACATCATACTTGTGTGATATTCTCCTGATTCTTTTTTTTTCCTTCTCTTTTTGGCCAACAGTTTCTCGTCTCTTTCTTTTATGATGATAGGCGTGATAGCATGTTTGATAACATTAATTTCTTACTACATGTGCAAACCTTTCATTTCCTTTTTCTGTCCCTGAGTCACATACATTCTGTGTATGCATTTAGATCAATTTTTAATGCCTAGAAATACTTGTTTGACATAGTTTCTTCATATGATCTTCTTGTTTTCATGTATTTTATTATCCTTGGCCTCACCTATTTTTTGTTGCTTTCAATATCCACTAATGGAGATTCCATTGGCCAGTTCTGTGCCAACTGAAAACTTTTAACTTCATTTGAGATTTCAAATGGATTTTTATTGGGGCAAAAAGAAAATGACTTTGAATTTCTTTGATTTTCTGTGAGCACATAGAGATAAATCTGGAATGAGACATGATTGTTGATATGTATATGATGAAGATGAGTTTAGGGATGTGAATTTGCTTTATGTTGGCAATGTGTCGATGACGTCGAACCTCTTTCTATTTCATGTTGCAAGTTTGAACCAAGATTTTGTCTTATGTAACAACATATATGTTCTTCATTGTAATATTATACTTATGTTACCTTGACCACATTAATCAGTGTTATCAGGAACAATTGTTGATAAAGTAACAACAGAGTTGGAGTCATGCGGATTCCAGTGCTTGGTTGCAGGAATCGGTGGAAAAGGTGTTGAAATTTGCTTTGGTGAGTCTTCCTGATTTCTGGAAGCAGCATGGATCACAGAAATATCTAATTGTTGTCATCAAATAATCACATGATAACGTAAGATCTAAGTTTGTAACCTTTTTTGTTCTTCCAGGCTTGATTTGTAGATTAGGCTGGCTGTTGTATTTTCTGATCTTTTTTCCCTTTTAATTTTTGAGATCGATTCTGCTTCCCTTGTATCACTTTCCAAGGAATATTTATGGTCTCTCTACATAAATAATTCGAAAACAGCTGTAAAATTTTGCATGAATAATATATCAAAGATGCATTTGAATTCTTGTATAAAATTTTTTCTTCTTTGGCTGAGATATGCAAGTGATAACACTATTGTTAAGATATATTAGGAAAATAGAGATATTATTTCCTAGATTGACTGTTAATATATATTAGGAAAATAGAGATAGTATTTCTTAGATTGATTTGTGTAAATATGGTAGACTAATATTGTGTGTATATCATTGATTATTTAGGATCAATTCTTTCCTAATTCATGTAACTTGTACATTGTATAAATTCCCATCTTGCTTAGGGAAATAATCAAGCAACATATTTCACAAACACTGTTGTTTCATGGTATTAGAGCCAGGTTGGTTCTTGGCCGCCTTCTTCTTCTAAATCCATCTATTTTAGAAACCCTAAAACATATCTTTAAAGGAGGCGCTCCTCTTTGCTTTTGGGGAGTTTATTTCTCGATTCTCCTGGTTTGTCGGCATCTTTTGGTTCTTCTCAGGTGATCGGTTTCCTCTAGTTCTTCCTTCTTGTTGGTGATTCAACTCTATCAGAGGGTTGTTCTACCGTTTTGGATTTATCTCTCACTTCTCTTGATTACAATGGCAGAAGCATCAAAATCAGCAAGGATAGAGCGGTTCTCGAAAGGGAAAAGGAAAGGGATCTAGACCACATTGCACCTATTGTGACAAGAATGGCCACAACCGAGACACTTGTTGGGCTTTGCATGGGAGGCCACCACGTCAATCTTCTAATCAATCCACCGCTCATATGGCTTAAGCAACTAGAGATGGACTCCTTCCCTTACCCGATGCTAAAGACCAACAACCCAACTCCATTACGTTGTCTGGGGCTAATTACAATGAGTATCTTCAATATCAAGCTGTCAAGCAGCAATCATCCTCATCTGGCGCCTCCCAAACTGGTAATTCCTTTGCCTATCTGAGCAGGACCTCTTCCACTGGCCCATGGATTTTGGATTCTGGAGCATTTGACCACATTTATGGTAATAAAAATCTTTTATCTCAAATTACCTCTTCTCCCACTTTATCAAAAATTACTCTTGCTAATGGTTCGCAGACTATGGTCAAAGGGATAGGAGAAGCTTGACCACTCCCTTCCATTTCTTTAAACTTAATCTAATTCGTCCCTGAATGTCCATATAATCTGATTTCTATTAATAAGTTAACAAATTATCTGAACTGTTCTGTCACCTTTTTTGCTGACTTTATTGTGGTTTAAGATCGGAACACAGGTCAGGCGATTGGAACAGGACATGAATCACATGGGCTGTACCACCTCTTCGATCCAAATCCGCCAATTGCCTTTACCTTCGTTGCATCTACCAACATTCTTCATAGCCGCCTTGGTCATCCAAGCCTTGCCAAATTTCATAAATTAGTACCTAGTCTGTCTACATTATCTTCTTTTAATTGTGAGTCATGTCAACTTGGAAAACAAACTAGAGCTTCCTTTCCCAAGCGAGTCAATAATAGGGCCATCTCAATGTTTGATATTGTTCACACAGACATATAAGGTCCTAGTGGGGTATTAGTTCAACTTTGGGTTTCTATTATTTTGTTACTTTTATAGATGACTATTCTCGTAATACTTGGGTATTTTTAATGAAAACTCATTTTGAGTTATTTTCTATCTTTCAGAATTTTTGTGTTGAGATTCGTAATCAATTTGGTGCTTCTATTAAGATTTTGCGTTGTGATAATGCTACGAAATATCAATCTTCTCCCTTTACTAAGTATATGTCTTCTCAAGGTATTATTCACCAGACCTCATATGCCTATACTCCTCAGCAGAATAGGGTCGTCGAACGCAAAAATCGTCATCTTATTGAAACTGTTGGTACCTTACTTATACGTCATCATGTTCCTCTTCGATTTTGGGGGGTGTCTGTTACTTGATTAACCGTATGCCTTCTTCTGTCTTGCAACATAAGAGTCCTCACTCTATTGTGTTTCCTGGTAAAGACCCATACCCAATACATTTACGGGTGTTTGGTTGCATTTGCTTTGTTCATGATCACACTCCAAGCAAAGACAAATTACGGCCTAAATCCGTTAAGTGTATCTTCTTAGGATATTCTCGTCTCCAGAAAGGTTACCGTTGCTATGACCCAACCACCAACAAATATTTTGTTTCTGTAGATGTAACTTTCTTTGAGACATCTCCATACTTTTCTAAAAACACTGTCAATAGCAATCTTATCCCTGCCACCTTACCTATCCCCATCCCTCCTTCCTCGTCGATGGATCATCCTCATCTCCATGTTTATTCTCGTCATCCTCGTCCTCCTACTAATCCCAATGGTACTTTCCTTCTTGATACATGTACCTCGGTCAATCCTGATGACCCATCTCCTGTTCTTCAGTTGCATGCTCCGGTCATGTCTCTTGTAGACGAGGCAACTCCTTCACTTGCCCTTCGCAAAGGTATTCGATCTTCTCGAAACCCATATCCTATTTATAATTTTTTTAGTTATGATTGTTTATCTCCATTTTATTCTGCCTTTATTTCAAACTTGTCTTCTATCCCTATACCTAACATTGTTAGCGAGGCAATGGCACATCCAAGGTGAAGAGCTACCATGATTGAGTAGATGACTACTCTCGATCATAATGGTACTTGGCAGTTGGTTTCCTTCCTTACCAGCTTGAGGCAAGGATTGTTGGGTGTTGTTGGGTTTACTCTGTTAAGATTGGTCGTGATGGCAAAGTTGATCGGTTGAAGGCTTGCCTTGTTGCAAAGGGGTACACTCAGATCTATGGGCTCGACTATAGTGATACCTTCTCTCATGTTGCTAAGATTACTTCGGTATGCCTCCTTATCTCTTTAGCGGCCATGTATCAATGGCCTCTTCATCAGTTGGATATTAAAAATGCCTTGTTACATGGTAAACTTGTCGAGGAAGTGTATACGGAGCAACCGCCAGGGTTTGTCGCTCAGGGGGAGTTAGGATTGGTGTGGCGTCTACGCCGGTCTTTATATGGTCTCAAGCAGTTACCTAGAGCATGGTTTGGACGGTTCAATTATGTGATTCAACAGTTTGGGACGTCACGAATTACAGCTGATCATTCATTATTTTTCCGCCGTAATGATCATGGTAAATTTATATACTTGGTTGTCTATGTTGATGACATTGTCAAAACAGGTAATGACCAAGATAGGATTTCTCAACTAAAGCAGCATTTGTTTAGCCACTTTCAAACCAAGGACTTGGGGAAGCCAAAGTATTTTCTAGGGATTGAGGTAGCACAGTCTAAGGCTGGTATTGCTATATCACAAAGGAAGTATGCCTTGGGCATTCTTGAGGAGACAAGTATGTTAGACTGTAAGCCTGTAGATTCTCCTATGGATCCCAATGTCAAACTTGTTCCTGGACAGGGGGAGCCATTAGAAGACCCTAGAAGGTATCGAAGATTGGTTCGTAAGTTGAATTATCTCACGATCACTAGACCAGATATCTCTTTTCCAGTTAGTGTGGTTAGCCAATTTCTTCAGGCCCCATGTAGTGGTCATTGGGACGTAGCAGTTCGCATTCTCAAGTATATTAAAGGAGCTCCAAGACAAGGTTTGCTATATGAAAATAGGGGTCATTCTCAAATTGTTGGGTATTCTGATGCTGATTGGGCAGGGTCTCCATCAGATAGACGATCTACTTCTGGATATTGTATCATGATTGTAGGTAATCTAATATCATGGAAGAGTAAGAAGCAAGATGTAACAGCTAGATCAAGTGCGGAGGCAGAATATCGGGCTATGGCTCTCATGACTTGTGAGCTCATCTGGTTGAAACAACTTCTTCAAGAATTGGGGTGTAGTAAAGTGAAGCAGATGAAACTAATATGCAACAATCAAGCTGCTCTGCATATTGCCTCAAATCCAGTTTTTCACGAAAGAACAAAGCATATAGATGTTGATTGTCATTTTATCCGACAGAAGATTGAATCCAGATGCATTGTCACCAGTTTTGTCAACTCAAATGACCAGCTAGCAAATGTTCTTACTAAGTCTCTCAGAGGTTCCCAAATCGGATACATTTGTAACAAGCTTGGAATATATGACATATATGCTCCAGCTTGAGGGGGAGCGTTAAGATATATTAGGAAAATAGAGATATTATTTCCTAGATTGACTGTTAAGATGTATTAGAAAAATATATATAGAATTTCCTAGATTGATTTGTGTAAATATGGTAGACTAATATTATGTGTATATCCTTGATTATTTAGGATCAATTCTTTTCTAATTCATGTAACTTGTACATTGTATAAATTCTCATCTTGCTTGGGGAAATAATCAAGCAACATATTTCACAAACACTGTTGTTTCAACTATCAATATTCAGATTGGTGCATGCTTTACAGACATTGTTTCCTGATAAAAATCCAGAGAGAATATAGTAGTACTATTGATAGCTCTTACATTTTGCACCAGGTTGATAGTTGAGACTTGAGAGATATTATTTGGGGACATGGGAATTGACTTGATAGATTCTTTGGATGCATTTCATATTAATTTACTAATAAATGTTCTCTTGATAAATCTAGATATCATTTTCCTACATTCTGGCTATTTTTTTTTTTTTTTTAGTGTTCAAGTCAACTTACGCATACCTTAACTAATCTTTCAGGATTCTGAAGTGAACAGTAGGGTAAATTTCCTCAGTGGTCACCCCTAAGGGGATTTACTTGGCTGTTCACTTCAAGGCTCCAAAAGATTAGTTGAGGTGCACGCAAACTAATCTGGGAGTTTACCCTAACACCTCAGTTAAAAAAAAAAAAAAAAAAGGTGCCAGAATGTAGGAAACCGTTTGCTTCACATTCTTCTTGACATCGCTAATTGACCATGTATCAGTTTGTTTTGACTTACACAGTTCACTTACTATTGTTGATGCAAAAATACACTAACTAGAGTGATATGATCGATGTTGTCGGGACCAGAATTGATGTGTGCGCTATTATGGGCAACTAGCAATGAATAAATAATAAATGCAGTAAAGTAAATGACAAAGAGGTTTTTAAAGAGGTTTGGCGAGTTAAACTCTTGAGCCTACGTCCACTGTTTTTGTATTCTCTGTGAGAGCTTACAATGATAATCTTAGAATAATTTGCTAGCCCCTTTCTCATTGTTGGAGGGGGTTTATATACCGATTGTGTATAAAAGAAAGAGCGAAAATAAAGAAATTATAATTAAGTTTGAAATGCAACTTCGATATTCTTGAGATTGGCCTCTATGATTGCGCAAAAATTGTTGTCGATCTAATCCTTCCCGAGATAACCAAGATCTAAAGTTATATGTGAATTGGTTGAACAATTGTAAAGGTTGGTTGTGACTAGCTTATGCTAGGTCGAGCTATGACTCAATGAGCTTATGCTGGGTTAGACAATCGATAGAGTCGGGTTGGTTCTAGGTCAAGCTATAACCTTGCAATTCTCCGAGCTTGAAGGAAAAGTCACACACAACATCTGCCCCTAGTGTTCGGTGCTCGTTTCGAGCTTCGAAAACTACTGCTCGATTTGATGTCAAGCTTGGTATTCATTGGTAGGGCACTGAATGTAGATTCGATTGAGTTTTATGAGTCAGACTCATCCCCAATCAACGTACTCAACACTTGACCTTTTCTCTTTTGTGACATTCTTGACGAACTCGGAATTTGAAAAGAAAGGGTATTTGTGTAAATTCCACGCAGTCATGTCGCATTAAATGCGGTAGCCTTTGGCCGTTGCTTTTCATCATGCGTGGGTGACTGCAGCTATCCACGTGAGAAGTTGAGGCGACGTGCGACGACGGTTATGATTGTGGCAGTCTGATGGTTGATCGCCTCTCGTGGATGATTGGCGTGTGGCGAGGATGATTGGCGTGTGGCCATGTCCAAGTGTTGAGATTGTTCGACGAATGGAAGGCCGAGATTCACTATAGATCGATGGCTACTATCGAACCCCACCCTTTTGTCTTCCATGCAAACCACTATAAAAGTGGGCGAACTTGTCATAAAGCTTACATACCTTGCAAAAATTCTCAAACGTTCTTGCTTATTCCATCACTGCTTCTTCATCTTCACGGTGCTTTCCGGTGAGTTTTTCCTATTCTCTTATTCCGGTAAGGTTTCTTTTTCCTTCTTTTAGTTGTTTTCTTGATTCTCACGATTGTGGGCGGCCATTGCCGTGGCCACATTGAGTCTTTTAGGGTTTTTAAGTGTGTCTCCGACGGTCCTATGTTTAAGTAGGGTTTATCATGGCGGCCTCCAAAATCCCTAATAGGTCGCATGTGTCAGTTGTCTAACACGAGCTATCTCGGGTGCTTGAGCTGAAAGCAAATTGTTGATAGGTCACCGAGTTTTTCGAGCTTTGACACATGTTTACTTCTGTTTCAGGTACCCAGGAGCAAGCTATAGTCATGTCTTCGTCAAACAACCACATAATTGATCACATGTTCTATTCCCATAAGGGCTTGACAATTCTTGGGGGCACATCCCTGAGGTTTTCAAGGAGGTTGTCACATAGAGCTCGAACCCTAACGCGGCAAACTCGTTCGATCATGCTTATGTGGAGGTCGCTCAGTCAAGAAGATCTCTAGTTCATAGGCCGCGAAAGGAATCAAAATCCTCGATTGATGCCGAGGATCTTAGGCGCATGAACAAGACTTATGCGCCTTAACTCAACTTAAGGGTTCTAAGAGGCTTCTCCAAGAATAATCCACCTACGGGCTGGGTGGTGATCTCTGAGACCCTTTTAAGTTGTATGATGCATATTCTCCCTTACCATTTCATCAACAACGTTTTGAACGGTTCGACATCGTTCCTCTCCAACTGTCCGCAAACTCATACGTCATAATTATAGGTCTGTACATGGCATACCAAATAGCCGAGTTGGGCGAGCCATCAGTTGAAGAGCTCGTCCATTTTTATAGATTAAAGAAGCGTCAAGACCAGACGTACTACCTCTTCAAGGCGAGGAAGGTACATTTCAACGAGCTGGTCGATGTTCCAAAGAAGGTCTCGTACTGGGACTCTCAGTTTTTCTTTTCTAAGATTGGGGAGACCGACATTTTTGCTTCAGAAGTTAGTAAGATTTTGATCCCCAGTGTGTGCGAAGAGTGTTTTCAAGCTCGATGGTCGAACTAACCAAACTTCTTTGTTTTGCAATTAACGTCGAGCATAATTTTCTCCCCGTTACAAGCTTATAGAAGCTTCAATGCCTCAACGACCTTTCCGATAAGGAGCACAACATCAACAAGATTATCTTGCTTCCTTGTTTGAGGGCATACAACTTTTGCGAGGATAACACCAATTTTATTACCATCCTTAAGAAAGGTAAAATGTTCACTTGCTTGAACTTTTTTTTTTTTTTTTTTTGTGTGTGTAGGTAGGTCACTGATTGTTTGCTTCTTTCGCAGAAATGTGGGCTGAGAAACTGAAGGGCCTAAAGAAAAGGCTTTCGAGGCTGCCAAGAAGTCGCCGATTGCTCCGGCGAAGAAGTAGCCCATTGATGCTGCTAGCATGGAGCGAAATGGGGGCAAGCTTGGGGAGGGCTTAAGTGTGAAGAAACCTATGACTACCTCTAAGGCAGTTGGCGGGAAAAGTGCCACTGAGTCCTAAAAGGGATTGGTGAAGAAAGCATTCGAGCCAACTAGAGGCTCGGGAAAATAGAAAACGCCTGAGCAACATGATGGCTCAGGTAATAAAAAGATGTCGCAGCAATATGAGGGCTTCAACAAGAAGAAAATGACTAAGTCGCAAGGGGGCTCAGAGAAACAGAAGGTGGCCAAACAGCAGGGTGGCTCAGGCAAGGAGGTCATAGGGTAAGCAAATGGCCCAAAGAAATCTGTAGTCAAGGACTTGGGCAATAAAAAATCCATTCCCACGGGCGAGGTGGGTAGTAAACCAAGCTCGCCTCAGTAGGTAGGTGTAAAGATGGATGAGGCGGCTCGAGCTACGATCAATGCATTAATCGACCAACTCCCCGAGTACACCAGTATTAGGGCCACGACAGCTAGAGATGCCATCACCCGGCGAACTTTCGCGAGTGTTAGGGATTTGTCTCCCCACAACTACTGGCTTGGGTGTGCAGCTATACGGCGAAGGTACCAGTAGTTCGCTCCCTTTTACTTTTTTTTTTTTTATTCCTCGTTGACTATCACTTTTTCTTTTTTTAGGCTGGCATGGCAAGTAGACTTCTCTATGATAAGTGTTACCCCATATTAGAGGGCACTCATCAAGGATGGTAGGAGCAGAAATGCTTAAGGAGGATGCCTTAGCTAGAGCCAAGGTAGCAGAAAAGGAGAAGGAGGTGAAGCAGGTCGAGCTCGAGCAGTTTATGGAGAAAATGGCGACCTATGGGGTCAAGGAAAATGAGTTTCTTAACAAAATTAAGGCAAGTGAGGCCGCCCAGGCCGAGGCTAAAGCTAAGGAGATCGAGGTTGAGATAGTTTGACACAACAACGAGGTGTAAATAATAAGTTGAACTTCGAGCTCTACTCGGCTAAAAAAACTGCCTCAAATTGGGAGGCAAAGTTCAAACAAATCTCACTTGACCTTGTTCAAGAAAGAGAAGGTCGACAAAATGTCGAGGTTGAAACTGAGCAGTTTAGGCTTGAAATTGGGGAGTTGAACGAGGTTGTCAGGAACCGAGCTTGGGAGATGTTGGTCTTGTGCAGAAGTTGTGGGAAGCTCATTCTTTAATTGACTTCTCCTTTCTGCTGCGATCATATCAAAAGGAGGTCGACAGAATGAGGACTGGGGCTCAAGGGATGGCCTATGTTTACTTTGATGATTCCGAGCCTGATAGTGAGGGCCAGGAGGAGGTCGAGGAAGGTGAGGAGGAAACTGGCCTTAAGTAGGGAGTCGAGGATCTGGCTCTCCTGGCTACGTTCCCCCTATTGCTGCTGACCTTCCACCAACTGAGCCTCCGCAAGATGTCCCGGCTCCTACCCTTGAAGAAGTTGCCCAGACTCCTACTATTGAGGAAACTTCTGTTTAGATTGGTGACGAGATCCATGATCCTCCAACTACTTAGAAGAATTTTTGCCTATTTGGAGCTTTTCATAGTCAAAGTCAAACGTTTGTTGGCGGCAACATCGGCATGCATTATATAAGACTTTCATCGCACCAAAACTACCCATAGTCTATTTAGTTACGGGGTTGCACTCAATAGTCAATCAATTTGTTTTTCCATAGGTTTTTATATAGGAAAGATAGGAAAGAATTTTTCTTTTGATCAATGAAAAAGATTTTTTGCATATATCAGTTGAGTAATTTTTTATTTCTACAGAGTTGTTACGGTCGTCCTAATTGGACTTGTCATAAAAAAAATCGAATTTATTCCAAGTTATGCGTAGCTCGCTTCTTGAGTAAATTTTTTAATAACGCGAGGAAATCTTATGCGACAACTCTAACTTCGGACTTATTGTCTGTCTTAAGCTCTGTTCGTTAGCTTATGACTGATTTCCTTCTACGTGTTTTACTTGGATTTTTTTCAAGTGTAACTTCATCAATCTTGAGAATTTCACCCTTAATGAGTTGGATTTTGGCATGGCTTATCAAACTAAGCTGCTTTTTTCGAACTTATGACTCTGAGTCTTTTGGATGCGATCGCGTAGGTCACAATTTTTGAAGCAATAAATTATTAACAATAAGTAAATAAAAAATGGCGAACAAAGAAAAGTTTATGAGTAATACCTCTTTTTATTGATAGAATCTTTTGGCTATAAATGACTTTACAATAAATGTTTGAAAGAAAATAAAACATGAGTGGAACCCGAGCTGCTCATTGGTAATATCTTCGCAGATACTCGGCATTCCAAGCTCGTAGTAGGGCTACGCCATTAACGCGTTCCAGGTGGAAGGTTCCTAATGCGAGCTATTCGGAGATCCTGAATGGACCTTCCCATTTGGGCCTAAGTGCCCCCAAGTTTGGGTTTTGTGTACCATAGACAACCTTTCTTAGGACTAGGTCGCCCATTTCAAAGCCTCTATTCTTGACTTTAGTGTTAAAGTATCGTTTGACTCTCTGCTAGTACAAGGCGAGCCTTAGTAGAGACTTGGCATGATGTTCCTAGATTAGGTCTAACCTCAAGCGGGGAAGATCTTTGTTTGTTTCTTCGTTGAAAACTTTCCTCCGGAACGAACTAATCCTCGCTTCAACTGGGGCCATCGCTTCACACCCGTATGATAGAAAGAACGGGGGAGCTTTTGGCTGTCGTTCTATAAGACCATAAGGTCTCAGGCAATTCTTCAACCCATCCTCCTTTTAGGGCGTCGAGCTTCTTCTTAATAGTGTGCTTGATAACTTTGTTTATAACCTCTATTTGACCATTGGTTTAAGGTCGATAAACAGCAGTAAAACTCTTCTTAATACCAAGTCGTTCACAGAAAGATCTGAAGTCCTCATTGTTGGACTGTTTTCCATTGTTGGTTATTATAGTGTGGGAGATTCCGAATCTACAAATGATGTTTTTG
>CM047909.1:3845772-3871034 GCA_026229545.1 Pistacia atlantica | reverse complement strand
ACAAATGATGTTTTTGTAGATGAAGTCTTTCAACTTGTTCGACGTTATGGTAACTAGAGGTTCGACTTCTGCCCACTTAGTGAAATAGTCCACAACGACTATTGCAAACTTAATGCCCCATTTTCCTTTAAGGTTAAAGAGCCTATCATGTCGATGCCCCAAATTGCAAACGGCTAGAGGCTTGTCAAAGTAGTTAACTCTTGGGGTGGAGCGGTGGAACATTTGTGAACCTTTGACATTTATAGCATTTGCACACATAGTTTGCTGCATTGTTAAAGACCGTTGGTTAATAATGGCCTTGACAAAGCACTTTGTATGGTAGAGATTTGCCCACCGCATGGTTCTTACAGATGTCTTGATGGATCTCTCTCAAAACATTATCTGCATCTTCATGGTCAACACATCGCAATAATGGTAAATTGAACCCACACTTATACAATTTGTCATTGATGAGCGTGTATCAAGTTGATTTTGCATGGAGTGTTCTGGCTTCATTTCTCATTTCAGGTACTATTCCATCTCTTAGGTAGGCAATTATTGCATCCATCTAGTTGTATCTTTAACTTGTCACTAAGAATTGGTTTCTGGAGCGGGATGCTTGGACTTGGGAGGAACTTAACAGGTGTTTAATCAATCTTCTCTTGGCTCATTGCAGAGGCTAGGTGAGCTAGAGCATAGGCTACTGAATTCTTCTCCCTTGGGATATGAAGAACAATGAAGGATTTGAACTACTCAAGCTCGAATTTCACTTGTCAAAGATAAGATGTCATTCTATCTTCCTTTGCTTTAATTCTTCTCCCTTCCTTTGCCTTCATTTCCTTGGCGAGGTGAATTCCCGCGAGCCAATGCCTTGTACTCAACCTCGTTGTTGGAGGCGACACACTCGAATTGACTATGGCCCTGATGAGGTTCCCTTTTGGACTTTCGAGCAAGAGCCCTAACTTTTGCCCCCTCTTTCTCATTTGAGGACCCATCTACATACAAAGTCTACTTCCATAGATCGCCACACTTTGGCTTCTACTGCTCTTCTCTGAGGTGCTTGCCCCTAGCGGGCTTACTTCTCCTTCAAGCTAATAGTAGAATTTCGAAATAAAGTTTGCCAAAGCTTGACCTTTGATTGTCATTCTCGGGATGTACCTTAATATCGTGTTGGCTCCCATTTTCCATTGTCCACTGGATCAATCTGTCGATGTCTTGAGCTTTTGTATTATATTCCTTAATGGATTGTTTGTCAACACATGTATGGAGTGCGTTTGGAAATAAGGTTGCAGTTTCTAAGTGGCGATGACCAGTGCATAGGCGAGCTTTTCCATCTCGGGGTATCTTGTCTCTACATCGAGCAATCTTTTGCTTACATAATATATCGGCCACTACACCACCCCTTCTTTGCATACCAAAGTCGCGATCGCGAAGTTAGATATCAATAAATATAATAGCAGTGGCTCGCCCTAGACGGGTTTTAATAATAAAGGAGACTGTCCCAAATGTTTCTTTAATTCTTGGAAGGTTTTCTCACACTCCTTTTCCACTTGAAACCTTTCTTCCCATTCAGGGTCTCAAAGAATGGTAAGCACTTGTCCGCGACTTAGGAAACAAACTTGTTAAGTGCAACCACATGCCTTGTTAAGCTCTATACCTGCCTTATGCTGGTCGAGCTTTTCATGTCTAGGAGAGCTTGAATCTTCTGGGTTAGCTTCGACACCTCGTTGGATTGACCTAGGAAAAACATAAATTTTCCCGAGCTTACTTTGAAAGCACACTTCAAAGGATTGATGTTCATTTTATACTTTCTAAGGATGTCAAACATTTCCCCAAGTGCTCAATGTGGACTTTCGGTGACCTTGATTTGTCGAGCATGTTGTCAATATATACCTCCATTGTCTTGTCGATTTGTTTGGTGAACATTTTGTTCACCAAATGCTAGTAGATCGCTCTTTAGCATTCTTTAAGCCAAACGACATAATCCTATAACAGTAAATATTCCGGTTAGTGATAAAGGATATGTGTTCTTCATTAGGCTGATATATCAGGATTTGATTATATCGAGTATGCATCCATGAAGTTAAGTAGTGTTCCCGTCTATTGCATCTACTAATTGGTCGATTCAAGGTCACAAAAAATTGTCTTTCAAACAAGCTTTATTCAAGTCTATGAAGTTAACGCAAGTTTACCACTTGTCCATTCTACTTTTTTACTAGGAGGTTGGTGATCTAGTCTGGGTATTTCACTTCCCTGATGAAGTTGATGTTCAAGAGTTTGTCAACTTCATCTTTGAACGCTTTAGAACGCTCTGCATCCATAAATCTTCTCTTTGTCTTATTGATCGAGCCTATTGGGTTGATGTTTAGCCTATGACACATTACCTTGGGGTTGATTCCCACCATATCAACATGCACCCATGCGAAGCGTCGAGGTTTTTCTTGAACCCCAACCCTGATGTCGGACCATTTCTTTACTCAGACGGCTGCCAACCTTTAATAAATGAGTTGGATTTTCCTCACTGACAAGTATTTCTCGCAGCTCTTCTGTTGGTCTTGTTACGGGCTCTTCCCTATAGACGTGAGGAATTTATTGTATTCCTCGAGAGGTTTGGACTCTACAATGACCATGGTTCTCAAGAGAGGCCATTTTAGTGCAACATTAATGGCCCGATTGTAACATTCCCGAGATTTTTTCTTTTCGCAACTTTTGATCATTGCGACCCCACATGGAGTTGAGAACCTCATTGTTTGGCAATGCACCGAAGTGACTACACTTAGATCATCCAAGATCGAACCTTCCGAGGATGACATTGTATATGGTTAGGTAGTCCACCACTAAGAATTCTGCCATCACCATCCTGATTTTAGGTTTTGTCCCCAGAGTTACTAGTAGGTCGATCGTTCCTTTAGGGACTAGTTTGTCCTCGGTAAATCCATAGAGCGGCGATGGGTACACCCTCAAGTATTTTTTTGTGAACCTTATCTCTTAGAAAGCTCCCAAGAAAATGATGTTCGCTACACTTCCATTATCGACCATCACCTTTAGTACTCTAGTGTTGTCAATCCTGGCTGTGATTACAATCACATCATGATTATGGCGAGGAGTTTCTTCACATTCTTCCACTATGAATCCTACCACCTCGCTCTCTTGCTTGGGCTACTTTGGCGACTTCTGTTTGTAGCTCATTGCTTGGGAGACCGAGTCTATTCTGGCCTCTCGAGCATATTGTTCATGGGAATGCCTTAAGGCTCCCTACAATGTCGGATCTCCCGTAAATCATGCCTACCAAGACCTTATTGTTGGCGTTGGTCCCGGGACTTGCTGGACTTGGTTATTTTGCTCACCTAGTATTTTCGCTAGCTGGTGCCTCTTTAACAAATTTCTTTAAGTGGCCCCTTCGTATTAAGTCTTCGATGACGTTCCTTTAAAGCCCAACACTCATTGATATTGTGCCTAATGTCTTGGTGGTATTGATAATATTTTTGTCGTCTCTTCGCTGAAGCCCCCCTCATTCTTTTTTGGAGCGGGTAGTCTCTTAGCCTCATGGGACTTCATAAATATGAGCTATATCTTGCATGAGGGGGGTGTTCTTTGCATATTGTGGGAAGGGCTGCTTGTCCACATAGTAATATGTTCTCTGTCTCTTTTAGGACCTGTTTCGTCCATGTTAATGCGATCTTGAACCCTTCCGCTTATTTGATGGGCGATCTTGTCGCCTGTCCAGGGCTCTTCGCGTTGAGCTTTCTACTTGTTGGTCTTTGCAACCATCTGGTAACACTTTGCCAAGCTCACATGATCTTCACTTTGGAGCTCTTTCTACAACTCCTTTTGTGGCTTGATGCTTATAATTAGTAAAGTCCATTATTAACTCTTTAGGTGCATCCGTAACCTTTGCTTACTCGTTCTGAAACCTTGTTAAATATGAGGTCAGTGTTTTATCTCTCTCCTGACGAATGTTGTTCAAGTAGCAGCGGCATTGTGAACTGTCTTCCACACTTGGAATTGCTGCAAGTACGAGAGGAAAAATTGTTGCCAAGAGCTGATGGAGTTCACCTTGAGCCTCTTGTACCACCTCTTGGCATCCCCTACCAATGTGACCATGAAGCAGTAGCACTTTACTAAGTCACAGACCTAGTGCAGCTCCATCTGGTCATTGAAAGTGTCGAGGTGGTCTTTGGGATCTCATTTCCTATCAAACTTACTTTCGGGTGCCCTGGATCCCTAGGGAAGTGGGGCTTGGCGAACTTCCTCTCTAAAGGGGAGCTCACTATTTCTTCTATCGTATTGTTTTGGCGGGCTCTTAGATCGTTGAACGTTTTCTACACTCGATCCAAGTCTTTGTTGTGATTGCCCTGGTTGGCTTTGTTCAGCCTTACCTCGAGCAGGTGAGTTTGCAAATCTATTGCTTGTGAACCCTCTCCATTATGTGCATTGATGCGCAAGGTTGAGTCATCATGGCTAGGTTGGTAGGTGTTATCATGCTCATCAGTCATTGCTCGCGACGTTGGTTATAATCGAACATTGGTCATTGCCAGATTGGCACACATGACTCATCTCGCGAGCTTGCGAGGATTAAGCTTGTCTTAAGCGTGGGTTAAAACCTACATGCTGACGTTGGGGATATTGCCGGGCAAGTCGAGCATACGTCTCGTGGGTGACCATTACCTTCGTTTTCCCCCATTGGTTGTTTCCTTGGTCGTCTCCTAGGGTTAGTTTACTTGCGAGACTCACGCTCGTGAGTAGAGTGTACTTTATGATGTTGGGGTGTGCCAGTCGCCCCTTGGTGCCGATGAACAGACTGGTCGTTGATTGAATTCCAACTTATTGGCGTGATATTGATGAAGCGTGGCTGGTCAAGGTTCTATGTGGTTGGTTGCTGATTTCTTAGCTCAACCACGCTGCACTGCTTGTGCAACCATTGTCCTGATCATTTTTACCAGTTGGCCATTCTTGGGGTTTGACGTCCCTGCTCTCTGGTTATTTGCGGCCTATTGATTTGGCGGCACTAGTGGTTGACACCCAGGGCGTGTTGTTGCACCTCTTGGTGGGTGGTCTCCAGATTGTTGTGGTTTCTGATGGTAGTTTTCGATCTTGTACATACCATTTTGGGCCTTGATTGATTAGATCATTGTGGCTGTTTGCGAATTTCTGAGATTTTGGTGGAGGCCCTCCTTCAAGTGCCAAAATGTTGATACAAAAATACATCAACTAGAGTGATCTGATCAACCTTGTCGGGACCGAACCGATGTGTGCATGATTATGGGTAACCAACAGTGAATAAATAATAAATGCCGTAAAGTACATGATAAAGAGGTTTTTTAAGTGGTTCGGAGAGGTAGAACTCTTGAGCCTACGTCCACTGTTTTTGTATTTGCTGTGAGAGCTTTCAATGATAGTCCTAAAATAATTTGTTAACCTCTTTCTTATCAATGGAGGGGGTTTATTTTTATACAGATTGTGTGTAAAAGAAATAGCGAAAATAAAGGGATTACAATTAAGTTTGAAACGCAACTCCGATATTCTTGTGATTGGACACTATGATTACACAAAGATTGCTGTCGATCTGATCCTTCCCGAGATATTCGGGATCTAAAGTTATCTGTGAATTGGATGAACAACTGTAAAGATTGGTCGACTAGCTTGTGCTAGGTCGAACTATAAATCAACGAACTTATACTGCGTTAGACAATTGGTAGAATCGGGCTGGTTCTGGGTTGAGCTATAAGCTTGCAATTCTCGGAGCTTGAAGGAAAAATCACACACAACAACTATTGAATTTAATCTCCCTCTAATCCATCAACTACAAAATTTCGCCTCCATCAGGTAAGAATATCAGCCATTCAATATTTTCATTCCTATTAAAACCACAACACAGTTCCTGGAATCCAAATCCTAATAGTCTAGTTTAATGAATTTTTCTTCAGGTTTTTGAAATGTTATGCAATACTGTAATGAATGTTCAATTTCAGGGTAAGCATACAGTAAACACATTCAAACTCATTTCCGGATGTAAAAAGGATGGCTCTTAACCAAACGGCCATCACTGCTCCACTGTTAATTTTACAGCCGGTAATGTTGGCAGTTTCCATGAACAAAACATAAATGTAATTGCATCTGCATATTTTCAGATAAGCAACAAATGAAAGTTACAAAACTACATGAAATGTTTGCCATATTATTCTTCCAAGTTAGGCTTGCTTGGCACATTAACAAAAACTGTTTAAAACGTTCAACAGAAGGTTGGCCATATACAGGGCCATTCCATATATTATATATAACACAAACACAGTGAACATGTGCAAAAAGAAACTAGTGCCACAAAACCCAGAAGCCCACAAAAAAACACTGTCGAAGCTTGATGAGAACACCATTAGCCATTCACTATAGTGCCACCTGCAAAGTCACAAAATTACAAATAGAAAACATCAATATCAATCTCTAATAAATACACATGATATATAACATGATAAAGAACTTACCATTGGGGTGGAGGACCTGGCCAGTTATATAAGATGAGCAATGGTTACAAGCAAGGAACACAAAGCAGGGTGCAACTTCGATGGGCTGACCAGCTCTCTTCATCGGCACTTGGGATCCGAAATTCGCGGTCTCCTCTTCGTCGAAAGATGAAGGAATTAAGGGAGTCCAGATCGGTCCTGGCGCCACTCCGTTCACACGTATTCCTCTTTCGACAATTTGGAGAGCAAGTCCTCTGGTGAATGCCACAATTGCTCCTTTGGTAGATGTGTAGTCGAGCAGCTTGGCGTTTCCTTTGTATGCATTCACTGATGTTGTGTTGATTATCGAGCTTCCCTCCTTCATATGCTTCAAAGCATGCCTACCAAAAACATTACAGCCATCAATCTTCATGAGTTACCAAAATTAGAAGTGAAAAATTTCTAACAGGGTTTTGATTACCTAGTCACGAAGAAGTAGGAGAAAATGTTAGTCCTAAACACCCTCTCGAGCCTTTCTTCGTCGATCTCTTCAACCGAGCTTGCTTTGTACTGCTCAGCCGCATTGTTGACGAGAATGTCTATCTTTCCATAGGCGTTCGCCACTTCATCAACAACCCTTTTGCAATTCTCATCGAATCCTAAATCCGCGGACACTGCCATTGGGTCCTTGGCGTCCGAGGTCTTGGCCTTTCTAAGCATCTCAAGAGTATCCTGTGCATCTTTGTCCTCTTGAGCCTTTAAATACGTGAAAGCCACTGTTGCACCCTCCTGCGCAAAGCAGTGACACACAGCTCGTCCGATCCCGGAGTCGCCTCCGGTCACCAGCGCCACCTTTCCCTGCAAAAATTTTTTCCCAATCACGTTAGCTAACTGAATAAAATAATCCACAATTTCGTTACCTTACGAGCCATACTTTTAGCTTATTTGATGGCGTGTAGTCATTGCTAACAAACTGAGGAATTGGGTCCATGACGTGCTCTTTTCCGGGCTGTGTTTTCTGCTTTTGAGGAGGAAATTGCTGATTACCAGAAGCCATTGTTCTCAATCTTACTCTACTGATGAGTCTCTGGCTCTCCGGGCCAAATATTGCCGGAACAGAACTCTTCCGGTGACTTGTTGATGACAGTCTTGATGGAGAAAGTAGCCGAAGTGTGAAAATATATAGAGTGGCTAAAGCTGGAGGATTATGATGAGTTAAATTATATTTATATTGAAAGATGAATCAAAATTGATGATAATTTTATAGAGAGTTTGCAGGAGGACACGTAGGACTACGTGGCGGAAGGAGGAGTCCAGGTGTCATCGTGGACGGGAAGAGGCGGACACGTCTGTGGAAACGCTCGTAAAGAGGGGGAGTTCTAGCAAATTCGATCTTCCGAATTTTTCTATTTCTGACCAGACGACAAGACTCCCCTCAGGATTTTCGGAAATTCTAACCAAAATATGAATCTCTTCATCCTAGGATTTCTAAATTTACAATAACAAATAAACTAATGAAAAGATTGGTGGATGATTTGATGAGACTGTTTGTATAATTAATGTCAGATCATATATTGGTCTTTTGAGTGGTCCCTGATTTCCAATTTGAGTCCCTGAAATCTTGGGGGTTTTATTAGGATTTGATAGTATAAGTTAGGCTTCGATTAAGTACAAATGCCTGATTAATCAGATTAGAAGGAGCTCTCGGCCTTACGTTTGGTTTCGCATGAGTTGAACATCAACTTTTTAAACACATTTTACACATTAAGCCGATATTATTTTTTTATAACTGAGCTGTCCAGTTTAGGGATGTTAGTTGAGCTGAGTCGCTTGCAAGCGGCTTGACTCGATTTCAGTGTTAAGCTGAGTTTGAGTCAGCCATATTTTGGCTCAACTCGAGCTCGAAAAACTTGATTGGAAAAATGAAAAAAATGAATAATTAGAGAGCTTTTTTTGGTGATCTCAAACTCGAATTTTCAGTCTCGAGCTCGAACTCGAATTTTCAAGCTAGCCAAGCTTGAGCTCGAACTCAAGCTTAACACTGTAGCAAAACCCGATTAACCCAAAACTCGACTCGACTCATCTACACCCCTAGTTAGGTTAGCTTATGTTCACCTCCACATCCTAGCCTTGAGCCCTTGGACAAAATATGGGCAAAAGTACCACCTTTGTATTCAATGGGGGAATCAAACCTAAAATTGTGGATTATACAATTTGCAACCTCATTGATTCGCCGTTACAGCTAAGCTACCATGGTGGGATTAAGCCGGCATTATTTATCTTAGTACAAGTCGACCAAGTTGTTGATACATATGTTAAATGCCTGAAAATGATCTGTTTTTAATTTCCTGTGATTAATTGAAAACATCCCAATAAGCTTAGCCTTTTTATTTCATTGATGTTTTATCACGAATATTTTCGATTATTTCATAGTCAATCGTCTCACATAGTTCACATTTGGGATTCACGGGTTCATATTTTCTGCCGTCTGTTACATAAAACTTCTTAATTGGTTGACAAAACTGGGATGCCTTTCTAGGCACCATAATAAACTCAACAACAAATTTCTAAACCGTGAATGGAAATGATACCATAACATTATAAATATGCCCAGTGTATAAATTCTTTTATATGATCTTCTGATGAGACCAACAACACATTATTATATGGGACGAAAAATAAAGGTGTAAAAAGGGGACGAGGGACTAAATGTCAGGTTGTATGCGTGAGGTGTGGGTGGTATTGGGTTTATGGGAAAGTGACAAGTGGCAAGTGCTGATTTGTTGGAAAGCTGAATTCGGTTATAGTAAGAGTACGAAGAATAAAAGGGAGTGAAAAGGATCTATCATTATCATTAATTTTGTGGAAGGAAAAGGGGTGGGGGAGGTGCTGGCGCTCGAAGTCCAGCGGGTTTCTCTATTTGTATGCAAATTCATCCTTAGATGAGTTGATTTATATTTACCTTCTGATTATGCTTAATTTTAGTTGTGGATGAACTTTTATTCGATAATTATGTCACAGAGTTGTTATTCAATATAGATATTGAGATTATTCAGTAATATTACTTGTGTTTTTAACTTATGTAAAGTGTTTAAACTGTTCTTGGTGACTGGAAATTCTGGGCTATTGACCACTGGAGTTCAGAGTGACCTGGGTGATGGTCTGTGAGTGAACTTTTGCAGAAGCCTTGGGTTTCTATCATCTTCCAAGTTTCGAACCATAACCTTTCATAACACCAAGCCTATAGCTTGTTTATTTACATTACATTTGCAAACACAAAAGCCTTGTACACACCATACAACAGAAAGATACAGAGATTAGATAAACAAGCTGGCTCTTCAAGAATTCACAAACACCCCACCTGCAAAATCAAAATTAAAGATTATAAAAATATCAAATTTTCGTAATGTAGATGATATATAATTAATTATTGTTGAATACACTTACCATTAGGGTGGAGGACCTGGCCAGTTATATAAGAGGAGCAATGGTTACAAGCGAGAAACACATAGCAAGGCGCAACTTCAACAGGCTGACCAGCTCTCTTCATCGGTACTTCGGATCCGAACTTTGCACTCTCATCTTCGCTGAATGATGCAGGAATTAATGGAGTCCAGATGGGTCCAGGCGCCACACCATTCACACGTATTCCTCTGTTGACAAGTTGCAGAGCAAGCCCTCTTGTGAATGCCGTGATCGCTCACTTTGTTGCTGTGTAGTCCAGCAGCTGGGGATTTCCCTTGTATGAAACCACCGATGTGGTGTTGATTATGGCACTTCCTTCCTTCATATGCTTCAAAGCGTGCCTATATATCATCCACAACACAATTAAACATGATCGAAGATTTTCAATTATCAATAATTTTGTGTAACACCCGGTCTATTGTCAAAATTTTATCTTCCACACTTTCATGGTGGGGTTCGGATTTATTACTATTTGACGTGGAAAAGAGATAAATCCGCGATATCTGAACAATGGATTACTCTGGTTAAAAGATTTTGATTCATTAATTGTTACCTAGTCATGAAGAAGTGGGAGAAAATATTAGTCCTAAAGACCCTCTCGAGCCTTTGCTCATCAATCTCCTCAATGGAGCTTGATTTGTACTGCTCAGCGGCATTGTTAACGAGAATGTCGATCTTGCCATAAGCGTTCACCACTTCGTCAACAACCCTTTTACAGTTTTCATCATATCCCAAATCTGCCGGTGTTGCCATGGGGTCCTTCGCGTCCCGGCTCTTGGACTTCCTTATAATCTCAAGAGTGTCCTGTGCATCTTTGTCCTCTTGAGACTTCACATACGCGAAGGCCACAGTCGCCCCCTCCATAGCAAAGCAGTGGCACACGGCTCGCCCGATCCCAGAGTCGCCTCCAGTCACCAACGCCACCTTCCCCTGAAAATAATTTAATGTTAGTTACCAATTAACACTAGTACATTATGCATATTCTCCAATTTCTGAAAGCCATACGCGAAGTTTGTTTGATGGGGTGTAGTCATCGCTGGTAAACTGAGGGCTGGGTTCCATGACGTGCTCTTTTCCAGGCTGCCTCTCCTGCCTCTGAGGAGGAAACTGCTGCTCATTAGAAGACATTTTTCTCTGAAACACTCTTGAAAGGGTCTCTGACTTTCACGAAATGTTGGCGGAAAACGATTAGTCCGGGGACATTTTAGGCGGGTTTCGTTCAGGGAAAAATAAAATATTCTTGTTGCTAACACTTTTGAGGAAGAGAATAAGCGAGGAATCATGCATTTATATGCATAATTTAGGATTTTGATGTGTGTATATATGGAAAGTTGGCACCAAACTTTGTGTATTTTGCATGGACACGTAAGAATACGTGGCGTAATTGAAGAAGAATGGAGGTCGATGTGTCGTGCCAGTCGCATGCAGCAAAGATGCCTGTGAAAATGGCCGTTTTTGATGAGATAGGGACCATGTGAACTTGTTGATTTGGAGTATATCCTGATAACTGTTGTATGAATTAATCGAACCATTGAAAGATTATGTATCATCTGTAATTTGTAACCAAAGAGGTTTAATTAGTATTTGGAAAAAGTGGATTAGTGTTACTAAATACATACAGTATTTGTTAATATAACTAGTCAATTAATATAGATTTTAGAAGCAGATTAATTAATCAGCTTAATGGTATATGAACATTTGAATCAGTGGAAACACAAAGAGATTAGAACGGCGTAATCGATGCTTTGCATGGTAGCCACGTGCTGGAGTTATCGACTTATACTTTGCAATTGGAAACCAACTTTTCTGGTATTAGAAAGCTCACAAACCGGCACCTGTAAAGACTCTTCAGTACCTTACTTGCATTCAAGCCAAATCCAAAGGGGAAAAAATTAAGAGCATATATAGTGTAAGAAGCACAGCAAATAAAACTCTAAAATTTCCATTTGCTTTATTTCTTCTGGTGCATTCTTCATAGTTATCTGTCTCAGCTTCTTGCAGTTGGTTATTTAACAATTATGGCCCGTTTCAAACTTACCACCTTCTTCATTCTCTCCGTTCTCCTTCATGCAGCTCTCTTGCTTCCTCATATGGTGCACTCTAAAGGTGTATTCTCTCTCTCTCTCTCTCTCTCTCTCTCTCTCTCTTTCTTGTTATTAATGGGGTTTTTAATAATTTTGTTTGGCAGCATGAGAGTTAATATATATCTAGCCATCTAGTATGAGATTTGAGTGGCATATTCATGTTTCTTAATTTGTTCTTGCACTTGTATTTTTTATTATAAAGAAATGCATAAAAAGCCAACTCTCTGGAACATACATTGACCCCCTTGTGCCCTCTGTGAACTTTGTCCAAGGCTTTCAAAATCTAGCAAATGCCTCCTTTAAGCTCGTTAACGTTCTTTCTACATGTTTCTCCACGCGGAAGAACAAGAAAATCCTTAATTAAAGGGGATATTGTCGGTGCAGCCCCTTTAATTTGTTGAGAGAATTAGACAAGAAAAAAGCAAAAAGTGAAGAAACCCCATCTAACAAGTTATGCTGATCCCATAAAAAGTAAAATCAATTAGTCAAGTCTAGCTATCAAAGAATCAATACATATTTCGGTGTATTATTCCAAGCCCCATTTCATAAAATTGTGGAGATTTTGATTTATTCTGTTAATTAAAATTATACCATGTAAGCAATAATAGGACAATATAGGAGTCATTTAATACAGAGCTTAACTAAGTAGTAATTCAATATCTTTAAGCAATAGTTCAGTTTGTGTTCTTTAATGACATTGTTGAAGGATGAAACCCAGTAATGAAATTGTATATGATTAATCTAATTAATGATTTCCCATTTAAATTTCAATCGTTTCACAAATCAGAGACTAATCATGTTGTTCAATTAAGTAGATCAAGATTGTCTGCATTTCGTATACAATTTGAAACTTATTATACTCTTCATTGTTATTTCCCCGCCTGCAGACGAAGATGAGGACAATCTTCTTCAAGGCATTAACAGTTACAGGACATCACTAAACCTTCCAGCTCTCACAAAGAATGACAAAGCAGGATGTCTTGCTGACGAAATTGCAAATGACCTAGAGGATCAGCCTTGCAGCAGCAACACCACCGCCAGCACGCCTCAATCAGCGAATTACAACAACAACATAAGGAAGTGTAAAATTGATCCCAACACCGCAACCGATGGCGTCGTGCTACCGGTTTGTGTACCCAAATTGGTGCCAACCCTTGTGCTCACAAACTATACACACACTCCGCATGCAAGGTATCTAAACAACTCGAAGTATACCGGCATTGGCGTCGGCTCGGAAGATGATTGGATGGTTATGGTATTGTCTAGCAACACTGTTGCAGGAAGCTTTGCCAGTGAAGCAACTTCTTTGGTTTCAAAGATGGGTTTGGGACATCACAGCTGGATGGCTTTGCTTTTTGGGATTGCTTCTTTATTTGGTGTATTAATAAAAGTGCTTTTTCCCTTTTGAATGACTTGTAGATTTCGTAATTCTCAGTCTGTAATTTTGTATACTTCGTTTAATTCTCAGTGACTCTTCAATATTTTCATATGTTTCATATTTTGTTGCTCTAGGAGTCTCGATTGTTGATCTTAATTGCAGCAATATTCGGATATATGATATTTACTTGATTTAAAGTAAAGTTGATTAGTTTAATTGGATATTTAATTTAAAGAGAAGTGGGATTATTCAAAGCGGGTCCTGCAAGCAGCTTCAGATAGAAGCCAGCATCGATAAAGAAAGATTCATGGATATAACCATAAGCAATGCTTAAGAATTCGATTCCAGGAAGCTTTCTCTTTAATTTGGCTTGAAAATCACACCCTTAAGAACACAATATGTACCTCATTCTTCTGTAGTCTTGTTTTGTGCATTCTCAATCTTTAGCACACAAAAGTCACTCTTTGGTTAATAAGCAAAATATGGCAGCTCTGAAACTTTGCTTCTTCTTCCTCGTTCTCCTTCAAGCAATTTGCTTTCTTCCTCATCGGGTTCACTGCGGT
Organism: Pistacia atlantica; assembly: GCA_026229545.1. NCBI lineage: Eukaryota > Viridiplantae > Streptophyta > Magnoliopsida > Sapindales > Anacardiaceae > Pistacia > Pistacia atlantica. The sequence goes on along the minus strand of CM047909.1, from coordinate 3,857,125 downwards.
ACAATTCTCCTCTTCTCCCTCTCTCTCTCTCACTTTCATGCACACATATGGTTTGGGATTCTTATATATGAGTCATCACATTATTCAGTAGCATACACCAGTGGAAAATTAACATATTCCGGTGACATTACCACCGATGCCACCCTCTACATCGGCAGTTTCCGCCGCATACTTCTATTCTTATATATAGATCATTACTTGTTGCTGTAACTGGCTTATTTTTAATCATTGACGTAACATTCTGGTTGTGTCCCATTTCCATTGTTTTTTACAATTTCTGCTTAGAAAAGGGTTTGTGAAAATAATCAAACTCGTTACATTCAAGAACATTCAATGCACGAAAATTCTCGATGCATACTGAATTATAAAACTCTATGCTCAATCCTGCAGGTGATGAGGAGGATATCCTCCAAGGACTCAACAGTTACAGGACATTAATAAGTAAACCACACCTCACAGAGAATAAAAATGCAAAGTGTGTGGCTGAAAAAATTGCAGAAGATTTAGAGGACTATAAATGCAACTCAACCAACGGTGTAAACACACCAGTATCCACTCAGCAGCAGTTTGCCACCGAGGAAAATTATAAAAAAGTGCAAAATCCTCCCGGGAATCCACCAAAGAAGGAGTTATACTATCAGTTTGTGTGCACAAATTGGTGCCATCTCTTGTGTTCACAAACTTCACATATACTTATAAGTATACCAAGTTTTTGAAGAGTTCCAATTACACAGGAGCCGGGCTCGGCTGCTCTGACGACTGGATGGTGCTCGTGCTGACGACGAACACCGTCGGAGGGAACTTCACGACCAGCGGGGCTATTTCTTTCGGGTTGAGGAAGATCAATGGTTTGAGTTATAATGTGGTGGGGTTGGTGGTGGCATTGCTTGTTTATTTGGTGTTTTGATGAGTGATTAATATTTATATGGTTTTTGTTTGTTGTATTAATTCGTTGGTTTGTTTTGGGCTTGGGTGTGTGAATATTAATTGTTCTGGGTTTTGGGGGATTGTGTTGAAGAAGGATTGTAATTTGTTTGTGTCAAATATAAATTAACCTCATCAAATGTTCATTCACTTTGTAATAAGATTATGGCAATGCTCATACAAATAATTTTTTTTATAATAAATATTAGAAGTCTCGCATTATTTATTTATAATGTATGGATGCTATATTGAAACAGAGAATAGGGAATTTTCAATAATTGTATATATTTTTAATAGAATTAGGTATTGTTTTAAAACTTAGACTAGATTGACTGATTCAATTGATCTTACAAAGAAGCGAATATTTATTCAATCTGAATGCATTCTAAACCCGATTATAACAATTGAACATGATTGATCTGGGATTGAATCAATGAAACAATGTCAAATAGCAGGGTTAGGGAACCGGATAGGTAACATCAACATGACATAATAAAAATTTAAAATTCTAATAAATTTTTAAAATAATTCCATCCAAATCTAAAATTCAAACAACAAATAAATAAAATAAATTGTAAATCCAAATTAAAGATGAAATGTTAAATAAAATAAATCCAAAATCCAAAAAAGTGCTTTCGATCGAGCAAAAGTGTTTATAAAATATTTATTTAAAATATTAAAATATATGTGGTTATAAATAGGAGAATTTTGTGCTGACGTGGAAGCATAATGGGTGCCACCTAACGCCCCGTCATCTTGCCTTGTTGGCTCACACTTGCAAAATAATATTAAATTTTTTTATTTTTAATTATTTAACTGAAACTAAAAAATTCCCCACCCAACGTAGTGCCACCGGCTAAAATACGCGAAGTGTGCATAATTGAATCTGCGCATTATCAATCTTCATAACAAAAACAGAGATTCAGGGTCTGCGAGCTCGCGAGCTCGAGAGACCTGAGCCAAGCTATGACAACGACAGAAGACGATGATGACGAGGGTTTCGGGGAATTCACCTTTGCGCCGATCACTGTCCATTCAAACCCCAAAATCAACGGCTCTGGTCATCACGGTAAAGTTGATGACGATTGGGGCGATTTCGTAACTCCTGCTTCGCTCTCCCGCTGCGAAACGCTACCTGTAAAATCACTAGATCCGATTTTGTCCTCGGATCGCCGAACCGATAGCTTGAAAACTGATGCGGCGCAGCCTGACTCGGCCCCGAGTCGGATTCGCGATGAGTGGGAGAAACCGAAGGGCGCGTTGCCTTTATCATTGTTTGGGGAGGAAGAGAAGGAGGATGACTCAGCTGCGCCGGGTTCATTGTTTAATGGTGCAACCGAGTTGAAGAAAACTGAGAAAAAGATGGGATCGGAGTTGAATGTGAGTTATCTGATTTCGAATTTATACGTAGGGAGCGAGCAGAGCAAGGTGGGAAATCGGTCGGGTTTGAATTTGGATTCAAATGGACTGGATTTGAAGAGAAGTGCAGCGAATTTGGATTCAAACGGTTCGGCTTTAAAATTGGAGAACTGGGGTTCGTATGGGCTGAATTCGGATTCAAAAGGATTGGATTTGAAGAGAAGTGTGTCAAATTTGGAAATAAACGGGTCCGGTTTAAAATTGGAGAATTGGGGTTCTTATGGGTTGAATTTGGATTCAAAAGGATTGGATTTGATGAGAAGTGTATCGACTTTGGGTTTGAATGGATTGGATTCGAAGATTAATTTGGATTCAAATGGGTTGAATTCGGGTTTAGATGAGGATGATGATGATGGGTGGGAATTCAAGGCTGCAGAGACTAAATTACCAAATGGAGATTTTAATTTTAAGGTAATTGTTTAATTGTTTAAATAATTTAGGAAATGGAAAGAAAATTCAAAATTTTGATACTTTAAGAGGGTTGTTAATTTTGCAAAAAAGATGAACTTGCCATCTTAAGCGTAAAACTTGTAGAACATGTAACAGAGTATGTAAAATTTGCTCTGAAAGTTAAACATAAAACTCATAATGAACTTAAAATTTTGTAATGTGATAAAGTGGTGTTCTTTTTAGCTCATAAAGAATAAACTTTTGAAGATCATGAGTTTTTGTTGTTTGAGCTAATTAACTTGTTGCTCTATTGCAAACTTTTTGAACCAGAGTCAACACGAGGTGAAAGCTGAAAATGTACTAATGCCAAAGGTTGATGGACTTAAGTCAAGTTGGAATGCAAACTTAAATGGGTTGAGTTCAAGCGTCAATGGAGTAAATAAGGATGCAAATGGGTTTAGTTCAAGTTTAGTTGACAAAAGTGAGGATTTTGGGGATGATGATGAGTGGGAGTTCAAAGATGCAGAAACAGAACCATGGTCTGCCGATAGCAACAGTAAGGTACATCTATTTCTCTTGATTTGAATTTTTTTTTCCCTAATTGCTTGTGTCTGAGTTTGGAATTTTCATTTTTGTTTTGTTGGGGTTTCATAGTTAGATTTTTCGCTTAAGGTCTAACATGAGGATTTTTCTTGTGCAAGTCATGAACTGTGAAATAGAAATATATATATTTCTCCCAACATCTGCTCAGCCATCGAAAATAGATAATGAATGTTATATTGTAGTTATTTGTCTTTTACTGATTGTAACAGTACAAGTATTTAAGAGATTGCTGAATAATCAAAATTGAAAGAATCTTTATTTGGAAGTTTAGGAATAATTAATTGTTTTATCTACTATCGGTGCTGCCTAGTACTTGGTTTTAAATACTTGATTTTACATTGAAGTTCAGGAATAATTAATATTTGTGTTATATTCCATTGATTTTATGTTATTTGCTTTTTTAGCACCATTAAATATATATATGACTTTGGATTTTATTTCCATTTGGTTTATAAGAGATTGACATCCTTTCATTTGAAGGTCAACAACAAAGGGCCTGGGAATTCTGAGGGAGTTAAACACACATTTGTCTTTGACAATGGGGCACAGGTTCCTACCGATTTGTTTTCTGTATCAAATGGGATCTCTAAAAAAGCTGGTCAATTGGACTTTGGTTTAGATTTCAGCAAAAGTTCTGTTTCACCAGATGGTATTTACAGTTCATTCTCAAACAGTGAGCAGAAGAATGATAATGGGGCACAGGTTCCTACCGATTTGTTTGCTTCATCAAATGGGATCTCTCAAAAATCTGGTCAATTGGATTTTGGTTTTGATTTCAGCAAAAGTTCTGTGGCACCAGATGGTATTTCCAGTTCATTGTCAAAAGCGAGCACAAGAATGATAATGAAAATGGACTGAATTCTACTTCTGTTATTGGCAATGTTGAGAATGGAGAAAATTTATGGGAATTCAAGGATGCATTTTCAGAAACTGGATCGAAGGATAGGGTAATGATTTAACTTAAACTTCCATTTAAATGTAATTAACTATGATCTAGATTTTGAGGACAATGTACATAATGAAAGCCTCCTCATATTTGTAAAATGAGTCAATGTTATCTCCAATTTGTCCTGCTTTAGAGACAGCATTTACTTTTCACATTGATATTCAGGCGTGACATATTTGATTGGCTCTGTGTGTTTCGTAAAACTCTGTGACTGTATCTTTTGCAGTTCAAATGTTTATACTTAGGACCTAGAGGAAATTTACATTAATTGAAATTTGTATGCTATCTCAGTTTCATGTTACTTATAAATTGGTCAACCTATATCTTTTGTCAAGTTTTGAGTATCATGGATAAATTAAAAGTTTGTTTGTACATGCTTTATAAGAATATTTTCATGTTCTAATTTGATTTTTACTTACTCAGGGAAAAGACACTAAGTTGGAGAGCCACAGGGGAGCCTTACCTTTGTCCTTTTTTGGGGATGGTGAAATAGAAACTAATGACTCCTCAATTCATCAAGATGTTCCTAATTACAATCTTGCTTCCTCTACAACAGATGACATTAAGAAGGGTCAGGGATCGAGTGTATCTATCAGTGATCTCATAACAAGTTTATACAGTCAAGCTGAGCAGAATACTCCTGTCAACCATACACAAAATCCAAGTGAAAAAGGTTTTGATTCTGTGCAGAAAGTTGTGGATTCTAATTTAGTAGATGGTGATGGTGATTTTGATGATGATTCTTGGGAATTTAAAGGTGCTGTTTCCAGAACAGTAGATGATCAGATCTCAGTTCCTGGTCTTGGAGATTCACATGTGAGGCACTCTACCAAGGTGGAGCCAAAAGAATTGATTGAGCAGAAAGATTATGCAGATTTTTATTCTGAACTAGAGGATGAATTATTGTTTGTTGCACAGTACCATCTTGACAATCTAAAGGTTGGAAGATTTGTTAAGATATATTTTTTCCCTTCAAATGTCAATGTTGTTAAATCTTTTAAACTTTTTAAATTCGCTTTTGTTAGAAAGAACGAAGTACTGCTGCTCTTTGTGGTGATGATGGTAAGCTAGAAGCTATTGACAAGGAAATTCAGGTTGGTTACTGTATCTTGTTGATGAGTATGTCCATTGGCTTTCTTTTTATTGGTCATGAACTTCTTGTTATGACAGCTATTGATAATGCGGCCAAATATTATCAATATCCTTTAAAGAAAATATGGAATTTATTCCTCTTTGTTTTACTCTCCCATTCTTTTGGAAGTCTTTTGAGAAAATCAGGATGGAATTCTTATGCAATAATTTTTTTTCTTGCATAGTCAAAAGAATGGTAGTAAAGCAATGATAATTGACATTACTAAAAAATTGAAAAAATTGCTTCCTCCTTTCCTGTTGATTCTGTAGAAAGAGATCACTGTTTTCTAACTTGTAAGAAACTTTATATAGTACACTTAGTAATCTTTTCTTTTCTCTGCTGTTGCAGGATCTGTATAATGAATTGCACCAAGACTGTATTATTTCGAAAGTTCACCCAGAGAATCAGCCACTGAGCAATATTCACCTTAATGAATTCATTGAAGTTCTCCAGGAACCGAAGTTCCATGTTCTTGAGTCAGAATATCATTTATCAATGAGATTGTCATTAGTAAGTGTCTTTTTCTTTAATTTTTTGATGAAGAACCATAATTTTTTTTAATAGGAATACATGCTTCTACCTTTTGAAGAATAAAAAACTAAGTATGATAAAATACGCTTATATATATATATTTTTTTTTTTTTGAATTGATTGTATAAATTATATTGCAAACTGCGGGGTTTGTTTTCATGCCAATTGAATCATTTAATTTGGTTAAATAGGCTGAGAAAGATTGGAGGTCAGCAATTGAACTCCTAAAACATGCGGCATCAACATCAAAGATTCTAAAGTTGGGATCAAGGGAGGAGCAGTCTTCTTATGTTTCCACTTGGTTCAAAATGGTGTCTGTTTGTGCTCAAGAGCTGAGACATGGTGCCTTGATTTGGAAGCAGTCATTAGAAAAGAATGTCTCCGGTCAATTATTAGCTGATCCTCGAGGTACTGATTTATTTCAACATTGGTAGTTGTTCCTTGAATATATAACTTTTTTATGGTTGTGTGGTTAATGTGATATTATGGGTAAGTACAGGCAAGCAGTATATACTCGCACTTGGAGAAATTTACAGAGTTGTTGAAGTTCTTGGATCCTCAGCCAAACTTTACAAGCCGTTGATGCTATTGAGTTCTGCTGATCCCACTGGGAAGTTCACTCTTCTAAGCGAGTGTTTTACCTTGTGGTCAAGTTCTGGACTTGACGAGGCTATCGGAAGTATTTCTGATCTAACAGGTTTTGAGTGTAATGTAACTCCCACGGAATTACTAGAATCCATCAAGTATATTCATGATCTTGATGTGCATGCACTTCATAACCTTGTTTTCTCTGGACAAGAACCTACTTGTCGGCTTTCACTCCTAGCTGCAGGAACAATGCCAGGTAACAAATCATAATGTTGCATATTGATTAGGATCCGAACAATCTTTGTTGAATTCTCTGTCTCATCTTCTTAGTTTCCATTTGATTGCATGTACCAGATATGAAAATGGTGGTTTGGAACGGTGAGCACTATTTTCTACCTCTTGCAAACTTGTGGGCAAATCTAGTAACGACTGATCCTCCAAATGTGCCACGCTTGCATGTTGGCTAATAAGCATACCAGTGGAGGTTGAAATTTTCTATTGAGAAACTCCGCAGCCAAGTTTGCAATCGAATCCCGGTTGGATAATAAAGCTTCTGGTGTATTAATCACAGATGCTTTACTCAAAGGACCGTGCTCGGGTTGGAAAAAAAAACCATAGTTTGAGTTTCTGGGAACCTGGCGTCCACACTAGTGCCTGGTTTGATCAAACAAATTTTCAAATTCAATATTGCATTACGTAAATTGATTGCCATTCTTTTAGTGGAAGCTGTAGCATAGCAATTGAGTGTAGAAAAAAAGTTGAATTATTTTGTTATTTATTTGTGATTGGGTGGAACAAGAAAACAAACACCCCCATATAGGAAGAAAAAAATAGAAATTTTGTGTAAAAACAGATGAGAAACTCATTTTTACTTCTTTATAATGGTGACTGGTGAGTTATATAGTCATATCTCATAAAGAAGGAATAATAATAATAAGTTGGTTGATTTTTGGTTGTCAAAATATTCAGTGTGCAATATAGAGATTCTTGTTACCACTCACATTATGTTATTCTGTATTCCAATTTAAGTCTTCTCTTGTATCCAATTTTGATTTGTCTCCAACTCCTTGGCTTTATCTAAGGAAAATTATACAATCACCGGCGATAATACATTGAATTTGTGCATCAAATAATGTGACAAAATCTTGATCGTTGATTAATATTAAATTAAAATTAATTAACAGTTAGGATTTTACTATATCATTCGATGTATAAAGTTCGGTGTTGCATTACCATTCTTTTTCTAATCGTAAAAATCAAATCAATTAGCATTTTCTTCCTCTCCAAGGAAATTACTTCCTCTCCAAGAATTTAAAATTGATATTCTTTCTAAGTGCATTGGAAGTAAATGTTCCACGGAGCCGAGCCGTTATCATGAAACGATGGCCATATTACTTTTCTAATTGTAAAAATCAAGTCAATTGGCCTTTTCTTCCTCTCCAAGGAAATTACTTCCTCTCCAAGAATTAAAAGTTGATATTCTTTCTAAGTGTATTGGAAGAAAATGTTCCCAGGGAGCGTTATCATGAAACGATGGTCATATTACATATGGGATCATCTAGTTCTTCTAAAATATATATATATTACATACGGGAATCATCTAGTTCTTTTAAAATAATCTTTTTTTTTATATGACCGAAGTTGTTTAGGTTAACTTATGCGTATCTCAATTAATCTTCTGAGACACTGAAATTACTAATCGAATAAAAGTTTCAGTAATCACCACTATTAGCAACTGAAAAGGGACTCGAATTTAAGACTTTTTTAGTAATATACCCAAGAGTTCTTATCGAACCACTTGATCATCTAAGGGATCAGTCCAAGAATGATCTTTTTCAGTAGTTGACTTCAAAAGGATGATCATATGCGTTATCCACTAAATCGTACATATAAGACCTACAGAATGCCGCTTGATTTGTAGAAAGTAACATAAACCATGAATTATGTTTAACAATTTTATAATTTTTTATTGAAATATAAATGTAAATTTTACCAATTGTGAGTAAATTAAAAGAATAAAGTTAAAAACAAGCTTACTTTTACTACATCTAATACGATGGTTTTTTAACTTTCCATAACCCTTATAGTTTGAGAATCATCTCTCATCCCCCTATATTTATAAAAGGAAGGTTAAGTTAGTGATAGTTTCCAAACCACAGGGGTGAATATAACTTTACTAAAGGCCAGTGAAGCTCGGCGAATTTTAACCCTTCGTCGAACCCGGCAAAAGACCGTGGATATGAGAAGCTAAGTGCAGAAAGGTAGGGTTTTTTGGAGACCTATATATTCACTAAATCTTCTTCTTCTTCTTCGCTCGTTTCTCGTAAGACAGTGGAAAAATGTTGGACATCAATTTGTTCAGAGAAGAGAAAGGCTTCAACCCTGAGATTATACGCGAGTCGCAACGGCGTCGCTTCGCCAGTGTCGATCTCGTCGACGAGATCATCAGACTCGACAAAGAATGGCGCCAGCGTAAATTTTTTCATTCTTTACTTTTAGTTTGGCTTTTCACTTTTCTTATGTTTGTTCGTTCGTTCGTTTATTTTATTTATTTGTTTTGTGTAGGTCAATTTGATTTAGAGAATATCCGGAAAGAGATCAACAAGATCAATAAGGAAATAGCTAAGCTCAAAATTGTGAGTGTTTTATTTTTTTATTTTTTATTTTTTATGTTTTAGTTTTAGTTTGGATGCAGTTGATTTTTTATGTTCTGTTTGGTTGCTGAGAATCTAAGAGCTATTAAAGTAGCTAGAAATGGAAAAGATATGAACATTGTACTAAAAAAAATTTGGCAGAAGAATTAAAAGAAAATAGATTTTTTTTAAAAAAAATTCTTTTTTCTAATTTAAGAGTGGAATTTTCGGTATTGCTGAGTGGTCTGTATTTTTGAGGCTTGGGGCATTGTTTTTAATGTTTTTACTTACTTATTCCGTGCCATGGAACATGGTGTTGGATCAAGAGTTTTTTAACTGAAATTAAGTTTGTTGATTATGTAATGTAATAGCCTTCAGATCCATCTACGTACATTAGATTGCTGAAATTTGTGCCACCAAACACAGCCCTAACTGAAATTCTTGGAACGCTTGCAATGGTATTTGGATGCAGAAGCAGAATGCCGAATATGTGCTTGCTGACGCTAATATAGTCAACATAAGTATATACCTTGAGTGTTAGTTAAACTATTTTTGCATCGTTAATGCATGTTTAAAATTTATATTTTATAAAGTAGATCAACCTGAGATGTGTATGGATTTCTTATTTGAATATCTTATCTGTATAGAGGCAACCTAATGTTGTATAAATTATTTACTTATATGTTGGACATTCTTTTTCTTCTTCTTTTTTTTTTTTTTTTTTTTTTCTCTGTTTTAAATTTCTTGGTGTTTGTTTATAAAACTGAATTCTGTAATTGGTTTGGAAAAAGTCGAAAAATGATGCAACTGAGATGATCGCAAAGTCAGAGGTGGCCAAGCAAGCAACAACTGACAAAGAAGTTGAAGTTCGTGAGGCATGGACTGTATTGAAATCAAAGTTGGAAATAGTTGGAAACCTTGTGCATGATTCAGTACCAGTCAGTAATGATGAGGTATGTGACTTGGCTGAGTTAGTGTACTTCCATTTTGCCTGATGCTGTAGGTGAATTATGAAGTGGGAATGATTTGTGTAGGCGAATAATGCTGTGATTAGAACATGGGGAGAGAAAAGATTGGAGCCAAAACTGAAGAATCACGTTGAGCTTGTTGAGCTTCTTGGAATCGCAGATTTGAAGAAAGGTATTAAAAGTTCACTTATATTCAGGCATTATTATTAATTTGTTTCCCTTTTTGGAGATGAGATGTATAACTTTTAGTTGTTTAAGATAGGCTTGTCCTTGGATGATCAATAAATATATGATTGGATGGTTTGATAATCTCCATTTCACTGTCTTTTCTGGTTCTAATATGTTTTGATAATGTTCAAAATAAGTTTTTTTTTCCTGATTTAGCTCAAGCATATGCATTGTGTGGTTCAATTTGAGTTTGTATGAGCCATAATCCTACCATCCAGAGCCATGATAAGTCGTCCACTTTTGTTACTTGAACTTGACCAATGGTTTTTTTGTCATTTCTTTAGTGTGTATCAATCTCATATCATCAATACTTAGTAGCAGATTTATTGGTTTGTTTCCCATGTTTAAAGCAATTTTATTCACTTCTCATCATTCTTGTTTCTACTTCCATCTATTATAGTACATCGTGAACTGAGCTTATGCCTTATTTTAGGTGCTGATGTCGCTGGGGGTAGAGGTTTTTACTTGAAAGGAGATGGTGTACGGCTTAATCTAGCTTTGATAAATTTTGGTCTTGATTTCTTGGAGAAAAGAGGATATACGTCATTACAAACTCCATTCTTCATGAGAAAAGACATTATGGCCAAGTGTGCTCAGTTAGCACAGTTTGATGAAGAGCTTTACAAGGTTACATTTGTAAACTTCTATTAATACATATTACCTTCTCTTAATTTTTCTACTATGTGGTCAAAAGAGCTAGTCGTTGTTATAAAGGTGGTTTCCTTTCATAGACACTAATGTGTCTTTCAATCAGATAAATGTGAATGCTTAACTAGAATTGCTTCTCCTTTGGAATTTCTTGACTAAAATTTGAGCATGACTTATTAGTTGGTGTTGATAGGTGACTGGTGAGGGAGATGATAAATACCTTATTGCGACAGCTGAACAGCCACTTTGTGCTTATCATATAGATGATTGGATCCATCCTTCTGAGCTACCGATAAGGTGATCATCTTTTCAAACCCTTGTCCCTATGGCTACAAAAAGAGTT
>CM047909.1:3706646-3845672 GCA_026229545.1 Pistacia atlantica | reverse complement strand
GGCTACAAAAAGAGTTCTTGTGGGTGTTTGCTTATGGACATTACAATTTCTTAACCAGATATGCTGGATACTCATCATGCTTCCGTAAAGAAGCTGGTTCACACGGACGAGATACTCTTGGAATTTTCCGAGTTCATCAGTTTGAGAAAGTGGAGCAATTCTGCATCACCAGTCCAAATGGCAATGACTCATGGGAAATGCACGAGGAAATGATTAAAAACTCGGAAGATTTTTACAAGATGGTATAATGGTTTTCTTTCTTTTTTAATCTGCATGATATGCAATGGCATGTATTTCTCTTTGGTATTCATCCCTTTACTTTGGTTAAGTACTTTGTTATCTGTTTTTATATCTCTGTCCAGAAAGTCTTTAGGGAACATGTCAATTTTTGGGATTCTGACTTTATTTTTAACCCTTGAGAAACAAAATTCAAGGCTTCGTTTGGTTTACAATTGGGTGTTTTTGGGAAAAGTTTTCTGAAAAAAGTTAAAAAAAAGTTGAATTGGGCGGGTATTATGTAAGATTTATAAATTTATAAAATACCCCCTATATTTGTTTATTTACAAAACACCCCCTATAATAAAATCTTAAAAGTTAACAAAAACACCCCCAACCCAATGTCAAATACGGATAGCTGGCTACCACCACCGGAGGGTGGCCGGGTTCACCGTATTGGCGCATGACCGGCTGGATCTTGCTGGCGTGCGCGCATAGGCCTTTCTTCGGCCAGATCCACGGTGGATCTGGCCGACAAAGGCCAGATCTACGGCCAGATCTGGCCGTATTTTCTCGTCAACGAAGACCAACAAACGGTTGTCGTTGATGGTCAACGACGACCGTTTGTTGGCTGTCGTTATAAACCGTTACGGCCAAAGATCTGGTCGTCAACGGCCAGATCTTTGGTCTCTGGCCTTTTCCGGCCAGATCCATCGTGGATCTGACCGAAAAAGGCTAGATCGGCGCACTACCGGCCAGATTCAGCCGGTAGTGCGCCATCCTAACAGATTCCGGCCATTTTCCGAGCAGTGGTGGCCGGAATCTGTAAATATGAATTACTGGGGTGTTTTTGTAATTTTTAAAAAAATATTTAGGGGTATTTAATTAAATTATCAAATTTAAGGGGTTTAAAAAAAGTTGAATAATATTGGGAGTAGTATTCCCAAAAATCAAAGTTTTTGGGTATTTTACTGTTTAACTTTTTTGGGAATACTAAAAGTAGTATTCCCAATTGGCAACCAAACGGAGTCCAAATTTCAGATTTGCGTGTGTTTCTGTCAAGGAGAAAATCATAATCTGATTCTTATATGGATCTTTTTAGTAGCAAAGTTGTTAGCAATAATCAACTAATTAATGAGGAAAGGTTTGGCTCTAATTGAATTTTATTTTACATGCAGCTAAGCATCCCCTATCAAATTGTGTCCATTGTCTCTGGTGCTTTGAATGATGCAGCTGCAAAGAAGTACGATTTAGAAGCATGGTTTCCTGCATCGCAAACCTATAGAGAGTTGGTGTCATGTTCAAACTGTACAGATTATCAGTCAAGAAGATTGGAGATTAGATATGGACAGAAAAAGGTATGTTCTGTTTACTTCTTCCTATTTAGGGCAGGCAAAGCCATATGATGTGAGAGTGTGATGCCCCTATTCATTTTCAAAATAAACAAACTCTTTTATGATATAGAAGCTAGCAACTTCTGCTGGTATTATGCAGATTGATATCCATTTTGTTTGAGGTACAGGTTCTAAAGTGGACAGTTGGTATCATGTTGTATTGTTTGCCATTAGAACTCTGTAGCTGTTATGGAAATTAATCAGAGCAAGCACTTATTGTTTTTGTGGCCAGAATTCTTCCAAACTCACAATTTTGCTTTTGTAATTTTGGAACATTGCAGAGCAATGAACAGACGAAGCAATATGTGCACTTATTGAACTCTACACTCACAGCAACTGAAAGGACCATTTGCTGTATCCTTGAGAACTACCAGAAGGAAGATGGTGTTGAAGTACCAGAAGTCTTACAACCGTTCATGGGTGGCAAGACTTTCCTGCCTTTCAAAATAAAACCAGTTGCTGAAGCTAAAGGGAAGAAATCCAAGGCTTAGCCACATCTTTTATAAAATTTTTGGAAGACAAATGCAGATTGACGGAAATGTTAACGATCTGCAAAATCTGTTTTTTCTTGGTGGAAACATTGAGAAGTGACATAAAAAATTGTTGTGTATTGAATTGCCAAGCAGGATTAGCCTTGTTTTTGTGAACCATGTCTTAAAGTTTATACATTATGTTAACAGGATTTGTCATTAAATTATAGAACTACAAAAGTTTGCTACTCTTCAGTCATTGAAGATATAAACATATTTGTCCAAGTATCATAGTCATTGAAGGTTTGATTTGGCCGAGATCTGTATTTAAAGTTTCAGTTTTTTTTAAAAACAACTACAAATGTGATGATTTAGACCAATGTTTTAATAACCAACTTGGGGTGAAACTAAGTAAAGTTGTCGGGTCTCAGGTTGACCGGTTGGTCAAATTAGGTGTCAAAAAGTCTAAACTTCAGCAAATACACCCTCTAAAACTGAAAATTATAATTAAGTTTTTATAAGTTTGAAATTTAGCAAATACAATCTAAATTCAAGTCGACGGTAGATTGGTTAGCGGTGGTAATACACCAACTGCAATCCAAATTATTTTTTGAGCCCATTCCTTATAAAATCTATCCAAGATCAGTTCGATTTTTGGCCAGATCTTACCATTGTCGGTGTCGACAACCTAGGTTAGATCTCATCACTGTTGGCATCAACAACCTAGGACAGATCTCACCACCGTCAGCGTTGATAACTAGGCCAAATCCCATCATCATAGACGTCGACAACCCTCCCTATCACTACAAACATACTCCCCTCAGCCTTTTTCGATTTTCGGTTGATTAACTCACTGGAAATCACTTTCGTCGCCACAATTGTACTCATTGGCATTTCCTCTTCAAAAGCCCCAACATCTTGGCCTTCAATTGTTTATCGATCATCATCTTAAATTTTAGGGTTTTAGGTGAATAGAAAAATTGTTAACTCCGCCCGGTGAAGGTCCCAGTCTCGATTGAACCAATTCAACTGGCTAGGCCAAGTTTTAAAACACTAATTTAGATTACACTGCTAGCACTAATAGATTGATCACATTGATTAAATAGCATTGATCGTTGGGCACCGCTTTCGATGATCAATATCGATCAAAGGTGGCCTGTTGCCATCAAATCTAGTCTCGTTAAAACTGGAATAGGCCGATCTATAGGAATTCGATTGAATCACCAGATTTTGGCTAGGGGTGGGTGTCGGGTGGGGCTAGGCCAAGGATCCAATTCCCTATCCCTGCCTCGTCCCTGCTACGGGGATGACAGGGAATCCCCGTTCTTGCCTCATTCTGCCCTTGCCTCAATCCTCACCCCCATGGGGAATTTTCGCTATCTCATTCCATGCCCTGTTGAGCAGAGTGCAACAGAAGAAGAGGAGGAACGACCATTTCTATGAAGAGGAATGATTGTTCATATATAATGGAAACACTCACCAAAGCACTCACAGATTTGTCTAAAGGAAGGAGGACGACTGGAATCAATGACGGTTGGCTTCGGAGTTGTGTATAATCGAAGATTCGCTGAAGTCAAAATGTGTGAAGAGAGATTTGTCGCAAAAATTCTCACAATAGTCATAGAAAAGGAGAAGGGTCCTTGGAAAATACAGGGCAAACACCCACCCCTAATTTAGGCTGCAAAAGGTGGTAAAATATTCACCATTGTCTTCTAATGCCAAAATAAGCATCGAAATCTAGTGATTCAACCAGATTCTTGTAAATTGGGGAAGTTTGATCCGGACTAAACCGGCTAGCACTGATCATCGGTCAAAGATGGTTGACTGGCTCCAGCTAATAACTATTGTTGTTATAATATATTTTATAATATTTATTAACTACTTATTAAAATACAAATTAGTATGAAGGAAAATTTGTATTTTGACTAATTACTTAGGCTTAAAATACAAAAAAGTTAATATGAAAATATAAAAACTTGATTAAAATACAAAAACTAAATTAAACATACATATTAAAATTTATGGATTCAATATTCCATAATCCAATCCATTATCCATAAAAATTGAATTCAGTTCATCCTTAGATTTTAATCTTGGACTGGATTAGACTAGATAGAAATTCATATAAATCGGATCCTATCCAATCCACCATTTTGCCATCCATAGTTTTCTCTTATACTCTCTCGCCTTAATGTTTAATTGGAAGGAATCTAGTACAGTTAGAAACCAACCGTACAATAAAATGGGTTAATTTAAATAAAAGAAAACTTCCCGCTAGTTTTAGATATAGCTCATGACACCCTACTGTCAGTATCCCGTGGATAATGACAGTGCTCCAAAGCCAAAATGTAAATTTTTGTATTTGATGTGAATGATTAGGTTTTGTTATGTGTTAAAATATTGAATGAGAATGATGTGTTTGAGAGATTTGAACAAATTTTGCTATGAATTTGGGTAAAAGTAACTTTCTGATTTCTTACTGGCCTGTTATTCATTGAAAATAACATTTTGGTTCCCCCACAAAATATTTTCTGGCTTTGCCCTTGTTTGAGAATAAAAATTACTAGATATAATAGAAACGTGCTATAGTGTGTGAATGAGAAATAATGAAAAAATTGCTAAATCGGAACCCAAGTTAATATACGTAACCACGTAACTAGTTCAAAATAGAATTCATCCCAATTTCAATCAAACATTGGAAAACATGACATACGTATATTCATTAATTAAATCAAAAGGAAATGAATACCAAACTAGAGATATTACTCTAAACTTTATTAAATTGAAAGCAGAAGCTTAAGAACATACCTTTAATCATAGTAATCAAATTCCAAGACGCTTGTAAATTGGGATGGGTTCTAGTCTATTCAAGACCTTAGTCCATATATCGATGGAGAATCGCAAACTTTCATGTAAACTAGTGACCATGTTTCCCTCTATGATAGTTTTGGTTTTACGTAATGTTTTTATGGAAGAAGAGTTTATATAAATGGCGATTACCACGAAATAATTGATGGGGAGTTACAAGTCATTGGTGTGAGAGGTTAAAATAATAATGGGCCACAACTTCCAAAAAATTCTTGAGACTCATATATTTGGTTGTGGATTGGGTTCAACGACGAAGCAAAGATTTTGTCTCCGAGAGGGCAAGCAAAAAACATTTTAAATATTATAATCCATGAAAAATTAACTTTTTAATTTATTAAGTTTTGTTGATAAATCTTCGTATACAAAATAATTTTGTATTTATTTTATGTATTTGATTGATAACAAAAGAAACAAAATAAATATATTTGATATGTGAGATGAACAAAATAAAATAAAAGTGATAATGCTTGGATTTAAGCTATTTTGATTAAATAAAATAAATGGGTGTTAATGTTAAAACATAGAGTATAAGGGCATAAACAAACATTCCAATTTCAGCGGGGACTCAAGCTTAGTGTTTTTGTCCCTGGTTGGTTTTTGAACCCATTGTTCAAATCTATCAAACACTATAATAAGTCACCAAACACTACAGTCCTCTCATAGAAAAACAACATTTAGTCCCTATAAATGTAGTTATTCTCATCTAGCCACCCGTAATTTTTGAAGGTAACACATTAGCTCCAAAAAAAATGTAACTTTTAATTACTTTCTGGCCCCGTTGTTCATTGAAGTTAACATTTTGGTCCCCCAGAAATATTTTCGGGCTCTACCGCTGTTTGAGAAGAAAAATTACTAGATATAATTGAACCATGCTATAGTGTGTCAATGAGAAATAATGAAATACATAGCAAGCATTTTACATTATTAAGACAACAAGCTTCAATACGAAATTACATTACAATCATACAACTTGCAAATATAAATTACATAAACACAACTTGCAAGATAGAACATATGGTTTGTATAATAGTGAGTAGTAGGAGTATAACCGCTGCAACAGTTGTTGTGCCTCGCCAAAGATTGTTGAAGTATACTCTTTTCAAAGTTGCTTTTGTTTTGTTCCATGGATTGTTACAATGTCTATTGAGTTCCTCACAAATGTCATAGTAAGAGGATTTGCCTAAATTGACAAATAGGCAAAGTTTGTTAAACATATTTGCTACCAAAGCATTGCTAGCCAATCCATTGGAAATAATTCGATTTTCAACAAGCAATTCCACATCTTTACCAGTATCAATAAGACCATCTATTAGACTAACGTAATTGCAAACATGAGTATCCCATGGAAAATGGCATTGCTCCAAAGCCATAATGTTTCTAAATAAACTTTTTGTCTCATCGAATATTTTTAAATGTGGTATTTGCATCTCAATTACTTCAAAACATGGGATTGGTTGCTCTTGTTTTTCCAATCTTATGTCAACTAAGCTGTGTTCTCCTTCAAAACACTCAAACTTCACTCCTAATTCATGCAACTTCATTGCACAAGGTAAATCATGAATATTCCATCCGTTGATTTGCTCATATCTTTGGTAGAGTTCTACTATAGTAGTTATTTTCCAATCGATTAAATGTTTAATTACCACCTGGGGGGTTAATCTACTCAATTGCGAAGAGAAAGAATTTAAAAAAGAACATGAAAGCTCCACGAAGGTAGACATGTTAAGGCCATGGAGAGCTAACTCATATATATTCTCGAGAACAAAGTATGGACTCTTACGTGTGTTGTAGATAGTAGTAAATCACTTTCACCAAAATTGGATTGATACCTTAAAAATAACTCTATGATAAAGATAGCATCATATAGAATCATCATTAGATACTCAATGCTCCCAAGTTTAGATGTCTCTGCATAACAATTACGAATCTTTTCCTCGTTATCCTTGATGAAGTTTAAAATTTTATCTCGATTCTCAACTGTTATTATTCGTTCAAGAAAACTTTTCATATATTTTCTCTTTGTCTTTTCCATGTTAGCTAATTCTTCCTTTCCAGGGTGAAGACGACCTATTGAAACGAATTCAGGACCTTAGTTACATCAGTTTTCCAAAACTTTCCTTTTTATCCTAACCTAAGTCTAATTCTTTTTTGCTAGGCCAACATATATCTAATTCCTACATTTTATGGTTTTTTTTTTTTTATTTAAAAATTTCTGTTGACCAAATATAAGCTTAATAGTTAATAATTAAAATGAAAGATAATTAATCGAACATATTAGTCATGGAATTTTTGGCGGAAAATAAATTAAGAACATCAATATAATGAAAGAAGTACGGCAAGTGAACCTGACTATATAGTTGAGAGGTCCAGAGAGCTCCTTCCTCTTCAAAATCACAGCTTACAGATATTTCTTTTCTTACTATGTGCTATCTGTCTCCCTCTCTCTATAATAATGAGTTTTCTCTCTTCTGTAATTTCAGGTGTTGATCTCGACATTCATGCATGCCTCCTCTTTTGTCCACATTTCAGTCCTAAATTAATAAGGAAAGAATATAGGATTTCTTTATACGTACGTCCGGGGTAATCCTCCAATGAAAGTAATGCTAAATTCTTTTCTTGGGTCGTTCAATTACCCAAGGAGTAATAATGAACTTCAACAATCCAGATTCCTCTCTCTAATACAAGTAATGCTGCATTCTTTTCTGAGGCCGTTCAGTTATCAAGGAACACCTAAAAGGTTAAGTTAAGAGGCGAGAACTGAACATATATTAAACCAATAAGCCCCTTCACTTCAAATTTGAATTTTTTTTTAATTTTTTTATATCCAGTTTGTATATGAAGATTTGAACTTGAGGTATTTGGCTATGATACAATACTAAATTGTCATCCCACCTAAAAGCTTAGGCTAGTAGGTGACAGCTTAGCATATATTAGACTAATATTCGACAATCCAAATTCCTCTCCCTAATACACCCTTTCATAAATAAATTATTTAATCATTTAATCCACCATGCCTCACTTTTGTCCCTAATACACCCTTTCATAAATAAATTATTTAATCATTTAATCCACCATGCCTCACTTTTGTCCCTAATACACCCTTTCATAAATAAATTATTTAATCATTTAATCCACCATGCCTCACTTTTGGGTAATTTTTTCAATGGAGCAGTTCCCATCAAATCAGTAAAATGTTTCACTAACATCTTGTCATGTTATCGTACATGTCATCTCTAAATAAGTTATAACTTATAAGAAAGATTCATGAAGGTAGGATCATTAGGGGTGGCAAAAGCTATCTTGTTTAAATTCTATAACGAAGTACATAAGCTGATTTTCGAGTAACAGTAGTATTAATATGTTACCCGAGATTCTTTGTCCTTCTCTCCAATTATAACGTCACAGCTCCCAGGGGTGTGTTACTTAAAAATCTTATCTATCTCCCTTTCTCTTCAATAATATGTTTTCTGCTTCCACTATTTGTCTTACTATGTGTTATATCTATACAAGTTTATCTTGATATTTGATTATATAATTAATCATGTGATTCCTCTTTTCAATTTAACGATTAAACAAAGACTATTTAGTTAAGTCAACCACCAGGCTTGTATTCACAAGTGGTCACATATAAGCTTCCCTGCTCGTATTATGCGCATATCTCCTATTTCAATATGCTAATCGAACAACAAAGAAAGGACTAATTAAAGTCGGTGTAAATAAATTTAATTGGGGTTTACCGTTTACTATGTAATACAAAAACTATATACACTTATTATAAATGCAAATTAGGTGGGTTTACGAAAAAAAAAATTTGATTTCTTAGAGAGAGTATGAGACATCCTGCATCGCTTGAGAATGAGGGGCCTGAATTGGTTAAATACCAAGGAAATCCCCTAATAGTCAAAACGCATTTTGAGCTTGAGTAAGGGTTCTTAGGCCTGTAAAAAAAACATGAGGGGCTGGGCTTCAGAGTTAGCCACCTCGGCTCTCAAAGCAAACAATATATTGAAAATGTTTGACCGACAATGGACCAGGGTATTACAATTGGTATAAGAGTTAATCCCAATCGGAAGTGTTCGGATAGTTAAGAGCTCTTGCCTAGCCCAAGAGGGATCGCAATGTGCGAATAGTCAAGAGATCTCGCCTCGCCGAAGAGGGATCGTAGTGAGGACGTTGGAACTTGAGGGGGGAGATTGGGACATCTCACATCGCTTGGGAAGGAGGGGCCTGAGTTGGTTAAATACCAAAGGAACCCAACAATAGTCAATATGCGTTTGAGACTTGAGCAAGGGTTTTTGGGCCTGAAAACAAAACCGTGTGGGGCTGGGCTTCAGAGTTAGGTCACTTAGGCTGTCAAAACAGACAATATTTTAACAGTGTTGGGCCAACAATGGCCGGGTTGTTACAGAGTATACATGCTTATGTAAACATCTAGTGATTATTTACATGCTTCATTTTGAGCTTACATAATTCTGATTTAACAAATTATAATTGACCATCCGTTGACCCGTCAATGATTGCTGACTGACACGTGCTAATAACTAATACTATTATAATCATTTTTAAATAGTTATTAAATATTTACTACAATACAAATTTGTATGAAGGAAAATTTGTATTTTGACTAATTACTGAGGCTTAAAATGCAAAAATTAATATGAAAATGTGAGAATTTGATTAAAAATACAAAAAATTAGATTAAAAGTACATATTAAAAATTATGGATGGAATAATCCATAATCCAATCCATTATCCACAAAAATCTAATCCAATCCAATTCATCCTTAGATTTTAAAAATGCATTGAATTAGATTAGATAGAAATTCATGTGATTGGATTGGATAGGATGTCCATCATTTGTGCCATCCATAGTTTTATCTTTTGCTTCGTAGCCTTAGTGTTTAATTGGAAAGAATCTGGTAGAGTTAAAAAAAAAAAAAAAAGGGTACCCCCCTCTACTTTTAGATATAGCTAATGACACCTTATCGTCAATATCCCATGGATAATGACATTGCTCCAAAACCATAATGTTTCTCAGTAGACATTCACTCGTTCGTCTATTTGTAAATGTGGTATTTGTAAATTTTTGTAGGTGAAAGAATGAGGTTTTGTTATGTGTTAAAATATTGAATTGGAATGATGTGTGGTAGTGGAAGTATATATGGTTTTTGGTAAAAATTCTTGAAAACCATATATTTGGTTGTGGATTGGGTTCAGCGACGGAGCAAGGATTTTGTCTCAATGAGGGCAAGTGAATTTTTTTTTTTTAAATATTATTATCCATGATAATTTAACTTTTTAATTTATTAAGTTTTGTTAATAAATCTTCATATACAAAATAATTTTGTATTTATTTTATGTATTTGATTTGATAACAAAAGAAACAAATTAAAATATATTTGATATTTCAGAAGAACAAAATTAAATAAAAGGGATGATAATGCTTGGATTCAGGCTATTTTGATTAAATAAAATAAATGAGTGTTAATGTTAAAACATAGAGTAGAAGGATATAAATAAAATTTTTTCCAAGTTTAGTGGGGCTTGAACCCCCACTCACACCTTGGTGGCTTCGTCCCTCATTGAGTTTTGAACCCTAGGTAAGAACTGAGGGATACAGACTTTCTAACATTTACTAAATTTCTTGAAATATTTTCCCAAATTCACAGTAAAATGTAGGGGTGTTCAAAAGAACCGGTTGGAACCGGAACCGGCGGGTACCCTCGGTTTGGTTCCGGTTCCTACCCAGAACAAGTCGTCAATGGGTAGGTTCCGGTTCCAAATTTTTGGAACCGTTACTGTGCGGTTCCGGTTCCTATAGTTAGGAACCAGAACCGGAACCAGGAACCAGGAACCGAGACTAATATAAAATAAAATTAAAGATTAGGGGGTTAATATAAACTTTTGTAGAAAAAGTAATGTAAATACATTTATATTTATATTTCATAACATTTAAAATAAGTTGGTTTGACTTTTGAGAATCTACCTTTACAAAGTAATGGAGTTTGTAATTTTGAATTTATAATTTGTAATTTTATTTTTGTTAACAAGTGCCAGGTGGGGGGTATTTGTAAGTTTTTAAGGGTTTTTTTGCCATTTTAAAAACTTTTGGGGGGTCATGTAATTTTACAGGGTACCCAGAACCGGAACCGGAACCGTTGTTATAGGTTCTGGTTCCAGGTACCTAAGGCCAAGGCAAGTCGGCTTCGGTTACAGGTTCCAAATTTCAAGGAACCGTCGGTTCCGGTTACGGTTCCGGTTCCTTCAAAAAGTGCAGGGTACCCTGAACCGAACACCCCTAGTAAAATGTGTTCAAATCTCTCAAACACTAGTTTTCTCATAGAATGATTAATTTAATAGCAATAGTTTTGACAGAGGAGACGTTAGACTTGGGGTGGCCCTGGCCACACCAGGCCCCACGAAAACCTTTAAAATTTTATAGAAAAATCAATTTAACCCCTATAAATGTAGTTATTTTCCAGCCACCCCTAATTTTTTAAGGTAACATTTAGCTCCAGTAAATGTAACTTTCTGATTACTTTTTGGCTCCATTATCCATTGAAGATAACATTTTGGTCCCCCCAGAAAATATTTTTTTGGCTTTGCCCTGTTTGAGAAGGAAAATTACTAGATATAATTGAAACATGCAATAGTGTGCGAATGAGAAATAATGAAATACATAGCAAGCATTTTACATTATTAAGACAAGCTTTAATGCAAAATGACATTACAATCATACAAATTACATAAACACAACTTGTAAGATAGAACATATGGTTTGTATCATAGTGAGCAGTAAGAGTACAACTGCTGCAACAGTAGCTGTGCCTCTCCAAAGATTGTTGAAATATACCCTTTTCAAAGTTGCTATTGCCACGTTCCATGGATTCTTACAGTGTCTCTTGAGTTTCTCGCAATTATCATAATAAGAGGATTCACTTAAAATGATAAATTGGCTAAGTTTGTTAAACATATTTACTATCGAAGCATTATCCCCCATATTATTGGAAATAATTCCATTTCCAACAAGCAAGTCCACATCTTTTTCAGTATTGATAAGATAATCCATTAGTCTAATGTAATTGCAAAAATGAGTATCCAATGGGTAATGACATTGCTCGAAAGCCATAATGTTTCTAATTAGACTTTCTGTGTCATCAGATATTTGGAAATGTGGTATTTGCATCTCATATAATTCAAAGCATGGGATTTGTTGCTTTCGTTTTTCCAATCTTATGTCAATTAAGCTGTGTTCTCCGTCAAGACACTTAAACTTCACTCCCGACTCATGCAACTTCATTGCACAAGGTAAATCATAAATCATTCCCTTGCTTTGCTCAGAGCTTTGGTAGCTTTCCAACATAGAAGTTCTTCTCCAATCGATTAAATGTTTATTTGCCACTGGGGGAGTTAATATACACAATTTTGATCCGTCAAGAGAATAGAAAAAAAAATGTGAAAGCTCCATGAAGGTAGGCATGTTAAGGCCAACGAGAGCTACTAACTCACATATTTCCTGGAAGATAAAGTATGGAAGTTGATTTTCGAGTAATGAAAAGTCCCTATGTAAAGATGATTTTATCGTTGATGTAGATAGTAATGAATCACTTTCACCAAAATTGGATTTATACCTTGATAATAACTCTATGATAAAGATAGCATCATATAGAATCATTATTATATACTCAATGCTCCCAAGTTTAGATGTCTCAGCATAACAATTACGGATGTTTTTCTCATTATCCTTAATGAAGTTTAAAATTTCATCTCGCTTCTCTACTGTTATTCGTTCAAGAAAATTTTTCATATATTTTCTTTTTGTTTTTTCCATGTTAGCTAATTCTTCTTTTCCATGGTGAAGAGGGCCTATTGAAACTAATTCAGGAGTGTGGGCTTCTTCGTTTATTCTACGAAAATCTTTAGGAACCCTATAAATACAACACTTACGAGGATCAAGCTCAGGCTCCAAGTTTTTGTCGATATCAGTTCGCAACACTTTGACCAAATCCTCAAGTTCAAAGAAAGCACTCATCTCCAACTTCTTTGCCTATTGACAAACCGTACTAACTATAGTCAATAACAATAAATAGATAAATGCATCACTCAAAATAATCAAACTTTGAGAAGAAAATCATGTTGCGTGCATGAGGTAATTATTTTCGTAAATAGCTTTCAGAATAATATGCAATCTCTCATAAATCACAACTAAATATTTTATATTAATATCATTTGCAAAGATTTAAATTAAAAATATGTGGGTGGAGATTCCTGTAAGGAATCCCCCTAAGATAGAATGTTGGAAATGGGAAGAATTGACTATTATATTTGTAATGGTAATAATTAATATAGAATAATTGTCATAGCAAACTCTTGAAGAAGGAACAAAATGCATGTTATAATCCAAAGTAATACTATGCATTTGACAGTGTAATACATTGTATTGTACATATAATTAACACAAGGTACAATTAGCTGCCGCATATCCATTGTATTGTACATATAATAAACTAAAAAGGTAGATTAAAAAAGTATTATACTATTTTATATACTTTAATTATCTGAATAATAATTATTTTAAACATTTAGTTTAATTAGATTCTTTTCAATTTGTAATGATGATAATAATAATAATAAAAGTGGTCGGCAACTGCCAAAGCTGTCTGCCTCCGGTGAGTATTTTAGTACATTGTTAACACCAAACCAAAGAGAAAACAATTCTAAACATATGTGTCCATGATTTAGACGACGCCTCAGCACCAATAGATTGATCGCAAAACTTTGATCACATGCAATAAAAAACTTAAAAATCTAAAAAAAAGGGCCAAAATCTAAAAAATTATCTGCCAACATTGACCTCGATGGCTACGACTGCTTTCTTTTCACTTTTTTTTTTTTTTCTAAATTTGCATTAATTTTTACTTCTTAAAAAGTTTTCTAAATTTTTAGATTATATTATCTCTAATTTTTTAGATATTTCTATTTTTTTCATTATTTCATATTTTCTTATTTTGAAATTTTCAAAAAAAATTAGGGCTATTGGATATAGATTCAAAGTGGGTGGTAGGGTGGGTTTGGGATTGATAGACATGGCATATGAGGGCATTAAAGTCATTTGCCCTCATTTGGTTAAAACTAACCAAATAATCCTAACACCAGTGGTTCAAAGTAGGGGTGTTCAAAAGCGGTTAACCGAACTAGTTAATCGCCTTTTTGAACCGAAACGGTTTTTCGGTTCGGGGAAATTCCCGAACCGAAACTGAACCAGTTTGGAAGGAAAACCGGTTTTTCGGTTAATCGAAAAACCGGTTAACCGCTTTTTTTAAAGCGATTAACCGGTTTTGAACCGGTTTTCCCTTTTTTTATAAAACTTATTTTTTTTATTTTTCCCTAAATTAAATTGTAAATATAAATAACACATATCTAAATAAAAATTAGACATTCATATATATCTATTGACCACTACTATCAATACATTAAAAATATTATTCTTTTATATATATATATATATATATATTGTAAAACCGGTTGAAAAAACCGGTTTCGGTTAACCGCTTTTTATTTGTTCCCGAACCGGTAACCGAACTAGAAATTCGGTTTTTTGAATTTTTCGAACTGTAATCGAACCGTTTTTTCGGTTAACCGGTTTTTCGATTCGGTTCGGTTTTTGCATTTTTTTGAACACCCCTAGTTCAGAGTAATTACTTGTACTTGACAGGGCTTGTGGATTTAGGAAAAAATTGGGGGTTTAAGAATAATTCCTATATACTACTTAATTACCATGTCATTATACAAGTAATAAGAGTATATCACATCATTTTGAATTAAAAGTAAATTTAAAAAAATACTCACCAAATTCTTCAAATAATAATATAATTATGCACAAAATAATCATAAAGTATCATCAACGGCATCAGCTACTGTTAATTACTAAAGGGTATAATTGAAATTGAATGAACAAGGAAGACTTGGGCTAAGTCTTTTACCCAGTGTCCAGGCCTTATGCTAAGGAGCTAAAAGATAAACTGTGTTTGTCAACCAATAATTATAGAATAACGTTACATTTACAAATATTTTTATACAAAACAACGTGATAAAAAATAATAAAAATATGAAACTTAAACTTATTATATTTACTATTCTATTATTTTTTAGAACACCATTTTTATAAAAATCTTTATAAGATTTCATTATAATTATAATATTATTGATAATTATATATTAAACACTTCATACAGTTAACTATCTTACATGAACAATAATTTATTGGTGAGAGCAACTGTTCAAGGTGCCCTTATAAATATGTCTAATATCAGATATACTTAAAATAGAGATTGAGAGAGAAATTATCCGAAAATAATGTGAAACTAAAACCCAGCCAGCTAAAGAAGGAAAAGAGAGAGAGAGAGAGAGTTACCTCTTTGGGTAGCTGAGGTTGGGGTGCAATAAGCGAAAAGGAAAATTCAGAAAGAAAGTTGTAAGTTGAGTGTGGAGAGGAAAATTAAGCTGAAGTACTCTCAAAGATAAGAGGGCTATGATATTTATACATGAAGAATGACCTCAAGTCAAAAAACTGTGAAACACCTCTACAGTAAAAAAAAACCGAAGCCTTTACATATTAGTTTTAATAAAAATAAAAAAACCTAAAAGCTTTTAACATAAAATACATATTTATTAGAAGATACTGAAATTGTGGGGCTCAAGAAAAGTCATATATGATACTTAATATACTCTTAAAGAAAGGTATTGGTGAGTGTGGGCTAATAAGCAAGAAAAATCCAAACATCTTACACCACCTCAAATCAATAAGTGGGAGCCATTGATCAAAACAAGAAAAACGACATGTGATCAACAATTTTTAAAAGATTTTTAATTAATTTTCTACATCAATAATGCTATTACCTTAACGATTATCTTAGTTTTTAATTAATTTTCTACATCAATAATGGCTCCACCTCCTCCGTTTGAAACACATGGCTTATATATATTTCTTACGACACAAACAATCTAGAATATTACGTTATTGTTGTAAGTAGAGTGTGGAGAGAAAAATTAAGCTAAAGGACTCTCAAAGAAAAGAGGGCTATGACATTTATACATGAAGAATGACCTCAGGTCAAGAAACTGTGAAACACCTCCACGGTCAAAAAGGAAAGCCTTTATATATTAGTTTTAATAAATAAAAAGAGTAATACTAAAGATCCCTAAAAGGTATACAAAATTCATAATCCCTAAAAGGTATACAGAATTCATACATCGAACAGACGTGGTATCGTTTGCTTTTTTTAGAAATAAAATTCATAATTAGTCAGCGATCAACAATTATGATGGTATCACATCTATCGATGTATAAATTCAGTATTTCTTTTTTGATGACTGTATCATTTTCCAAATAAAAACCTCTTATTCAATGTGGACCCCAAGGTCTACAACTTTTAGTTTTTTTTTTTTTTTTAACTTGGTAAGGTGAAGGTTTGTTTCATGGGAAGATTTGCAATTAGGATACATGTGAATCTTTACTTTTGAAGATATCATATAAAAAAAATCATACTAACACATATTTATTTTATTATTAATTTTTTTAAATAAATAAGATATTCAAATTTATATTAAAGTTTGACTAATCCTCAACAACATAAAATATTTTACAAATCTAATAAATTAAAATAATTACACAAATTATGTGATAAATATCTCTCTTATAGTTAGAACTCAAAATGCTTTAGATATAACTAATCGGCTAAAAGGTTTACCATTCGAGATATGTTTTTTATTTTATTATTACAAATCATCGTACATCACATTCTCTCTTCTTCCCAAACATTTCTTTCTAAAATTAAAAATTAAAAACATTATTCTAGAAAAAGTTCAATTTATATTATAGGGACTCCAACTTCAATTCTCTTCATTTGCAAAATAAAATACATATTTTATTAGATGATATTGACAGTGCCGGGCTGATAGCAAGAAAACGTCTTATATTAACACGATTTGATAAGCTATGACGAACACAAAGAAAACCTAGAATTTATTGAGAGGAAAAGAAAAGAATACGAGACAGATTTTTTTTTGAGTTTTCAACACTTACAGAGTTACTGATTTTATTAGAGCAATTCCTTTTCATAGCTATAAGTGGTAGTCCATGTGATATAAGTGGTAGTCCATGTGATTACTTATCCCAGCCGTTCATTTCTACACAAAGAAACACAAAATTAAACAATTTCATTTGTCAGATCTCTGCTCTAGTGTTCAGAGAGTCTCTACTTTGCAGAGTAGTTTCGTAACCATGGGCAGGAGAATTCCAACTAACGCCTCTGTTATCTTTTGTTTTGTTTCATTGTGTTTAACAGTAGTCTCAAAACCAACAGCTCATCATTTGTACCACTTACATAATTTCGTTTGAAACACATGGCTTATATATTTCTTACGTCACAAACAATCTAAAATATTACGCAATCATATTGATAATTGATCTTGCTGACCGACACCGTCTAATGTTGATTTGCAAAAGAGAAAAGGTGGTCTTAACTATATCTCTTAGTTTAATTCAGATAATATTATATTATTAGAAAAATAAATTACCTTAAAAATGAATAGAAATATTTAAAAAAAATGTATTTGATAGACTAAAATAAATTTATGAATATGTTGTATTAATATATTTAGTTGTGAGAAATAAATTATTATGTTTCATAGATGATTAAATTACACTCTTTTTAGATATTAATATAATATTATTTTTTGAATAATTTTTTAACCTTTTACATTTAAGATTTTACTAAAATACTCTAATTATATAAAAGTTTAATTTTTAACAAAATCACTCTCACCTCTCCTAAGTCATTATCGATCGTAAGCTATCACTGTTTACTATAATTGACAATCATCAGAATGCTGATTGATCATGTATTGGTATGACTGATTTAACAATCAAATCTAAGGTTAGAGATCTTACAGTTAATAACGGCTATAGATCTAGTCATTGTAAAAACTTTTCCGATTAACAGTATTATTATTAATCAATATATGCAAGTATTATTATTTAATTAATACTAACGTAAATAAGAAAAGAAACTTTAAAGATGTGGAAGTGATAATACTAGAGGACAAAAGATTTGGTTGGCCAAATAGAAAATATCAGGTGTGATGGTTGTAGATATAGACAAAACAAATATCACGTGGGATATTATTGCTCTAATTTTCCTGTATTGACTTGTCCACATGGACAAAACAAGTAGATGTAAAACATATTCATATTCCAATATTCATTTACAATACAATCAATTTCAGTTTAAAAACTCCATGGAATATATGCGGAAATAAATGACAAACCTCCAGCCATAACAATTACTTCTTGATCTTCTTGCTCCTTTATGAATTACAGGATCTTCCACTTGACTGCAATTTTGGGTGATGGTTTTGGGAATCAAAAATTAAAACTGCATCAATGGGGACTCAGTAAACTTTCTTTTATATGCGCAATTGTCTTTCCATCAAAGACAATCGCTCAAGAAGAAGACACGACTTTAAAATCCACATCAGCACAAAAGTGTAGGACCTTAATGAAATTATATTACAAGTGTAGGACCATAATGTAAAAAGTCTAACATTCTCCCACTTGGTCCAAACTCTAATATAATCCAAAACACAAGAGATGTATATGCGGTATGTTCAATTAGAAAGAGGAAAAAGTACATGAATTATAGCGGTAAATCCCTTTGAAACAAGTATTACCTTCCATGTATTACAATGCAATTCTTCTCTTTCTAAATAAACGCTTAAATGTGGAATATCACTTTATGAACAAACCTCAAATGTTTGTTTCAGGTCCTCTAAATGTTTGTTTGCTCCAACCAAAATGTATACAACTTAAAAGAGAAAACAAACTAAATTACAAAGTTTCAGACAATGAAAGTATTACCTCTCATAGTGACAAAGCGGGACATAGTCCCATTTGGACAACATGATCCTTGAACGCCTTTGGTGGCATGCCTTTCGTTAGAGGATCGCAATCATCGCTTTCGGTATGTATGTGTTCAATGAGCACTTCTTTGGCTTTAACGTGCTCCCTTATTGCTAAGTACTTAATGTCGATGTGTTTACTTGACTTCCACTCTTATTATTCTTAGCAAAGAATACAAAGAATCGAATTGTCACAATATAACTTTATTGGCCTAGAGATAGACTCAACAACTCCAAGCCCAGAAATGAAACTTCTCAACCAAATACCCTGTGTAGTTGCCTCAAAACAGAAACAAACTCAGGGTTCCATGGTAGAAGTGGCAACCTAAAGATTGTTTGGCACTTCTCCAAGATATAGCACCTCCGTGAGCATAAAAACATATCCGGATGTTGATTTTCGAGAATCAACGATCCAAATAAGTCTGAGTCGAATATCCGACGACTTCTAAAATGTCTAACGCTATAAGTAAGCATGAAACCTTTAGTTCCTTAAAGATACCTCATGACCTTCTTTGCGCTCTCCAATGATCCAAACCTGGATTACTTTGATATCTTCCTAACATGCCAACTACAAAAGCGATGTCGTCTAGTACGACTTGAGCATACATTAGGCTTCCAAAGGGTCAAGCATAAGGAATAGTTTTCATTTGTTCCTTTTCAATCTCAAGTGTGGGACATTGGTTCGATTGAACTGTCACCCTTAACAATGGGTGCAACACTGGGTGAACAATCTTTCATCCTAAATCTCTCAAGAATTTTATTAATGTAGGCTTCCTGAGATAGTCCCAAAACATGTCGAGGCCTATCCCTATGAATCTTAATGCCAATGACATAAGACGACTCACCCATATCCTTCATACTAAAATGTTGAGAGAGAAATTGTTTCACCTCATGTAGCAAACCCAAATCATTGGTTGCAAGGAGAATATCATCTACATATAACACAAGAAAGATGATTTTACTCCCACTGACCTTGTGGTATATACACTGATCCATGACATTCTCTACAAAACCAAATGAAGAGATAACAGTGTGAAATCTTAAATACCACTGTCGGGAGGCTTGTTTAAGTCCATAAATGGACTTCTTAAGCTTGCAAAACAAATGCTCACCATCACTTGAAATGAACCCATCAAAGTCATTTCATATAAACCTCTTCCTCCAAATCTCCATTGAGAAAAGCTGTTTTAACATCCATTTGATGTAAATCTAAATTGAAATGGGCAACTAATGCCATTATGATACGAAAGGAATCCTTTTTAGAAACTGGAGAAAATGTTTCTTTGTAATCTATTCCTTCCTTTTGTGTGAACCCCTTGGCAACAAGTCTAGCCTTGTATCTCTCAATGTTGCCTAATGAATCCTTTTTGGTTTTAAATACCCATTTACAACCAATAGGTTTCTTTCCAGTAGGCAAGTCAACAAGGTCCCAAACTGTATTATCCGCCATAGAATTCATCTCGTCAATCATGGCATTATACCACAACTCAGATTTACTACGCTTTATAGCTTGTAAAAACGTGTCTGGATCATCCTCAATACCTATGTCATAGTCGACTCTTGCATATACACTTCATAATCGTAGGAATTGCTGATTTCTTTGTTCTAGTAGATCTCCTTAATGTTGTATCGCAGCTCTTGAGACGTTGCACAACTAGTTGTTCCACTTGTATTGGAGGTTGTTCAAAATGATCTTCTAAAACAATCGCATCGGAATGTGGATTTTGATTGAGTGGTTCCTCATTATTCACCCTGTTTGGATGAACAACCAATCTTTTACTTGATGTAGGAGTATTGTCTGAAACATCAATTTTCTCAGAGACTAAGTCTCTGAGTTGATCACTCCCACTAACCACATCATTTTCAAGAAATTTGGCATTTCTTGATTCAACAATTCTACTGGAATGGTTAGGACAATAAAACTTATATCCCTTGGATTTTTCTGCATATCCAATAAAATATGCACTAATAGTCCTAGGATCTAACTTCCGTTCTTGTGGATTATAAACTCTAACCTCAACTGGGCAACCCTAGATGCGTAAATGACTTAAACTTGGTTTCCAACCTTTCTATAATTCGAATGGCGTTTTGGGAACCGCCTTAGTTGGAACTCGGTTTAATATATACGCTGCAGTTTTGAGAGCTTCAATCCACAAAGAATGAGGAAGTTTGGAGTTACTCAGCATACTCAGTACCATATCCATTAATGTTCTATTTCTCCGTTCTGCTACACCATTCTGAGATGGTGTGCCAGGCAAGGTGTACTGAGCCACAATACTTGCTCTTGAAGAAATTTAGCAAATGGACCAAGTGCTTGTCCTATACCAGTGTATCTACCATAATATTCACCACCTCTATCAGATCTCACGATCTTAATTTGTTTTCCACATTGTTTCTCTACTTCTGCTTTATATATTTTGAAAGCATCCAATGCTTCATCCTTGTGATAAAGCATATAGAGATACATATATCGTGAGTAATTATCAATAAAAGTGATGAAATATTTCTGACCACTAGAGCTCATGTCAGGGCAACAAATATCTGTGTGTATGATTTCTAAAAGTTCGAACTCTTCTTGGCACCCTTCTTGGATTTGTTAGTCTGCTTTCCCTTAATGCAGTCTACACAAGTATCAAAGTCAGTAAAGTCAAGAGTTTCAAGAACTCCAGCATTTACCAACCTTTTAATCCTATCAATGGAGATGTGTCCTAATCTCCTATGCCACAAAAAGGAAGAGTTTTCATACATAATAGTACGTTTCATACCAGTGTTAGCATGTGAAGTCATAAGACTATAAGGAACAGTATCACTTAAATGAATTTTAAACAAACCATCAACCAAAGTACCATTTCCAACAATAGATGAGTTCTTAATTAAATTAAAAGAACTACCATAAAAGTTGAAAGAGTATCCACATGGTACAAGTTTAGAAACTGAAATTAAATTCCTAGAAAAACTAGGAATATAAAAGGTTCGTTCCAAATCCAAAACATAATTAGTACTTAAAATAAGTCTATAAGTTTCAACAGCTTCAACACGTGAAGGCATCCTGTTTCCTGAATAGATGCATCACTTCCTAATGGCTTCCTTTGATCCAGAAAACCCTGTATGGTATTATAAACATGGATTGTAGAACCAGAATCAATCCACCAATCATTATGTGAAACACAAATCATATTAGATTCATAACACACAAGAGATAAGAGGTTACCTTTCTTATCAAGCCAGGCTTTTCTCTTAGGACAATCCTTCTTCATGTGTCCCGTCTTTTTACAGAAGAAACACTTGATATTGTCCTTATTACCTTTGCTCATAACCTCATGCAGCTTGCCTTTTTCCTTCCACTTCTTATTCTTATTTGAAGCGTACTTGACATTTCCTGTCACCAGATGTGCTGTTTCATTCACTTCCTGAAGCAGTCTCTCCTCCTCCTGAACACACATGGTCAAAAGCTCATTGATTGACCATTTATCCTTCTGTGTGTTATAAGATATCTTGAAAGGAGTATAATGAGACGAGAGAGTTCAGGACATAATGCACCAGGAAATCATCATTAATCACCATCTGAAGGGATTTCAACTGAGCAGCTATGTCCCTCATTTTCATAATATGCTCACGGACTCCTTTAATACCAGTCAACTTCATGGATGTCAATCTACTCATTAGGATGCTTCCTAATGCCTTGTCTGATGTTTCAAAGCTGCATGAATTGCCTCCATAAGATCCTTGACATTTTCAAACTCCGGTATCGACCCACGGATACTACTCGTAATGTGAGATTTGATGAACATCATGCTTAAACGGTTAGATCGCTCCCACCGTTCATACAAAGCAATCTTAGCTTGAGAGCTAGTATCTGTAGGTGTTGGTGGCTCTTCCTTACGAAGAGCATAGTCAAGATCTATGCACCCTAAATGAAGGAGGGACACCTCTCTCCAGGATTTGTAGTTATCACCATTTAAATTAGGAACCTTATCCTCAACCATCATCAAAGTTTGATCAACTGTAGGTAATTCAATAGACATGCTTACTAAATAAATTATGAGGCACAAACCATCAATAAAAAATTATAAGTTTACCAATGTAAAACAAATCATAAATCATAAATGAATCGACATATCATAAAATCTCCCCGTGGGTAAAGACATTACATATTATGATTCATTATCCTTTAATGATGAAACTAGAAATTATTAATATTTCATAATACCTGTGGGCTAATTAAGAAATAAGAATAATTTTTATTTCATCCCTAATTAATCATAAAAAATATAACATTCCCTGTGGGTAAAATGATTATACTAATATGATTAACTACAATCGATGTTATTAACATTAATATGATCACAACTAATATTTCTTAATGCATATATTATCATAATTTAGATGCTGCGGCTACTCTAAATTAATCAAAAATATATACGATCATAAAACATCATATAATTTATAACATGAATTTTTATAATATAACACAAATCAATGCAAGAATAATACATTATTTATGCATAAAAAAGTAATATATAACATAAACAACCATCATATAAGCTGTCACCGACTTCCACGCGCCACCGTGACCAAAGGACGCGCCCCCACGCACCGCCAGAAGGTAGCACACTCTCTCACGCGCCACCACGCGCCTCCACGGTCCCTTCACGCGCCTACACGCGCTTACACCCGCCCAACCCTAAACCCTCACGCGCCTGACGCAAGCGCAAGCCTGCACGCGCCTTCACGCGCCGGGTCTTGACCAGGGTCGGGTTGACCCGTTTGACGGGGTCGGTTGACCCGGTTCGCCACATTAGACCGGTCCGTTGATCGGTTTCACCCGTTGACCAGTCCGTTGACCGGTTCATTGACCCGCTTGACCTGCCTCGGGCATTGGACCGTCGGGTTTGGACTGACGGGTTTGGGCTGAGTTGTACTGGGTTGTTTGACCCGGTTTGACTTTTGACTTTGACCGGGTCGTTTTGACCCGTTTTCCTATTGGGTCGGTTCTTCTTGACCCGGTTTTCTGCAACTTTTACCCAGATTTTCAATGCACCGTTTAAGGCCATTTTTCCAGCTGCCCCTGATGGGAAACTCAAATGTGGACTTATAACATATATCAGTGACATCCCAAATGACAATTTCGTCCTTAAATCGATGCCATAAATGGCTTCCGAAAACACCCAAACAATAACTACCAACCAAAACTTTAAACTAGCATAACTTTGCATCCAGAACTCCGTTTTTGACAAATAATATACCGTTGGAAAGCTTTTTCAACAAGGATTCCAATGACATCAAAATCGAAAACAAATTCTATTTATAATAAAAGTTATGCTTGATTTATAGTACGGGTTTTAATGGAAAAATCCTAATTTTATGCAATATTTTTTAGATTTGCAACAAACAACTTTATGCTAGGCAGAGATTCATATAATGCTCTGATACCAAATGTAAAACATATTCATATTCCAATATTCATTTACAATACAATCAATTTCAGTTTAAAAACTCCATGGAATATATGCGGAAATAAATGACAAACCTCCAGCCATAGCAATTACTTCTTGATCTTCTTGCTCCTTTATGAATTACAGGATCTTCCACTTGACTGCAATTTTGGGTGATGGTTTTGGGAATCAAAAATTAAAACTGCATCAATGGAGACCTGTAAACTTCTCTTTCTTATATGCAGTTGTCTTTCCATCAAAGACAACTGCTCAAGAGAAGAGACACGACTTTAAAATCCACATCAGCACAAAAGTGTAGGACCTTAATGAAATTATATTACAAGTGTAGGACCATAATGTAAAAAGTCTAACAGTAGAAAGTTAACATATAAATATATCAGAAAATGTAAATGCATTAGAAAGTATGTTCTTTTGATGTCCTTTTTTATTTCTCACAAAAAAATATATCTGAAAATGTAAAGAAATACCTGGAAGTCAATAGCTATTGGCAGATGATATTGATAACTGATATGTGTGGTCTATAAGCATGAAATGGATCACATTAACTTATTTCCACATTTTATGGATAAGTAGGGCCATCAACCTTATCTTTTTCACATAAAAAACCACCAAACGATAATATTTAATTTTCACATTTATTACATCATAATAACTTCTAACTTATGATTGTATTTAAAAAATATGTATTTGTAATGTCTTTCATTTTTTATTTAGTACTTATCATGTTTATTATTAACATCATTCATTAATACAACATTTAAATTGTTTTATTCAAAGATTTATATCTAATTATTAAATTAATACTTCTTAATGTATTAACAATAAATTTATACATTACACATATGTTATTATTTTGATTCTTTTAATATACCCCCCCCCCCCCAAAAAAAAAGAAGAATTTATATTTTTATTTGCATTGTTAAATTCTTGCATATAATTTATAGAAAAAAATTATCCTTGTGATTGTAATTATCTTTAAATTTGAAATAATACTTCAATGTAACACTTGTTCTTGTTTTATTATGTTGCAAAGAATTTCTTGTGTTCCAGTGCTCTTGGAAATTATCAATTGGTAACTTGTGTCTCATTATTTATTTTCAAATTTATATCCTTTAGCATGCATCTTGACAAGGAGTTTGATGTTTAATTAATAGTGCATATATAATTAGTGAAAGAAGATGTAAAGGAAATTAGGATTATGGTATGTAAATTAAGTTTTTTATTTTCATTTATTGAAATCATTGATTAGAAAGTACTTGTGAGCAATCTAATAATACAGATTTCGAAGTTTAAATAAAACGAGGTGAATGTATATTAAGTTTAAATAAAATGAGGTGAATGTATATTATATGCATTAACTATAGTATCTCATCTTACAATTAAATTACTTGTATGTGCAATTTTTGCAATCAACTTTGAAATTAGATAAGTCTTAAAATTACCAAAATTTGTCACATTAAAAATCATTTATAATTATAATTATTTGAAAAAAAAATAGTAAAACAAAATATATATCTAAACATTTTTCTGAAATATAGGGATGTATGTAATATACACATATGTTTGGCTTAAGTTTAAGTGTAAATGTTAAGTGATGCTACATTTGTAAGTCTAGAGATTTATCTGATTATTTGGTCATACCCATAATAAACAGAAGAGAGCTATAATTAAAATGGTAAAGGGAGAAAGAGACATGCAATAATTTTTTTTTTCAAAATGAAAAAAATAAAAAAAATAGAAAAAGAAATTGAATGAGCAAGAAAAGAGGCATTAAGTGAAAGAGTTAACAGATGAACTGTATTTGTCAATCAATAAATATAATATTTAAGTGGTTGCCCCATCATGCATCATGCAGTTAGTTGCCTTACATGGACAATAATTAATTGGCGAGAGCAACTATCATGCATGATTCACGTTGTACCAAAAAAATCAATGCATATAAAATGAAAGACAAAAGTCTTCTGCGTTGTGGACACTAAACAATCAATAATTTCAGATAGAAAAATGAACTTCTCAATTTTTCATTAATCTCAAATATATTTATAGTATGCTTATATAGCTAAAGACTGATCTGATGTGGCAATCCAATTGATTCACAACAAAAGAAAATCTCAACCATTCAATCATGAATAATATTATATTTACGAAGACTTTATACAAAATCTTTCCTACAAAGTAATGTGTTGGATTATGATTGAAAGAATTAATATAAAAAATCAATTTAATAAATGCACATTTAATGATAGTGAATAACATGATAATGCATGAATAGTATCATATCACTTTGTATGGATGATTTTGTATAAAGTTTTTATAAATGTAATATTACTCTTCAATCATTTACAAACAAACACAAAATAATAAAAACTAGATCGTAGGATCTGTGTTTTTTGCTGCTTAAGGAAGAACAAAATATTGTGTTTTAATAAACAAGAATACGTTAAAACATTGCCGCTTTTATTTAAAAACTAACAGACTTTAACAGGTTTGGAAGTTCCGTCAACTCTTCAAGACATCTCATTTTCTTCAACCACTAACTTCGTTTTCTTCATTTTAGTCAGGTAATTTTAAGTAACTCTTAAATCTTCAATTTCAAAACCCAGCACTTCTTACTATTTTCACCCTCAGCTGATGACCTCAAAAATTTTGATGGCCACGTGTACATCATTATCTGGTCATACCCAATAGATAATTAACAGAAAAGAACTACTTAAAATGGTAAAGGGATTTAAAGAAGGCAATCACATCTTTTTTTTAAAACCTACAAAAATAAAATAAAAAGAGAAATTGAATGGACAAGGAAGACTTCACTTGGGCTAAAGTCTTTTAACCAGTGTGCAGGCCTTAAATGAAGGAGCTAAAAGATGACGTATAATTGCCTGAAGTGGTTGGCATCATATAGTTGTCTTACATAAACAGTAATTAATTGCTGACAGAAACTTTTCAAGGTGGCCTTGGCCCCCTCATAAATATGTGTAAGATCATGCATGATTCACGTTCACTGCAGCAAATAATGAAGAGCAAACGATGTGACCAATGTTGGAAAAATGAACGCATATTGATGAGAGGTGTTGTCTCACAAAAGATTTTTTCAAAAAGAAGAGATAAAGTGGGCCAATTAAGTCAGCCACTTTTGAAAATTTTCAAAATGATTATAGATAAAGTATAGCGCGTCGAATGGAATGAAAAGAGTGATGAAATAAGATTCTACTCCCATGTCACAAACATGAAATTTCTATTACATATATCAGCTGGAATAGTTAAGTAAAATTTATTTGATGAATGCACATTGACCTATCAACGACTGCTGATTGGCCCCTGCTAATAACTAATTCTATTATAATCATTTTTAAATATTTATTAAATATTTACTACAATACAAATTCGTATAAAGAAAATTTAGGCTCCGTTTGATTCATTATTCTAATAGTTTTTAGAATAATCTTTTGAAAAAAATTAAATTGAATGGGTATTACGATGTAGGATTTAAAAATTAACAAAAATATCCCTTATATTTATTTATTTACGAAACACCCCTATAATAAAATGTTAAAAGTTAACAAAAATACCCCCAATCCACCCATTAAATATGGACAGCTGACCACCACCGCCGAAGGATGGCCGGAGTATTTTTGTAATTTCTAAAAAAAATATTTAGGGGTGTTTAGTTAAATTAACAAATTTAAAAGATTTAAAAGAAATTGAAAAATATATAATAATATTTTGAGAATAATGACATCTGACTGTTTAACTTTTTTTAGAATACTAATAAATCGAAGCCTTATATTTTGACTAATTACTTAGGCTTAAAATACAAAAATTAATATTAAAATGTGAAAACTTGATTAAAAATACAAAAACTAGATTAAACATACATATTAAAAATTGTGGACGGAATAATCCATAATCCAATCCATTATCCACAAAAATATAATCCAATCCAATTCATCCTTATATTTTAAAATTGCATTGAATTAGATTAGATAGAAATTCATGTGGATTAGATTGAATTGGATAGGATCCAATCCACCATTTGTGTCATCCATAGTTTTCTCTTTTGTTTCCTAGCCAGCTAGCCTTAGTGTTTAATTGGAAAGAATCTAGTACAGTAAAAAACCAACAGTACCCCCCTCCAGTTTTAGATATAACATATGACGCCTCCCATGGATAATGACACTGTTTCAAAGCCATAATGTTTCACAGTAGACATTTAGTCCCATCGTCTATTTGTAAATGTGGTATTTGTAAATTTTTGTAAGTAAAAGAGTAAGGTTTTGTTATGTGTTAAATATTGAATTGGAATGATGTCTGGTAGTCGAAGTATATATGGTTTTAGTTGCGAAAAATCCTTGAGAACCATATATTTGGTTGTCGATTGGGTTCAGCGACGGAGCAAGGATTTTGTCTCAATGGGGCAAGTGAAAAAATTTATAAATATTATTATCCAAGATAAGTTAACTTTATAATTTATTAAGTTACATTTAGTGACTATTATCCCTCTTCTCTTCTGTGCTATATATATATAGCTATAATTAAGTTTGTTATTCTCTTCTGTGCTACATGTGATGACTATTGTTCCTCTTCTCTTCTCTTCTCTTCTCTTCTCTTCTCCAGATTTACAAGATTATAAAAAGTACAATTTAATCTATAGGTACTCCATCTTCAATTCCCATCATTTTCAAAATATTAGATGATATTTAAAGTGTGGGGCTGATTAAACTTATTATACTCTTGAAGAAAGGCCTCAAAAACCGAGAACCATAATGATGTCTATAAAATAAAAGCAGCCATATGATATTATTGAGTAGTGTGGGGGGAATTAGCAAGAAAAATCCAAACACGTACACCTCCTCAAATCAAATCAAATCAAGAAAAACAACATGTGGTCAATAATTTTTAAAAGATTTTTAATTAATTTTCTACAACAATAATGCAGCCTGCAGGCAGATGATATTAATAAATGTGGTCTATAAGCATGAAATGGATAGCATGTATTTATTTCCACATTTTACGGATAAGTGTGTGTGTGGCCATCAACCTTATCTCTTTCACAAAGAAAACCACCAAATGATATCATATGGCTGCTTCTATGTTATAGACCTCATTATGGTTCTCAGTTTTTTATTGGCCAAACGATTTGCGCATACCCAAGATTTATCGAAACGACAAGTTG
Organism: Pistacia atlantica; assembly: GCA_026229545.1. Taxonomy (NCBI): domain Eukaryota; kingdom Viridiplantae; phylum Streptophyta; class Magnoliopsida; order Sapindales; family Anacardiaceae; genus Pistacia; species Pistacia atlantica. The sequence goes on along the minus strand of CM047909.1, from coordinate 3,816,136 downwards.
GTACCTAAAATATTTTGAAACGACAAATAGGTACTTTCCGTCATGTGCTGCTAGTGATTTCTGTTGGTTAACAGTGAAAAGACTAAAATGCCCTTGAAGTTTGATATTTTAGTTTTTTAAAAATTTTTAAAAAACCCTCTAGGTTTGCTAATTTAACTAAACACCCCCATATATAAAAAGTTTGTTAAATGACAAAAATACCCCCACCACCTGCGGCCAGATTCCGGCCACCACCAGCCGTGTCTGGCGAAGGGTTGCGTTACAACACGGACACATCGTCACGATATGTAGCATGTCGCCGTCTGACCGGGTTTTCCGGCCCGGATACGGCCGTGTCAGCAGCTGCGAGATGGAGTTTTGCGGCCCACGGCGGCCAGATCTGCCGTAGTCTCGGCCTTTTCCGCGATCCGTGGTTGAAATGGCGAGAAAAGGCCATATCTGGCTATCGAGGCCGCAAAACTCCATCTGTTGCCTTGACGGCCAGATCTGGCCTTTTCCGGCTAGATCAGCCACGGATGCGGCCGAAAAGGCCGACGGCTCGTTATGACACGATCCGACGGTCGTGTCGTAACACACCTTTCCTTTCCGGCAGATTCGCGGTAGTGGTCGGAATCTGGCATGCGGGTGGCGGGGGTGTTTTTGTTATTTTATAAATTTTATATATATAGGGGTATTTAGTCAAATTAGCAAACTTAGGGGGTTTTTTAGAAATTTTTAAATTTATAAAAAACTAAAATATTAAACTTTCAAGGGTATTTTAGTCTTTTCACTATTATCAAATAAAAATCACTAACAGAACATGACGGAAGGTACCTATTTATCGTTTCAAAACCTTTTAGGTACCAACTTGTTGTTTCAGTAAACCTTGGGTATGTCTAAGTCGTTCTCCCTTTTTTATTTGAAAAAATCTGATACCATTAAAATTCTATACCCCCTGAGTTATTGGATAACGCCCTGCAGTTTTAGATATGACTCACGACCCCCTACCGCCGTTAATGAGAGTTACTTAAAATCTGTCATCTGACATCCTACACAACTTAAATTTCATATTTACCCCTGATTTGCATAAAATAAAATAATAAATATAAACCATTTTAAATTTATATAATAAATAATCAAATAAAAATCACTTATGACAAAGTAGCCTTCAGGAGGGCAACGCGACAGATGGTGGGTTGACAGGATGATGGGAAGGGGCAGTTTGAGAAGATGGGAGGAGGCGACTTGAGTAGAGGAGGTGGTGGCGGCGGCCTAGGGAGAAAGAGGAGAGTGGCAGCATGAAGTGAAAAGATGAAAGAAGGTGCCAACTTTTGAGGAAAAGATGAGTAATGTTTTTAGGCTTTTTATTTTTTATTTTGAAATTGGAACTAGTTTTAATCTTCGGTTTTTTTTTTTTTTTTTTTTTAATTGCTATTCATATAAAGTTAACTTTTATCCCTATGTTTTTATTTTAACAGAAATGTGTGAACATTTGACTAATAATAGGGTGTTGTCAGTTATATTAAAAAACAACAGGGGTTCAATTGTTAGCGTATATCTCAGGGGTTTGGGGTTCCCCATTAAGAGGTGATATTTAGAAAGACTATTATTACAATAAAAAAGAAGTGGGGCCAATTTAGAAAGACTATATAGGTCTTGCAATAATTTAACCAACAGTAATATAAATTATTAAATTAATATTATATTATATGCAATATTGTATCTCATGCATGTACAATTTTTGTTAAAGTTTTTTTTTAAAAAAAAAAAATTACTCTCAATTAAAAAAAATTTCCGACTACATTTGGTGACTATTGTTCGTCTTCTCTTAATCTCTTCTCTGCTACATTTGGTGATTATTGTTCCTCTTCTCTAGATATACAAGATTAGCAAAAGTTCAATTTATATTATGGGTACTCCATCTTCAATTTTCTTCATTTTCAAAATAAAAATATATTTTATTGGATGATATTGAAAGTGTGGGGCTGATTAGCAAGAAAAAAGTCATATGATACTTAATATACCCTTAAAGAGAGGCCTCAAAAACCGAGAACCATTCATTGTAGTACATATGTCTTTAAAATAGAAGCAGCTAGATGACGATATTGATATTGGTGAGAGTGGGGCTAATTAGCAAGAAAAATCCAAACACGTACCCCTGCTCAAATCAAGAAGTGGAGCCATTGATCAAAACAAAAAAACACAATCTAAAATATTACGCAACATGGCAACATCGTTTAGTGTTGGGTTGGTCCGTTTGGAAAAGAGAGAAGGCTGTCTTAAGTATATTTCTAAAAAAAAAAAAATCTGTTCTGATGCATATCATATATAAGAAATAAAAAACACAATTTTTAACACACCATAATATTAAATATTCTATCTTCTAATGTCTTAACATGTGTCTTTAAGGGACACGTGAAGACAACCCAAAAAAAATTACTTTTCCTTATAGTATAAATGATTGATAAGTAAAAAAGATAAAAGAAATTGCATTTCAAGAAGTAATCAATTAATTTTCAAAATAAAATTACATTTAGAAAGATATTACAAAATTCACATCCCATATTACAAAATTCACATCCTAAATTATGTGTCATTTTATTTGACAATGTCATGTCACAGCAGTCATCAATCTACCACTTCTTTTAAATCTCAACACTATATGAGATTATACACCACTTGAGACTCAAGAAAATTTTGAAATAACTTTTGTGATGAATGGTATTATCATTAATTAATCTATACGAAGACATGAGCATGAGAAATTACACACAATTATTATTTAATTATCACTAATGTAACTAAGAAAAGAAACTTTAAAGATATTGAAGTGATAATGCTAGACTACAATGATTTGGTTGACCAAATAGAAATAAATCACATGAGATTAATTGTTGTAGATATAGACAAAACAAATAACAAAGAGGAAAATTCATAAAGAAAGACCTGGTAGTCAATAGCTATTGATAAGTGTGGACTGGGGAGTGGAGGTGTGGGGCTATAAGCATGAATCACATGAACCTATTTTATGGATAAGTGGAGCCATCAACCTAATCTCTTTCACCAAATGAGAATATTTAATTTCTACATGAATGATGATGTACATTATATTACATCATACCTATTGCATCATAATAATTTGTAACTCATGGTTGTATTTGAAAAATATGTATTTGTAATGTCTTTCATTTTTATTTAGTACTTATCTTGTTTATTATTAAGATTATTCATTAATACAACATTTAAATTGTATTATTTAAGTTTTTATATCCAGTTATTAAATTAATACTTCTTAATGTATCAACAATAAACTTATACAATACACATATGTTATTATTTAGATTCTTTTAATATACAAACAAAAAAATTATAATTTTATATACATTGTTAAATTCTTGCATATAATTTATAGAAGAAACAAAAATTATCCTTGTGATTATAATTATCTTTAAATTTGAAATAATACTTCAATATAACACTTGTTCTTGTTTTATTATGTTGAAAATAATTCTTGTGTTCCAGAGCTCTTGGAAATTATCAATTGGTAACTTATGTCTCATTATTGATTTTCAAATTTATATCCTTAGCATGCATCTTGACATGGAGTTTGATGTTTAATTAATTGTGCATATATAATTAGTGAAAGAAGATGTAAAGGAAATTAGGATTATGGTATGTAAATTAAGTTTTTTATTTTCATTTATTAAAATCATTGATTAGAAAGTACTTGTGGGCAATCTAATAATACAAATTTCAAAGTTTAAATAAAATGAGGTGAATGTATATTAAGTTTAAATAAAATGAGGTGAATGTATATTATATGCATTAACTATTGTATCTCATCTTATAATTAAATTACTTGTATGCGCAATTTTTGCAATCAACTTTGCAATTAGATAAGTCTTGAAATTACCAAAATTTGTCACATTAAAAATCATTTATAATTATAATTATTTGAAAAAAAAATAGTAAAACAAAATATATATCTAAACATTTTTCTGAAATATAGGAATGTATGTATATGCACATATATTTGGCTTAAGTTTATTAAGTGTAAATGTTAAGCGGTGCTACATTTGTAAGTATAGAGGTTCATCTGATTATCTGGTCATACCCAATAATTAATAAACATAAGAGAGCTTTACTTAAAATTGTAAAGGGGTAAGAGACATGCAATAAAATTTTTTCAAAATGAAAAAAAATAAAAAAATAGAAAAGGAAATTGAATGAGCAAGGAAGACTTGGGCCAAGTCTTTCACCCAGTGTCCAGGCATTAAGTGAAGGAGATAAAAGATGAACTGTATTTGTCAATCACTAAATATATATTTAAGTGGTTGCCTCGTCATCCATCATGCAGTCAGTTGTCTTACATGGACAATAATTAATTGGTGAGAGCAGCTGTCATGCATGATTCACGTTGTACCAAAAAAATCAATGCATATAAAATGAAAGACAAAGTCTTCTGCGTTGTGAGCACTAAACAATCAGTAATTTCAGATAGAAAAATAAAATTCTCAATTTTTCATTTATCTCAAATGTATTTACAGTATGATTATATAGCTAAAGACTGATCTGATAGGGCAATCCAAGTGATTTACGATAAAAGAAAATCTCAGCCATTCAATTATGAATAATACTACATTTACGAAAATTTTATACAAAATCTTTCTTACAAAATAACGTGTCAGATTATAATTGAAAGAATTAATATAAAAAATTAATTTAATAAATACAAATTTAATGATAGTTAATAACATGAAAATACGTGAGTAGTGTCATGTCATTTTGTATGAATGATTTTGTATAAAGTTTTTATAAATGTAATATTACTCTTCAATCATTTAAAAACAAACACAAAATAACAAAAGCTAGATAGTAGGACCTGTGTTTTCTACTGCTTAAGGAAGAACAAAATATTATGTTCTAATAAACAAAAATACATTAAAACATTGTCACTTTTATTTAAAAACTAACAGACTTTAATAGGTTTTGAAGTTCCGTCAACTCTTCAAGACATCTCCTTTTCTTCAACCACTTACTTCGTTTTCTTCATTTTAGTCAGGTAATTTTAAGTAGCTCTTAAGATTTTTACATATGTCTAACAAGTCAATAATTAATACAATACGAAATAGCCAATAGCTGCCTGCAAGTTAATATGTAGAGGACCTTAAAAATAAAAATTTATATAAATTCTTAAAAGAGATGACCCATCACATGTCAATGTGTCCTTTTACTAAAACTTATAACATTAATAATCATCTATAATTGTAACTATTAGTGAAAAATTGAATGAAACAAAATGCGGCTATCATTTTTCTACATTTTCACTTAAGTACTCTTAGTATTATTTCACCAAGTGCCTACATTTTCACTCTCAGCTAATAATTGGATCCAAAAATTTTGACGGCCACGTGTACATTATTATCAGGTCATACCCAATAGATAATTAACAAAAAAGAACTACTTAAAATGTTAAAGGGATTAAAAGAAGGCAATCACATTTAAAAAAAAAAAAAAAAAACTACAAAAATAAAATAAAAAAGAAATTGAAAGAACAAGGAAGACTTCACTTGGGCTAAAGTCTTTTAACCAGTGTGCAGGCTTTAAATGAAGGAGCTAAAAGATGAAGTGTAATTGTCAATCGATGGATAATATTGAAGTGGTTGGCTTGTCATGCATCATAGGGGCGTTTGGTTTGGAGTTAAGTGGGATTGGTTCGGGGTTAAGTGGGATTACTGGAGTAATGTCATCTTATATTACTTGATTACCATGTTTAGTTGTCAAGTAATATAAGATACCAATAATCTTTAAATACCAATAGTGGTTACTATTGGTAATATAAGAGGTAATCTGATTATCTCAATTTTCTTAGGTTTTCTGAGATTACCAAGGTTATCTTTTTTTGTTACAATTTTATCCCTTATTAATAAAAATTTTGGACAATAATACCCTTACTTTAAAACAAATTTACATTAATATCCTATTTCAATTTTACCCTTGTTTAATTAAAATTTTGGACAATAATGCCCTTATATTTAAAATAATTTACAGACTACTACTGCCACCAAGCCACCACCGCCGACAGCAGGCCAACCACCACGGACCACCGCCGGAGTCCCTAAAAAAGAAGAAAATTATGTGGGAGGCTCCGGGAGGCTTCGATATGGCCGGAAAGGTTGTGAGACCTATTACGGCCATTTACGCCGTCGAGGATCGCAGTAACGTCCGAAATCCCCTGGTCATTATCGGCTAGGTCTAGACCAGATCTGGCCGTTAACTGCCATGGACTTGGCCGGAATAGATTTGGCCGTTAACGGCCAGGTCCATGGCCGTTAACGGCCGATCGCCGTCCCATCTGGCCGATAATGGCTGAGTCTCGCCGTTAATCGCCGATCCCTCGATCGGCCGAGAATAATAGATCGCCATTTCCGGCAAGATCTGGCCCGATATGGCCGTTTTCGGCCATCAATATGGCCAAAACGGCCATAAGCGAGCCTCTTGGTCACGATGACGTACTCACGGGGACATCCGGCGGTGGTTCGCGGTGGCGGCAGGAGGTGGGGGTGACTTCGTTATAAATTAAAGTTTTATATAAGCGGGGGTGTTTTAGCTAAATCTGAAATATTGGGGGTTAAAAAAATTATTCAAAAATTAATAATAAAAATAATTTTATATTAATATTTAAAAGGGGGACAATTTAGTAATTTAAATAGCATACCCACCAATTTATTCCCTATAACCAAACATATTAATATAACATACCCACCAACTAACCAAACATATTTTTCTAAAGATTCCCAGTAATCTTTCAAGATAATCTATCTTTTCAATAATTCAATATTCCTAGTAATCTAACATTCTTGAACCAAACACCCCCATAGAGTTAACAGTAATTAACTGCTAGAGAAACTTTTCAAGGTGGCCTTGGGCCCCTCATATATATGTCTGAGATCATGCATGATGACGTTCACTGCAGCAAATAATGAAGAGCAAACCATAATGCTGAAAAATCAATGCATATTGATGAGAGTTGTTGTCTAGTATGAGATACCTTACATTGGGTACGCGGTGGCGGTGCTTTAATATTCTCTTAAAGCACATGTTGCCTATTCAATAATTTCCAATAAGTAAGAAAGACTTACTTCATTCAAGTGGGGTTTACGTTATTAATATAAAATATATTTAGTTAAAAAAATACGTTAAAATGCCACATCAACTCAAATAGACGACAAATCTGATCTGAAGTCGGCCTAGATAAATCAGATAATCATTTTTTTTTTTACAGATAATACTTGAATGTTTGTGATTGTAAGAGATAACAACTATATAAAAGTTAAATTTTAAATAATAAAATTATAAAAAGTTATAATCCAAAATTTATATGATATTGATGTGTTAACAAGAAATTAATTATTAAAAAAAATTACTCATTACTTCAGCATATAATAAATTTGATAATTTAGGTCAATAATCATATTAATTAGAATTTTAACTTTATAACTAGAAAATTTGCTTATAACAATAAAATTGTTTACAACCATGGAATACACTCCTGTTATTTGCATCCACTTTTACCATTAGTTTCTTTTTTCATTATAAAATTATAAAAAGTTCTCATTCTATTGACAAATCGTACGATTTGTCAATAGGGTACGATTTTTATGTCACAGTAGGGATGTATTATGTAATTACGGTGCATCTCTCTGATCTCTCTTTCACAATATATTTTCTCTTCCGCTTCCTCCTCGTAATTTATATGCATGCTTCTTTATTTGAAAGAATCTGGTACAGTCAAAAACCAACGGTACCATAAAGTGGGTTAATTTAAATAAAAGAAAAATTATATTCTAAACCCCCTGAGTTATGGTAACCCCCTCTCGTTTTAGATATAACTCACGACCCCTACCGCCGTTAATCAGAGTTAATTAAAATCTGTCATACACAACTTAAATTTCATATTTACCCCTGATTTGCAGTAAAATAAAATAATAAATATAAACCATTTTAAATTTATATAATAAAAATTAAATAAAAATCACGTAAGAGAAAATAAATCATAAACTCCAATCAGTGGCGGCCAAGCTTGCGGCCTAACCCACAACCGAAATAAGAGGCAGCAGCTTTGCCCAACAAGGCCACGGCTTCTAGCCTTCAGTAGGGCAACACGACGGATGGTGGCTTGACAGCGTGATGGGAAGGGGCAGTTTGAGAAGATGGGAGGAGGCGACTTCAGTAGAAGAGGTGGTGGGGGCGGCCTAAGGAGAAAGAGGAGAGGGAGCGTGAAGAGAAAGATGAGAGGAAGTGGCGGCTGCCTGAGGAGAAAGAGGAGAGTGGTGGCATCTGGCATGAAGAGAAAAGATGAAAAAGGTACCGACTTTTGAGGAAAAAATGATTAATAGTCTTCGGCTTTTCATTTTTTTGTTTTTATATGTTAGGATTTTGAAATTGGAATTAGTTTTTTATTGTTATTCATTTTTTATTGCAATGTTGATGTTTTTAATTTAACAGAAAGGTGTTCACGTTTGACTAATAGTAGGGTGTTGTGAACAATATCCAAAAACAACAGGGGTTCATTAATTGGGGTGTATCTCAGGGGTTTGGGATTTCCCACAAAGACATGAAATTTAAAAAGAAGTGGGGCCAATTTAGAAAGACTATATAGGTCTTGCAATAATTAAGACCAACGGTAATATCAATTATTAAACTAAATATAATTATATGTAATATGGTATCTCATCTTATAACTGCATGCACAATTTTTGTTAAATTAAAAAAAAAAAAATTACTCCCAATTGAGAAAATTTTCCGACTATGTTGGGTGATTATTCTTCCTCTTCTCTTCTGTGCTATATATATTGCTATAGTTAAGTCTATTATTCTCTTCTGTGCTACATTTGGTGATTATTGTTCTTCTCTTCTCTTCTCGTCTCTAAATCTACAAGATTTGGAAAAGTTCAATATAAATTATAGGTACTCCATCTTTAATTCTCTTCATTTTCAAAATAAAATACATATTCTATTGATGATACTGAAAGTGTGGGGTTGATTACCAAGAAAAAGTCATATATGATACTTGATATAGAGGCCTCAAAATCCGAGAAACATTTATTATGGTACAGATGTCTTTAAAAGTAGAAACAGCTAGATGATATTATTGAGAAGTGTCGGGCTACTTAGCAAGAAAAATCCAAACACGTACATCTCCTCAAATCAATAAGTGGAGCCATTAATCAAAACAAGAAAAATAACTTGTGGACAATAATTTTAAACCAGATTCATATGATCTTTAATTAATTTTCTACATCAATAATGCTATTACAGTGGCATGGCTCCACCGCTTTGTTTGAAACACCTGGGTTATATGTATTTCTGACGAAACAAACAATCTAGAATATTACGCAATTATATTGATAATTGATCATGCTCACCAACACCGTCTAATATTTGTTTGAAAAAGAGAAAAAATCGCCTTAACTTCTATCTCTAAAAGACTAAAAAAAAAAAATAACTTATTTCAATGTATATTATATAATAAAAAAATAAAAGCTTATATAAATTCTTAAAATAGATGGCCTATCATATGTTAACGTGTTCTATTACTAAAATTTATAACATTAAGAGTAAGCGATATATTTCCACATGAAGTTTGACGAAATCTTAAGTTAGTATCCTTGGTTGTATTTATTTCATATTTCCACATTTAAAGTAACACTGTTAACAATTTTTAGGTTACAGACTGCTATTACCACAATACCCTTAACAAATAAATTAATAAATTACTTATTAACCCCTAAATTAGTAGAATTGTAAATTAAACATCTGATTTTCAAATTACTTCAATAACACTCTCAACGACTATGTAACCTCTCGGTTTTTGCTCGATCTATTCTATTTCCGATGGCATTGAATCCCCTGGTCACCTCCATCAGCTTCTCCATAGTCCGTCGTCCAAAACCCCTTTGATTCCTAACTCATTGGCCCATCCGATCGTCGACGCCGATAGGTTTAGAGTTTTGCTGTTGTTTGCCAGATTTCATCTGCAAAAATCCAATTGAACACTACCACTGCAACCAACGTCTCCAACTCTAGAAAACCCCTATGTCCTAGTAACCGTTTAGTCGTTGTGTGCTGGTCGAGAGGTTCATGTTTATTGCCTTTTTTTAGAGCTATCATGGCTAGCAAATGGTGAGTTGCCATGGTCGGGAAGGTCAATTATTATGTAGGGGGATGTGAGGAGTCAAATGGTGGTGGTGGTTGGGGTTGTCGCCACTCAAAGCGGCTGAAAACTTGTAAAAAAATTGTCGCACGACGCAATTGCTGTGGTCGGCGATCGACGAGTGATGAGGGGTTGTGAAGGGTAATGTTTTGTAGAGGGGAGGATGGGGGTTCAAATGGTGGTGACAAAGGTGATTTTGGATGAAAGAATCCTTGGAAAAAGGCGAAAAACGCCAAGGGCGACGTCTTCTAATATGCGTCGAAGCACTGCTAGAGGTGAGGATTTGCTAACATACGTTGTCTCCTACAAAATGACCAATTTACCCCTTTACCGTTATATTAAACAATTTTCTCTCACTTTAAAGATGAAAATCTAGAATAAATGCAATCAGGGGTACCAACGTGAGATTTCACCAAACCTCGGGTGGAAATATGTCGTTCACTTTAACATTAATAATCATCTATAATTGTAACTATTATAGATGATTTGCTAGAGGTGACGATTTGCTAACATGCGTTGTCTCCTACAAAATGACCAATTTATCCCTTTATCATTATATTAAACAATTTTTCCTCACTTTAAGGATGAAAATTTAGAATAAATGCAACCATGAGTATTAACATGAGATTTTGTCAAACCTCGGGTGGAAATATGTGGTTCACTTTAACATTAATAATCATATATAATTGTAACTATTGCTGAAAAATAGAGTAAAACAAAATGGATTGAGTAGCTATTTTTTAAGATAAACAATTCCTATATACGTCATAATGTATATGTCATGATTAAGAGAGTCCTTTCCTAGAACATGGGATATATTATTATATATATGACCACGAGGTGAATGTGTATTATATGCATTAATTATAGTATCTCATCTTAATTTTTGCAAATAGACAAGTCTTAAAATTACCAAAATTTGTCACATTAAAAATCATTTATAATTATAATTATTTGAAAAAAAAAAAAGATAATCAAACAAAATATATATCTAACATTTTTCTCAAACATAGGGATTTACGTAATATATACATATGTTTGGCTTAAGTAGTAAGAGAGCGTTTGGTTGGGGATAATGTGGAATTATTGAAGTTATGTCATCTTATATTACTCGATTATCACGTTTGATTATCAAGTAATATAAAATTATGGTAATCTTCAAATACCAATAGTAGTTACTGTTGGTAATATTTGAGGTAATCTGATTACCTCTATTTTCTTAGATATTCTAATACTACCAGTGTAATTTTTTTTTGTTACATTTCTATCCCTTATTAATAAAATTTTAGGACAATAATGCCCTTATTTTTAAATTTATTTACATGAATATGACTTTTACTATTTCATCCCAATTAATTAACTTTTTGGATAAAATTACCCTTGAATTCAAAACAAATTGTAGCCCACCCACCTGCCGTCCGCAACCACCGCCGTGGCCAACCACCGCTGCCGCAACAGCGCATGAAAGGTCAAAAATGGCTATCGTATGCCGATATGGTCGTTGACGGTAAGATCTAATGTGGCTATCAATGGCCAAATAGACAACGACCATTGACTACCATGTTCGTCATCAATCTGGCCATTGACAGCTAGATTTGTCACATCTGGTCATTTCCAGCCAGATCTCCAGTCGAAAATGGTCATACGGTGCATGGAGGCCATTTCCTGCCTTCCATGCATTGTTAGGTTGCCGACTGTTGGCGGCCTGCGGTGGTTCTTAGGCTTAGCGATGGGTGAAGGGTTGGTAGGGGTGCGTTGTTGATTTTTCAAACTTTTATTATGAGGTTGTTTTTGCTAAGTTTTTAAATGCAGTAGGTTATAATAATCCAAATAATAATTAATATTAAAAAATAATATAATAATAATATTTAATTAGAAGACAATTCAATAATTTAAATAACATACCAATTAATTTATTCCTCCAAATCAAACATATTAATATAATATACCCACTAATTAACCAAACATATTTTACTAAATATTCTTAGTAATCTTTAAGGTAATTTAACTTACTAGTAATCCAATATTCCCAGTAATCCAACATTTCCTAAACCAAACACTCCCTAAGAGTAAAAAAAGATTCTCTTTAGAGCCTTTAAACTTTCTCATGAAAATATAAGCAGTTTTAAGAGAAAATATCAGATCATTAGAAATTTTACTTCCCTGAATTAAAGTTTTCTTGGTATAAAGACATTGGTTTCCCAAAATTTTAGTTTAAAAAAAAAAAAAAAAATCATCAAGCAATTAATCTCACCGGATCTTTCTCAATATCAGATTATCAGAAATTTGACTTCGAATAATAAAGATCAATCTCAATTGGATCAAATGCATGCATATTGATCATACACGCATATCCATATGATCAATGAGGAGTGTCTCTCATGGCGCATGACATGCACGAACTTTCATATTCGTGGGGCACAGATACATCGATTGTACTAAGAATTTTCTTTTTGGCAACTTTGATCAAAATCAAAGAAAATTCTTAGCTGAGAATTAATGGTCCGACGACTCCTTCAAAAGCAACCCATGTGAAAAACAATAATTAAAAGCAAGCGAAAGCAAAAGCGAAAGCCTTGCAAAAGAAGCCACACATATATCACAAGCATAATAGTAATAAAAAAGATTCTCTATATTGCCTATAAATTTGCATAGGAAAATAAAATCAGTTAAAAGAGAAATTAAATTTCCCTTGAAATCTTTTCTTTTTAAATTAAACTAAAGAAAAAAAAAAGGTAATAAAATCAGCTTCCATTGCTCATTCTCTAAACAAGTTCAGACATACAAGGAACAAAATCTTAATTTGAATCCAAAATTTTATTCTTTCTTATTGTGGATTTGACATTTTTTCTTTTGAGTTTTAATATTTATGGATTCAGATTATAAAATTAGAGCGTATTTTGTGTTTATCTAAATTCTATTACGTAAACTTGGGTTTGGTTAATACTTCATAGCTTAATTCCTTTAATCTCAATGATATGATGTATAATAACCAAGCTATGAAGGTACTGACTAATGGTGGTAGGATTGACCAGCATCATTTGCATTTTGCAATAATAAATTAGTGAATACTATGCAGAAATCAATATTTGAGGTGATTTTAAGATCATGTGCTTTTATAGCTGAGAGTCAGTTTAAATATAAACATCTTTTATGCAGAAAGGTTTTTGACCAAATTAAAAAAAAATATTTATAATGATAGATTGAAGAATAGGTCTCTAATTAACGACATTTTAACATTCAAGGCAATTTGGCAATGAAAAATGCATTCTCAATTTGAATCACATTATAATTAGATTAGAATTGGATACTATAATACAACTCTATAATTAAAGGGTCAAAATGGATACTGTAATACAACTCTGTAATTAAAGGGCCAAAATGGAGATTTATACTAGGATACTGTAATACAACATGTATAAGCTTTATTTTCCGTAAACCAAACACGTTTATTATATAGTTTGAGTTCTAAGTAAAGATTCTTTTAATTGACCAAAACGTGTTTCTTGGACATTTGTAAAAGTATTTTCTTATATGATTGTCCTATATTGCCAACTTCATTGATTTTCAATCAACTTTTCTTTAAGTTTCAATTGAATTTAAAAGCCATTTGGGCATTAATACTTTAATGTTTGAATTTTCCTATTTATTCTAAAAAAGACGGAAGAAAATGCAAGATAGTGAATCATCAATTTAATTAATATTCTGTATTATAAAATTTTAGCCAAATTCATGGTACTATGAATCTAAAAATATCTATCTTTTAATGGATCTCTCACGTGGCAAATTTCGGTTTAGATTTTATAAAGACCAGGAGAGACGTCTACATAAGAAAATGATTATTCAATATATGTAACTTATTGTTCATGAAAGGAGGGGTAGTGTTGGTTAATTATACTTCCATTATGCATCAAAAAATGTGAGGAGAGATTGATTGTACACTTGGAGGAAGATTAAAGGAGATTGATTGTAAGTTTTGATTGGTTCCTGAAAGATTGAGAGAGAAGAAAACTGAAGATGAAGATATGGCAGTACAAATCAAAACTGAAAGATTATTTTAACCTTGTTTTTTGTGAAATTATAAAATATCATCCTTTAAATTCCAAGATATATGCTAACATAACGTTTTAAAAAGTAAATTCAAAAGATCCACTAAATTTTTATGAGCCTACTGATTGTCATCTCTATGTTTTTGGTCTGTTATTGTCAATGATACAATTATTTTTTATTAACATAATTGTTTCTCAACTTGACAGACGTTAATGTGAAACTAACAGATTGAGGATATACCTGACTTTTTAGCACTAATCAAAACTTTTTATTTATTTATAAATTTGTGTTTAATTCCTTAGACCAAATCTCACAAAATCAATTACTTAAGAAACCAAAACATGAACAAAACAATAAAAGTCCCAGAACAAGCATGGTAGATATGACTCATGTGAAAGTCAATAGAAATAATTTGTATTAAATGGATTAAAATCGTTTGACTCAATCAAATTATTAATTACAGTTTGATTTATAAACCATAGTACTGCTCTCCAGCTGGAGTGACAAGATTTACAAAAATGGGAAGAAGAGAGTAATCATTGAATTACTTAGCTGAAATAGGAATCTTAAATAAATCTTCAATTTCTGAAATTGTAATAATAATACAACAAATATTGAAAATGTAAAACTTATATAAGCTTTATTTTCCGTACACTAAACGCGTTTCATATAAAATTTCCAAGCAAATATTCTTATAATTGACCAAAACATATTTCATGCTTTGTAAAAGCATTTTCTTATATGATTTTCCATGCTTTGATTTTATATTTTTATAGTTAAAGTTGGAGTTTTTTTTATTAGAATTATCATACTTTAATTTTAGACGGTAGACTGTAAAATTAAATCAGATTAATTATTATAGAAAAATAGAAGAGGAGTTTTTATCAGAATTATTGGGTGATCTGCAGATGATGATGAAGAAGAAACAGAAAAAAGCAAACCCATGTGATGTCTGAGCAACTTCTGAAGCCAAGTACAATCATTGAGCAAAAGAAATCGCACAAACATCACAAGCTTAAGTGCTTCAATAATTTTCCTACCATTTGCCATGTGTTAAACGGTGCTACGTCATACCCAATAATTCTGATCTGCAGATGATGATGAAGAAGAAACAGAAAAAAGCAAACCCATGTGATGTCTGGCAACTTCTGAAGCCAAGTACAATCACTGAGCAAAAGAAATCACACAAACATCACAAGCTTAAGTGCTTCAATAATTTTCCTACCATTTGTAAATGTTAAACTGTAGCTGGTCATACCCAATAGATATAAACAGTAGAGAGTTATAATCAAAATGGTAAAGGGATAAGAGACAGGCAATCAAAATTTTTCAAAATTAAAAAAAAAAAAAAATAGCAAAGGAAATTGAATGAGCAAGGAAGACTTGGGCTAAGTCTTTTACCCAGTGTCCAGTGTCCAGGCCTTAAGTGAAGGAGCTAAAAGATGAACTGTATTTGTCAATCAATAAATATAAATTGAATGCATCATACAGTTAGTTGTCTTACATGCATCATACAGTTAGCCCTTATAAATATGTCTAATATCATGCATGATTCACATTGTAGCACATAAAAAAAAAAATGAATGCATATAAAATGAAAGACAAAGTCTTCTGCATTGTGAAGACTAAACAATCAGTAATTTCAGATAGAGAAATGAACTTCTCAAATTATCGTTTCTTTATAATTATCGTTTTGCAATTATAAAAGCAACCTGCAGGCAGATGATATTGATAACTGATTTGTGTGGTCTATAAGCATGAAATGGATCACATTAACTTATTTCCACATTTTATGGATAAGTGGGGCCATCAACCTTATCTCTTTCACATAGAAAACCACCAAATGATAATATTTAATTTCTACATTTCTTACATCATAATAACTTCTAACTTATGATTGCATTTGAAAAATATGTATTTGTAATGTCTTTCATTATTATTTAGTACTTATCTTGTTTATTATCAACATCATTCATTAATACAACATTTAAATTGTATTATTCAAAGTTTTATATCTAATTATTAAATTAATACTTCTTAATGTATTAACAATAAATTTATACAATACACATATGTTATTATTTTGATTCTCTTAATATACAAAAAAAAAAAAAAAATTATAATTTTATTTGCATTGTTAGATTCCTGCATATAATTTATAGAAAAAAATTATCCCTGTGATTGTTATTATCTTTAAATTTGAATAATACTTCAAGGTAACACTCGTTCTTGTTTTGTTATGTTGCAAATAATTTTTTGTGTTCTAGAGCTCTTAGAAATCATCAATTGGTAACTTGTGTCTCAATATTGTTTTTCAAATTTATATCCTTAGCATGCATCTTGACAAGGAGTTTGATGTTTAATTAATAGTGCATATATAATTAGTGAAAGAAGATGTAAAGGAAATTAAGATTATGGTATGTAAATTAAGTTTTTTATTTTCATTTATTAAAACCATTGATTAGAAAGTACTTGTGGGCAATCTAATAATATAGATTTCAAAGTTTAAATAAGATGAGGCGAATGTATGTTACGTTTAAATAAAATGAGGTGAATGTATATTATATGCATTAACTATACTATCTCATCTGACAATTAAATTTATGTGCAATTATTGCAATCAACTTTGCAATTAGATAAGTCTTAAAATTACCAAAATTTGTCACATTAAAAATCAGGGGTGGAGACTGATTCGGGTACCGATTTTCCGAGGGAACAGAGGCAACCGCCTTAACAAACCGCACAGACAAAAAAGCCCTTTTGGGAAAAAAGCTGAAACGAAACCGCACAGTGCAGGTTCTTCAATTCAAGGAATCGGAACCTAAAATGCAGGTTCCGGTTCCTTTCTCGGGTATCCTGTAAAAAATTAATTAACCCATATTAGTTTAAAAAATGACAAAAATACCTTAAAAGTTTACAAATACACCCCTAACAAATTTTGATTATTCATTATTTATGTCTAATGTAACTCATAATATGTAATCTCTAAGCAACACTTGAATTCAATCAATTCATCACAATTCACATAAAATTCGTCAATCAAAACCAAAACACAAACAATTATTCATCACAATTCACATCAAATAATTTCACCAAAATCATTCAATTTGAGAATGGAGAAGAACCAGAAAAGTAGACAACACGGAGAAGAAGATGGCAGAGTCACAGAGAGAATGGAGAAGGAGAGAATTTGTCAATTTGAGATACCCTAATCGAATTGGGTATTTTGCTTTGATTGTAAATCTAAAATTACAAGATACCCCATTATTTATACTAATATCTAACATTGCAAGGGGTCTATTTGATAAATTAATAAATTATTAATGTTTATAAATTTTATTAATTTAATGTCATAATTGGCCAATTGGGTATTTATAATATACTAAATATAATTTAGTAAATTTAATATTATAAATTAGTAATGTTTATAATGTAATATAATAATGTGGTAATTAATTAAGTAATTATTAAATTATAATGCAATATTATAATTAATTAAGTGAT
This sequence comes from Pistacia atlantica, assembly GCA_026229545.1. Classification (NCBI taxonomy): domain Eukaryota; kingdom Viridiplantae; phylum Streptophyta; class Magnoliopsida; order Sapindales; family Anacardiaceae; genus Pistacia; species Pistacia atlantica. Next base: position 3,798,387 of record CM047909.1, on the reverse strand, counting down.
CATACTATAATGTAATGTTATAATCAATTAAATTTCTAATAATTTAATTAATTACTTATGTTTAATGTTTATAATGTAATGTCATAATTAATTAAGTAAATAAGTAATCATTTAATTGTGTAATGTTATAATTAATTAAGTGATCATACTACAATATAAATTGTAATGTTATAATTAATTAAGTAATATACTATTTAATTATAATGTAATATTATAATTAATTAAATTGTTAATAATTTAATTAAGTATTGTAATATTGTTTATAATAGAATGTTATAATTAATTAAGTAATCATACCATAAATCTATGATGTAATGTTATAATTAATAAAATTCTAATCATTTAATTTAGTATTGTGTAAATTAGTAAATTACTAATGTTTATAATATAATGTCATAATCAATTAAGTAATCATTTAATTATGTAATGTTATATTAATTATATTATCATACTATAATAGTATAATATAATGTTATAATAAATTAAGTAATCATACTATAAAATTATAATTTAATATTATAATTAATTAAATTTCTAATTATTTAATTAATATACTAATGTTTATAATAGAATGTTATAATTGATTAAGTAATCATATTATAAATATATAAGGTAATGTTATAATTAATTAAATTTTTAATCGTTTAATTAAGTAATGTAATAATATAGTAAATTACTAATGTTTATAATGTAATGTTATAAATTCATAGCTAATTATGTAATCATTTGATTATGTAATACTATAATTAAGTAAGTAATCATAATATAATGTAATATAATAATGTTATAATTTAATTGAGTAATTATTTAACTATAATATAATGCTTAATTAATGTTCATAATGAAATGTTTATAAGGTAATGTTATAATTAATTAAATTTCTAATCATTTAATTAAGTATTGTGCTAATGTTTATGCAGTAAATTAGTAATTACTAATGTTTAAAACATAATATCATAACTTATAATCAATTAAATAATTATTTAATTATGTAATATTATAATTAATTATGTGATCACACTATAATGTAATGTTATAGTGAATTAAGTAATCAGATTATAGATCTTTAATGTTATGTTACAATTAATTAAATTTTTAATCATTTAATTATGTAATGTAATAAATAATAATGTAGTAAATTACTAATGTTTATAATGTGATGTTATAAATTTATAACTAATTAATTAATCATTTAACTATGTAATACTATAATTAATTAAGTAATCATAATATAATGTAATGTAATAATATTATAATTTAATTAAGTAATAATTTAACTATAATGTAATATTTAATTAATTAAATTTCTAATCATTTAATTAAGTAATCATTTGTTTATAATATAATGTCATAATCAATTAAATAATCATATAATTATGTAATGTTATAATTAATTATGTAATTAACTAATCATACTATAATGAAATATTAAAATGTTACAATGAATTAAGTAATCATACTATAAGTCTTTAATATAATATTATAATTAAATTTTTTTATAATAGAATATTATAATTAATTAAGTAATCATTTAATTATAATGTAATGTTACAATTAATTAAATTTCTAATCATTTAATTAAATATTATGCTATAAATTTATAATGTAATGTTGTAATTAATTAAATTTCTAATCATTTAGTTATGTATTATGCTAATGTTTATGTAGTAAATTAGTAATTACTAATATTTATAATATAATGTTATAATCAATTAAGTAATCATTTAATTATGTAATGTTATAATTAATTATGTAATCATACTATAATGTAATATTATAGTGAATTAACTATTAAATAATCGTACTATAAATCTTTAATGTAATATTATAATTAATTAAATTTTTAATTATTTAATTAAGCTTGTACTAATATTTATAATAAAATGTTATAATTGATTAAGTAATTATACTATAAATCTATAATGTAATACTATAATTAATTAAATTTCTGATTATTTAATTAAGTAATATACTAAATGTTATAACTTATAAGTCAATTAAGTTAACTTGATAATTGAAATAAATAACTAAATGTATTATTATTCAATCAAATATACTATTTTATTCAAAAATAATTCTTTTAATAACATTAAAAATGTAAAATACTTTTAATTGTATCATAATTCCAATTATTCACTTAATTAATCAAAACTTTAATATTAATGTATTATAATGTATTAAAGTTTTTAATATGGTGTAATTTATATGTAATAAGTATAATTGTATTAGTATATTTATTTAATTAGGTTATTCTAAAAATTTAACTTTTTCTATTTTAAAATTTTTTATATGTAAAATAATTGAAACACCTCATTATTCACATTTCACAAATATTTCATTGCAGTCCAGGTTCCAAAACAGGTTCCAAAATAGGTTCCAAACAGGTTCTAAAACAGGTTCCAAACAGATTCCAAAACAGGTTCCAAACAGATTCCAAAACAGGTTCCAAACAGGTTCCAAAAATCGATTCCAAATTGGGTACCCCCTATAGGTTCCAAACAGGGTACCCTTTTTATAGGTTCCGGTTCCGGTTCCAGTTCCTCCACACACAAGTCGGAACCGGAACCGTACAGTGTCGGTTTCAAAAAATTGGAACCGGAACCTACTTGCACAGTGCCGGTTTCGGGTAGGTTCCAATTACGGTTCCAATTCTTACCCCATGTTCCGGTTCTACCCGCTACCCGTGCTCACCCCTGTTTAAAATAATTTATAATTATAATTATTTGAAAAAAATAATAAAACAAAATATATATCTCAACATTTTTTTTTTTTTGGGAATATAGGGATGTATGTAACATGCACATATATTTGGCTTAAGTTTGTTATGTGTAAATGTTAAGTGGTGCTACATTTCTAAGTCCAGAGGTTTATCTGATTATCCGATCATACCCAATAGATAATAAACAGAAGAGAGCTATAATTAAAATGGTAAAGGGAGTAAGAGACGTGCAATAAAATTTTTTCAAAATGAAAAAAATAAAAAAATAGAGAAAGAAATTGAATGAGCAAGGAAGACTTGGGCCAAGTCTTTTACCCAGTGTCCAGGCAGTAAGTGAAAGGAGACAAAAGATGAACTGTATTTGTCAATCAATAAATATATATTTAAGTGGTTGCCTCGTCATGCATCATGCAGTTAGTTGTCTTGCATGGACAATAATTAATTGGTGAGAGCAACTATCATGCAAGATTCACGTTGCACCGAAAAAATCAATGCATATAAAATAAAAGACAAAGTCTTTTATGAACACTAAACAATCAGTAATTTCATATAGAAAAATGAACTTTTCAATTTTTCATTTATCTCAAATGTATTTACAGTATGCTTATATAGCTAAAGATTGATCTGATGTGGCAATCTAAGTGATTTACAACAAAAGAAAATCTCAGTCATTCAATCATGAAAAATATTACATTTACGAAGACTTTGTACAAAATTTTTCCTACAAAGTGCTGTGTCAGATTATGATTGAAAGAATTAATATAAAAAATTAATTTAATAAATGCACATTTAATGATAGTGAATAACATGATAATGCATGAGTAATGTCATATCACTTTATATAAATGACTTTATAAATATAAAATTACTCTTTAATCATTTATAAACAAACACAAAATAACAAAAACTAGACCGTAGGATCTGTGTTTTCTGCTGCTTAAGGAAGAACAGAATATTGTGTTTTAATAAACAGGAATACATTAAAACATTGACGCTTTTATTTAAAAACTAACAAACTTTAACAGGTTTTGAAGTTTCGCCAACTCTTTCAAGACATTTCCTTTTCTTCAACCACTAACATCGATTTCTTCATTTTAGTTAGGTAATTTTAAGTAACCCAACACTTCTTATTTTCTAACTTGTAATTTGACTTTCTCAACATCTTCCCTCGAGCAAAGCAGTAAGATTTTTACATATTTCTAGCAAGTCTATAATTAATACGATATGAAATAGCCAACAACTGTTTGCAAGTAAGTTAATATATAAAGAACCTTAAAAATAAAAACTTATATAAATTCTTAAAAGATATTACCCACATGTCAACGTGTCGTTTTACTAAAATTTATAACATTAAAAAATCATCTATAATTATAACTATCGTTGAAAAATAGAATAAAACAAAATGTGTCTATCTTTTTTCTACAAGTGATATATATAGATGTAATATGTATATTTGTTCCACTTAAGTTTGTTCAATGTTATTTCATCAAGTGTTGATATTTTCACCCTCAACTGATGATCGCAAAAATTTTGATGGTCATGTGTGGATGATTATTTGGTCATACCCAACAGATAATTAATAGAAAAGAGTTACTTAAAATGGTAAAGGGATTAAAAGAAGGTAACCACATTTTAAAAAAAAAACAACAAAAAGAAAATAAAAAATAAAAAGAGAAATTGAATGAACAAGGAAGACTTCACTTGGGCTAAAGTCCCTTAACCAGTGTGCAGACCTTAAATGAAGAAGCTAAAAGATGAAGTGTAATTGTCAATCGATAGATAATATCGAAGTGCTTGGCTTGCCAGGACCATAGAGTTGTCTTACATGAACAATAATTAATTGCTGAGAGTAACTTTTTGGTCTCATTAGGCCTCTTATAAAGAGTAGTATTATATTTATACCATTTTTTTTACACTATTTTTATTATATTATGATATATTTATATAAATTTTATTATAATATTAAAAATTTAAAATAATTAAAACCTTATGTAATTATGATATATAATAAATATAGTATAAAAAAATAGTGTAAATAAAACGTTACTCATCGCATAAATATGTCTAAGATCATAGATGATTCACGGTCACTGCAGCAGATAATGAAGAGCAAATGATGTGACTGATGATGGAAAAAATGAAAGCTTATTGATGAGAGGTTTTGTCCCACACAAGATTTCTAAAAAAGAAGAGATAAAGTCGGCCAATTAAGTCAACCACTTTTGAAAATTTTGAAAATGATTATAGATAAAGTATGGCACGTCGAATGGAATGAAAAGAGTGATGAAATCTGATGCCACAGGCATGAAATTTCTATTTAACAAATTATAATTGACCGACTGTTGACCCACCAAAAATGGTTGACTGGCGCCTGATAATAACTAATACTATTATAATACATTTTAAAATATTTATTACAATACAAATTTGCATGAAGGAAATTTTGTATTTTGACTAATTACTTAGGTTTTGTTGATACTAGATTTTAACATCAATAAACCGTACATGAGAAATATTGAGTTGACTCTGTAAATAGGGGATTGAGTTGAATAAACAAGGAAGAACAATGTTTAAAGTGGTTCGGATGCTTAAATAAGCGAATCCTACGTCCACTGATGTTGTATTAATGTATGAGATCAGGTCACTTTCAACGAGCTGATTTATAGCTCGGAGAATACAAAAGAGAGAGAGAGAGAGAGAGAGAGAGAGAGAGAGAGTATAAAATTCTAGAGAGAAATTAGCTAATCTCACAAACGGGAGAGGAGCCATCTATTTATAGTGGGATGAATTAGGGTAATGATTACTAAATCTATGAGTGGCTCAGATTGTCGTGCAAATCCTTCTTTATGTCCCGTTGCTCACCTGCTCGAGTGATTTCCTCGACTTGTGCAGGGATTGAACACGTGGAATACCTTCAGCCTTTCGCCAGCCTGGCGCACACCCACTGCACTGGTTGAAGCATGCCACTTATGTCAGCGTGTGACGTGGCTGTGTCTGAATGGCGGCAGGACTCACTTAAACTCTGACTACCCATGCTGACATGGCTTGGCGTCAGCCCTACTTTTTGGGGCATAGCAGAAGTCCCCTAGTTTTTAAGGTTTGAGAATCGAATCTTGGAAACTACACAATTATGCCTTGATTTGATATACGTCGAACGGACACTGGTCGATCTGACCTGAATGCAAAGACTAGGAACATCCCCACGCCAGTGACTTGAAATGACCTTCCTAAAATTCCGCGACCTGTTCTAGGTCCTATTCAGTGCCATAACAATGATTATGGTTTTTGACCGAGGCCTTTGACCTGATTACACTTGGGGAATTCTTTGTTGAAAGAAAAAGTCACGTCGTTCGCAACTAATACGATTAGGACAAAGAGTCACGTCGCTTCGCGAATGACACGATGAAGAGTGTTTAATGTAACGAACTCTTCAGATGATATCCGTTGCACTTTTGTAGCTGAGGCATTAAATGAAATATCTTTTACTCTGACAGACATGTCTTACACGCAATAAGTGCCAGCCATGCGCATTAAATGCGAGCCATGCTGAAACGACATTCCCTATCAAAACATTAAATGCGGAAGTGGGCGCATTTAATGTGGAGGAGGGAAACGTGCTATTGCTTGAGCGTTTCAATGGAAGAGAACGAAGATTTGATTTCTCGAAGCGTGACGGTCGCCTTTCTTTGCTGATTCGCGACACATGGTCGCAATCAACGTTGAGAAGCGATTTTCGCTCAAACGTCGTTTGACTTTGGGAAGACCAAACACCATTTTCTTCACTATAAAACCCCAGACTCACCTTAGGCTATGGCACAATATTCATTTCTTCAGAGAAAACAAGAAAGTTTTGTGAGCCACGATTTTCTATTTTCCAGATTGGTGCACAATTGACACTCAGAGTAGGAGGATTAATCTTCTTATTTCAAGAGGTAAGGATGGTTCCTCTGCCACTTTTTATTATTATTTCTTACTTTCGATAGTTTCCATGCAATGATAGTCGGCCGGTAGTTGATCGGAGATGAAATCTTCTCTTTGGGTTTGAGCCATTGATGGTGGCTCTAAAACAATCTTTTAGGGTTTTCTAGGGTTTAAGGGAGGAAGTATTTACTTTTTCCTCCAAGTCATCGTACGAAATAGTGTACGAGGACTGAGTAATTCCTACATGTTGCTTTTTTCAGATGGCAGAAGAATGGACCCATCAACGATCAGGACAGATGACCAGTCCAGCTCGCCGACGTAGGATACCCCAGCGGGTCCCGTTCAAGGGATTCTATCGGTAATCACTGCCGAGGAAATGCAGAAGGTGGTAAACCAATACGCTCTCAGCATAGAGGTCTTCCTGCATAGGGCACACACAGCTCGGAACCCGTCAGAAGGGATGGCTGCGATCTCCGAGGATATCTTTAAGAGTGGGGGCCTGATCCCTTTCCACCCTTTTGTCAGGTCGGTGCTCGATCATTTCAGGATCGCACCGCTGCAGCTCACGCCAAATGTGATATGATAGCCGTGGCTATGTATATCGCATGCGACGAAAATAGATTAGGCAAGCTAACCGCACTAGAGCTCGGTTGCTCGTACATTCTAAAGAAGAGTAAGGACAATGATTCCTTCTACCTCTCGAAGCATCTCACAATCGAGGTAGGGATACATAGTTATCCCAACAACGTTGGGGCGTATGAGACGAAGTTCTTCTTCTTCCGATAGGATGACTTTTGCCAATTTCAAGAGCCAAGTAGGTCCTTCTTTCCTTGAGTTCGCGGACTTATTTTTGATCTTTGCTAACAAGCTCTTTTGCTTCTTCGCAGTTAACAAGATGACTAGGTTATTGCTCATCGAGGATCCATATAGGATCACTACCTCAGGCTTTCTGCTCGAAGAAAGTCGCGACGCAAGACTGCTTGTGATGACCTCGAATTTGCGAAAGTATGGTTTCTTCAGCTCTGAAGCGACCCTAGAGACCACATCGAGTAAGTACCATAACCTTAGCCTATTTCTTAGACTTTGCATGCAGTGAATTGTTTTGCTAATGATGTTCGCATGCAGTGATCATGCCTCCTAAAGTGTCCAAATCACTGCGACCAAGGCAGTTCAACTTCCCTCGCATGGGAGTCACCGGACTGGCTAGAGTAGCTCCCAGCGGTCCCCCGTCAGAAGGGCAGTGACGGGTGCTCCGATTCGACTTGCGGGTGCTCCTTTACTTGTAAAAATTTTCCTTGTAAACTTTGTAAATAAGATCGTTCTCTTAAAAAAATTTATCTTGTATGATCTTGTTCGTTGCAATGTTTTTACAAGTTTCTTGCTCACATTTTTAACATTAGTCTTGTAAGGTACTCGAAATTGTAAGTGCTATCACAATTGTTAAAAGTATTTCTTTTAACTATGTAATGAAAAAAAAAAGTACAGCAGGTAGCCAAAAGAAAAAAAGAGTTAAAAACTACAAAAATTGAGTCAAAAGCAAAGTTGTGCAGAAGCAGGAAAAAGCGATCACTGGTTTCCACCTCTAGGCCCTGCGGGTGCAACATTGGTATCCCCCAATTGGTTACCGATCATCCGATCAGCTGCTAGGTCCTTTAGGACGTATTCCTCCGACTGGTCATCCTTTGGAGAAGGCTTTTGTCCCTCTTCCTCCTCGGTGTTATCATCAGCTTCCACCATGGAAGCAAGGATGTTCTGATATTTGATCGGGAGGTCGCAAAGGTCCATCCCTGGGTTCCTTAGTCACAAACTATAGATGGCTTGAATCACCCAGTCAGTGGACTTTCTTTCGATTTCAAGGTTTTGCTGCTTCATTTGATCAGTTAATGAAGCAACCCTTCCTTGGGAAAACTCGAGGTCCGTCTCTAGTACCCTCTTCTGCTTCTCGGTACTTTCCCATAATCGAGCTCTCTCTTCCTCTACCTTTATGGCCCATTTAGAGTTTGCTTTCAACTCCTACTCTTTCTCGCCACACTCTTTGCTGAGTCTGGCCACTGTCCTCTAGAGTTTTTTGATCTCTTCACCTCTCTTCTTGAACTCAACCTTCTGGAACTCTAATGTGCGAAGGGCAGAGTTTCTTTCTACCAGGTATTGATTCCCCTGTATTTGGTACGTTTTTGCCTTTGCGTCCAGAGCTACGAATTCTTGTTTCAGCTTTGCATTCTCTTCCTTCAGCTCGTGGAGCCCCCAGTAGAGTCCAGATTGGTCTTCTATTGGGTCATATGCAAGCCGAGCAGAGACTGCATAAGAAAAGAAACAAAGGTTAAAAATCAATTTTCCTAAAAATCATAAAGGGTATTAAAACCAACCAATATTGGGAAGTCCTCGACAAGAACGAGCTATCTTACCTGGCTTTGTAGCTAGAACGCTCTAACCATCAGGTTTGTAGGTCAGGAGGCTAGGAACTCGTCAAAAGTTGCAGCAAGTTGGCACTCTAATAGAGTATACACCACCAGCTGTAGGTGTTCTGGGAGTTGTCCCATGGAGTCCAACACAAGTGTGTCTACCCCTAAAGGAACTGGCATCTGGCCGACTTGCTATTTGCCCGCCCTCCTTCCGGCAACCGTGAACTCCCCCTGTCCTCTGTGCAAGCATTCTGGGACCATCGAAATGCCAGGTGTGGGCCTCGAGGTCGCACCTAAGTGGAAGGCATGGTAAGGCTGCGACCTCCTGGGCTGCACCTTTAAGCCCTTTGGCTCAAACTCTGATTCTTCAGCCTATAGTTGCTTCCTTTTCTCAGTTTTTTTGCCCATGGTTTTTTGCTCAGGGGCTCAAGTAGCTGCGGGCCAAGAAGCTTCCCCTTGTCATTTTGAGGGTGTTCGCGCACCCAACTGTATCCCTCCTGTAGGGGTATCGCTAGGGATCACCTCGGTTGGCTCAGTTGAGGTGACCCAGGAAAAAACGAACTCCTTAATCCTCATTGTCGGTCTCGAAACTCTGGGTAACAAGGTCACTGCATGAAAGCATGATTAGCGAAAAATGCCACTGCAGGCAAAAGAAGGGAATTCTAAAGTGCGAGGACACTTACAGACTAAAGGTTCCAGAGACACTTCGGGATTGAAGAAACCGTATTTGCTCAAGTTGGCAGTAGTCATGATAGTCTCACGTAGCGACTTTGCTTGGGTAGATTACCAAATGCTATAATTAGGTTGAAATCTGTCAAAGTCATCAACCTAGTCATCTTATTTCCTATAAAGAGACGAAAAAGTTCATTAGAAAGCAAAGACTGAAGGAAAAGGAAAAATTTGCAAAGTAAAGGAAGGGAAAACCTACTCGGTTCCCTAAACTGGTAGACGTCATTGTATTGAAAAAAGAAAAATTTGGTTTCGTAGGCGCCAACGTTACTAGGGTAACCAAATATTCCTCTCACTCGATCGTAGATCGCTTTGAGAGGTAAAAAGAGTCTTTATCCTTGCTCTTATTCAGGTAATAAGAGCATGCAAGCTCCAATGTTGTCAGCTGGCCGAGGCCATTCTCGCCGCATGCGATATACGTAGCAACAACTATCATTAATGCGTTGGGCATCAATTGCAGTGGTGCAACCTTCAAGTGATCGAGTATTGATCTAGTGAAGGGGTGAAAAGGTATCAACACCCCACATTTGAAGATCGCCTCCGAGATCGCAGCCATTCCCTTTGGAGGATTTCGAGCTGTATATGTTTTGTGCTGGTAGACGTCCACGCTAAGTACGTATTGGTCCACTGTCTTCTGCATCTCATCTCGGGTGGCTACTGACAAAATCTCTTGCATAGGACCCGCTGGGGCGTCCGTCGCTACGAACTCGTCCGCTAGATTGTTCTAGTTGCTAAGGCATCCATTGCTCCTAAGGTCTGAAAAAGGGGCTACACGTAGAGATAACTTAGTCTTCGTATAGTATTCCATATGATGACATGGAAGAACAAAAGAAACCCTAATGTACCTTCCTTAAACCCTAGAAAAACCCTAAAAACCACTTTGGGAATCAACCCCCAAGGATTCGTGCCCTAAATTTTTACTCTTTATGAAAGAAAAATCAGTCTCCTCATAACTGCCTGTAAATATGCCTCACAAAAGTTTACCAAACAGTTCATACCCACCATTATCATCAAGTCAAGCTATTAACAAAATAGTAAAAGAAAAGCGAATGAGAAATCCTTCTTACCTCTTGGTTGCGAGGAACGGACTTTCTGTTGTAACGAGGGTGTGCATCAACTAGAAAAAAGGGAGACTGATTTTGTGAGAGTTTTGTGCTTGCTCTGAAAGTATAAGTTTTATGACAAAGCTTGAGGCGAGCCTGGGTTTTATAGGGAGAGGAAGCAACGATTGATTTCCCTAGACAAGTGACGCTTAGGTGGAATACGTTTCTCGCCATTGATTGCAACCAGCCAACCACGTGTCATAAATCCGCGAGAAGAAGTAACTGCCATACTTCGAGAGTGCTAATCGACGTTTCCCTCCATTGGAGCAACCAAGCGACGGCTCGAGTATCTCCTCCACATTAAATGCGCCCTCATCCGCATTTAATGCTTTGAAAGAGAATGTCGTTTTAGCATAACTTGCATTTAATGCGCATGGCTGGCACTTATTGCGCACTAGACACGTCTATCAAAATAAAGATTATTTTATCAAATAGATTAGTTGTCAAGCGCAATGGATAACATCTGAAGAGGTCATTTGGGCAGAACATTATTTGCCACGTATCGATTTCGAGATGATCTGATTCCTTGTTCTCCGTAAAAATGTGCTAAGTATCCTCAGGTCGCGAACTGCAGATGAGATTCGAAACATATCGGTACGACACTAAGTAGGGCCTGATCCAGGTCATTGAACTTGTGGGAGAAGGTCACCTCAGGTCGCTTATGCTATCTTCAAAGACCTAAGCTGCGACCTCCTTGCAGCTCAATCAGCTCGACCAAACGTCATCCAGGACAAGTCAAGTCGCAGCATAATCATGAAGTTCTCAAGGTTCAATCCTTAAACCTTAAAAACTGGGGGACTTCTGTCATGCCTAAAAAGTTAGGGTTGACGTGGACTCTCGTCAGCAAGAGCCAATTAAGATTTAGGAAGGTTTTGTGCCGTCCAGGCGATGCCACGTCGTGTAGTGATGGAAGAGGTATGGTTCTTGTTAGTACAACAAGTGAATGCCAGATTGTGAGTTGATAATCCAAGAATTATACTATTTTTATTAGGCTTTTAGGCTGGATTTTAGATACTTTTTAGTTCATTTATACCTGAATTGCTACTTATTTCTTTACATTTTGTGTTTCAAGTTGAAATGGACATTTTGAACAAATAATGAGCGAATTGGAGTTTCTGGACTCAGAAGTAAGCAGATCTCATAATTTGGGAGAGTTCTAAAGCAGAGTGAAGCACTATGAAGCTTGTTCCCATGAGAGAGCATCGAAGATTGAAGATTCAAGCAAAGAAGAAAGTGGAGGGCAATTCTGTAATTTCAGAGTTCTTCATGGAGGTTCGCCGCGGCGAAATGGGTCACGCACGAGAATCCATTTACTTCGTCGCCGCGGCGAAGTCTGCAGTTTCTTTAAAACACACAGTTTCAGTTTTAGGCAAAGTTTTAGGTTTTTGGGCGAGGTATAAAAGCGAAACTTTACCATTTTGAGAGGGAGTCGCGTTTTCCTTAGTCTAGAACAACTTTTTCATCTTCTTAGTTTGAGATTTGACGAATTTGTGTTGAAAAGTGAGAAGATTTGGGATTAACTCTGGTGGATTCTTCAATTAGGAGAGATCTCTTGTCTTTTCTCTCATTTTTATTATGTTGAACTTTTTGTTTATTGTTTTTCTTGCTTATTGTATGGATTTAGCTATGAACTAACCCTTTTTGGATTAGGGTTTTGATGTAGTTCGGATTCTCATGGATTGAGCAATTGATTTTTATTATTTTCATATGCTAGTGCAAAGATTGTGTGATTATTCTGGATTTATTGTTTTTAATTGATGAACTTGATGAGATTGAGAAATGAGTCATGTTAAGCTTCTTGGGTAATCACCATTGTAGTATTAAATGCTAGAGATAGATTTAAGAATCACTGAAATCAATCTAGGATTCTAGGTGCTTAATGAGCTTAGAACTATTAATCTTCAAATTGTTGGGTACGGAAGTTTAATAGGGAAAAGTAGGAAAACATAGCCTGAGAAGGTATGTTTACAGTTTAGAGAATTCGATTTACAATCAATGCATGTGAATATGGAAATAGCATAATTTGTCGGTTTAATCCATAGAGTCCGAATGAAGTCAAAACCCTACCCGTTGTTTTAAATTATATTACGTTGTTTTTAAATCTTGTTTTCATAATTTAGATTTGAATATTTAGAATTTTTTTTTTTAGTTTTAAGTTTAATTTTCTCCCATTAATCCAAAAAACTCGATTGCTCCAACTTGAAAACAGTAGAAAACTTAGTGCTTAGCAACCAATCCTCGTGGGAACGATGATCACTCATCACTTTATTACTTTGTGCGACTAGTGCACTTGCTATTTATGCATGTTATAGTAACAATGCATCACGAGTGGCCAAGGGTTATCCCTCTGCCCAAGCCTTACACAATTTGAGGGTATTTCTCATGCAAATAACCAATGGGATGCAAGGAAGGACTTGCATAACACCTACCCACTTGCAGACTCATAATCATTACCTTGAACTCTTCCACTATAAATAGAAGACATCCTTCTCATTTACGGGATTGGCTGATCTTAGTCTAAAACAGCTTACACACACTCTCTCTATCTCTCTCCCTACATTCCCTCTAGACTATAACTCAACTCACCACACGCGACCTGACTATACTCATCTATCAATACAATAACAGTGGATATAGGATTCGCTTTTGAGCATCCGAACCACTTTAAAAATCGTTTCCTATTTATTCTCTCATTGCATGTTTTCATATCACGTGAAATTTCTAAGTCTACTTAGCACTTTGCACGTGTGAGTCGTTGGTGTCAAAACCAAGCATCAACATAGAGGTTCCATACTTGTTTAATCAATTTGTGATCTAAAACGCACGTGTTTTATCTTAACGTAATTGAGGAACAGAAGTAATTTTAATTTATCTTAATGTCAAACCGATTAGACCTCATTTGATAATTTTCTCATGAAATGTTCAGAGAAACACAAATATTAGATATAACTGAAGATACGCTACACAGAGCTAGTAAAAAATATATTGCAAACATATATAATATTAACATAACAAGCTTCAAATTAAGAACTACAATATACAAGTTTTAATCAAAATCAGACAACCTGCTTGATAGAACATATAGTTTGTATGACAGTGAGCAACAAAAGTGCAATTGCCGCAAGAGTTCCTGAGCTTCTCCATGGATTGCTGAAATAAACATGTCTCAAAGTTGTCTTCCTTTTGTTCCATGGATTGTTATAGTGGGCTTTCAAATCCTCACAACATTTATTCAAATAGGATGGACGTACATGGATATTTTCGTTAAGTTTGTTAAATATATGTGCCACTGAAGCGTTGTCCCCTAGATGATTTGAAATAATTTCCTTTCCAACAAGCAAATCAACGTCTTTCTCGGTATTGATAAGAGAATCCATTATTTGAATGTAATTGCAAACTGGAGAATTCCACTTGTAGCGACACTGCTCCAAAGCTATAATGTTTCTAAGTTGGCATTCGGTGCCATCGTATAATTTCAAACGTGGTATTTGCAACTCATGTTTTCTAAAGCATGGAATTAGCTGCTTTATAGTTGCAAAATATATGTCAAGTAAGCATTCTCGATCAACACGCTTAAAACTTACTCCTGACTCATTCAACTGCACCGCAGAAGGTAAATTTTCAACCCAATCCCTTGATTCCATAACACAAGATGGTAAGCCTTTCAGTAGAGTAATTCTTCTCCAAGCACAGAAATGATCAATTACATTCGTGCTAGGCAAACTAGCCAATGCCAAGCTTGCAAAAGAGCCGAAGAAAAGATGAGAAAGCTCCACGAAGGAGTGAGGGTCAGTCAAATTAGCTAACGTATATATTCTCTCGAGAACGAAGTATGGCAGTTGATTTTCAAGTAATTCCAAGTCCTTGCACAAAGTATGTTTCTCTGCTGTTATAGCTAGCAATGAATCATTTGCCTTCTGAGGATGGGATGTATTCCTTAAAAAGAGTTCTATTATGAATATAGCATCATACATAATCATCATTACAAACTTACGACTTTCAAGGGTAATTATCTCTGCATAGCAATTACGAATTGCTTGTTCTTCGTCCTTGATGTAGGTTAAAATTTTATCTCGTTTCTCATCTCGATTCTCGCTTGTTATTCTTTGGAGAAAATATTTCATATACCTTCTTTTTCTCTTTTCCATGTCAGCTAATTTTGGGTCACCATGGTGAAAAGGACCTATTGAAATTAATTGAGGAGTGTAGGCTTCTTCATTTGAACAACGAATCTTTTTAGGAACCCTGTAAATACTACACTTAGTAAAAGCAGGTTCAGGCTCCAAGTCGTTAATGTCATTTAGCAACTCTTCAACCAAACCCTCAACTTCAACGGGAGCACTCATCTCCTGTAAGTTTTTCATTGTTCCAATATAAATCCAACAAACAATAAATAGATAAATGCAACCTCAAATGAAATTCATTTTTGTACATGAGGTTGTTTATTTTAACTATTTCCTCCTAAATTAAAAGCAATATTCTCTCTTATATCACAAATAATAAATAAATAAAGATACTATGCAATCTTTCATAACCAATCATTTGGATACTATAGGCTTCTCTTGTTTGAAATATGAGAATAATTTTGTGAAACATAAGTTATACTAGTATACAAAGGCTCTATCACAATATTCTTGAACACCTTAAAATGAGATCATAATATCCTAAAATTGTTTCAGAGTTAAAAATTATAGAAAACGTAGAAACAATTTGATTTTCCTTTCTATTCGTAGTATTTATAGTGATATTCATAAATATTCATTCCATGTTATGCAGGCATGGCTTATTAATTATTTTTAACCTAAGATCACAATAACCTTTGATTAACTTTTGGTAGACCAAAATGATAAGAACACGCATATATAGTTTAAATAACGAAACAAATGAATTTGAACCTGAATATTTTAGCCGAAAATCAATAAATATTTGTGTGGTCGACGGCACAAGAGTTCCTTGTCTCAATATATCAGCAGACAGCTGGTACCTTAATCACAGAGATATGTCAGTTAAACTTATGGTATCTCAGTCCCTTTCTCTTTGAAACCTCCACTATATATTTGTATATACGTTCATATTCACCTTCATAATGTGCTTCCTCTTCTGTTATTAATAATGATAATAATAATATATAACTTCACCTTCACATTTAGTTTAATAAGATTCTTTTCAATTTATAATGATAATAATAAAAAATTAAAAAAAAAAAGTGGTTGGTAACTACCAAAGCTGTCTGCCTCCGATGAGTATTTAGTACATTGCTAACACCAAATCAAAGAGAAAACAATTCTAAACATATGTGTCCATGATTTAGACTACACCACAGCACCAATAGATTGATCGCCAAACTCTGATCACATTGGTGTTGGAGGTGTCGTTTCACTCACTGGAAGTTTTCTCCAGCGCCGGAATCCGGCAATCCCATTAATCTTGAATTTGATTAACGGAAATTTAATTAAAAAAAAAAAAGATAAATAAGCAAATGAAAATGAAGTGCATGCTTGTTTAGTTTTAGTGAAGGTTAAGAGCAGCATGAAGATGATAGTATCCTGACCTGAGTTGTTTTCCTCCTCTCGAAAGTCACAGCTATCTCACAGCAGGTATGTGTTATGTAATTACGGTGTATCTCTCTGATCTCTCTTTCATATTATGTTTTCTCTTCTGCTACCCGTAATTTATATGCACATCTTTAATTTGAAAGAATCTGGTACAGTTAAAAACCCGTTGAGTTCCAATAACGCCCTCTAGTTTTAGATATGACTCACAACCCCCAACCGCCGTTAACCAGAGTTACTTAAAATCTGTCATCTGACAGCCTACACAACTTAAATTTCATATTTACCCCTGATTTGCATAAAATAAAATGAGGGGGAGCGTGAAGAGAAAGATGAGAGGAAGTGGCGGCTGCCTGAGGATAACGAGAGTGGTGGCATGAAGAGAAAAGATGAAAAAGGTGCCGACTTTTGAGGAAAAGATGATTAATGTTTTTAGGCTTTTCATTTTTCATTTTTATATTTAAATCTTTTTATAATGGTGATGGTGGGGTTAACTAATTTTATTACTATAAGAATGTTATAACTTAATAGAAGTATAGTTAAAAAAATTTCTTATTTTATAATTCATGTTTTAGTAGTAAATTTCAATTCAATGCTTCAATTACCTACTTTTGAAACAGATAGAAGATCATGTTTTAAAACAAATAAAGATAACCATCATTGATGGAATTGTAAATGCAGTTGTTATATGACAGTTGATATGAAGCCACAAACAATTGCAAATTGTTTAAAGCATTACAAAATTAAGACCCCCGATGTCGATGAATTACAAGTTACAAATGAAGTGGATGAAGAGAATCAAAGAATCATTGTACAATTGAGTGATCAAATTCGACAACTTCACTACAATAATGGAATAAATATTAATGTCTTTCTTAATCATCTAAATGAGTAACAAGTCAAGTATGCTTTAACAAAAGAAGAAATTATTTCTACAATTAAATAAGAAGAGAGAAGAAATAATTATGAGGATGATAGTACAAAAATACAAAAAGTTTAATCATGTCAAGAAACTCTAAACATGCTTGTGAAGTTATAAATGTTTTCGCTTTAACATGAAAATGTCCATGCTAGTGAGTAATATACCTACAAGTTAAAAGATGTTTTAACAACTCTAAAGTGTAAATTATTGTCCCAAACAACTTCAAATAAATATTTTATTTCATCTTAAATCTTTAATATAATATACCATATTTTTTTTACAATATACAGATAATTATTACTATATGGAGGCAACTTTCCTTAAGACGAGAATTAAAAAAATTATAACTTATTACAATGTGGAATTATTATTATTTATAATTATTTCAAATTGAGAATATAATTTTTTATGACTATATAAAGTTTATTCTTATATAGAGTGTCACTATAAAGAGATTTTACTGGAATTAATTTATCTGTAGATTTTTTTTTTTTAATTGTTATTGATATAAAGTTAATCTTTTATCCCTGCTGTCTTTAATTTAACGGAAAGGTGTTAACGTTTGAGCTATATCCAAAATCAACAGGGGTTCATGTATCGCGGTATATCTCAGGGGTTTGGGATTTCCCATAAAGATATGATAATAATATTTAGAAAGACTATTATTACAACAAAAAAAGTGGGGCCCATTTAGAAAGAGTATATAGGTCTTGGCGTCTTGCAAGAATTAAGACCAACGGTAATATCAATTATTAAATTAAATAAATATTATATATTACGCAATATCGTATCTCATCTTATAATTTATTTGTTAAGTTTTTAACTAGATAAGAAGAGCAAACAATGTGACTAATGTGGAAAAAAAGTGATAAAGTCAGCCACCAGAGTTATATTCAATTTTCAAAATTATAGAAAGAGTGAAGCACGTCCAATATCATGAAAAGAGTGATCGAAATAAGATTCCAATATATATATATATATATATATAGCTAGAATAGTTAGGTAAAATCTGTCTAATTCTAAAATATTTGATAAAATTTGCCCTCCACATCAATCCATATAGGCATGACAATAGGATTTATATACACTAGTGGTCGTATCTATGTTAAGATTGTAAGCAAATTATACATGAATTCTATAAAATAAAAAAATTAAAAAAAAAGATTCCCAATTGAGAAATTTTTCCGACTGCATTTGGTGACTATTGTTCCTCTTCTCTTCTATGTCACATATGGTGATAGTTAAGTCTGTTATTTTTTTCTGTGCTACATTTGGTGATTATTGTTCCTCTTCTCTAGATCTACAAGATTAGAAAAAAGTTTAATTTATATTATAGGTACTCCGTCTTCAATTCTCTTCATTTTCAAAATAAAATACATATTTTATTAGATGATATTGAAAGTGTGGGGCTGATTAGCAAGAAAAAGTCATATATGAAATTAATGTACTCTTAAAGAGAGGCCTCAAAAACCGAGAAGCATTCATTATAGTATGTCTTTAAAATAAAAGCAGCCAGATGACGATATTGATATTGGTGCGTGTGGGGCTAATTAGCTAGAAAAATCCAAACACGTACACCTCCTCAAGTTAATAAGTGGAGCCATTGATCAAGACAAGAAAAAACATGTGATTTTTAATTAATTTTCTACACCAATAATGCTCTCAACTTTGATGATTATCTTAAATTTTCTATTACAGTGGCTTGCCTCCACCCCCTCCGTAAGAAACGCATGGCTTATATATTTCTTACTACACAAATAATCTAGAATATTACGCAACAAGACGAAATCATCTAATGTTGGTTTGATCAATGGATCCCACTTATCTACAAGATTAGCAAAAGTTCAATTTACATTATAGGTACTTCATCTTCAATTTTTTTCATTTTCAAAATAAAATATATATTTTATTAGATGATATTGAAAGTGTGGGGCTGAATAGCAAGAAAAAGTCATATATGATACTTATCATTATAGTACATATGTCTTTAAAATAGAAGCGGCTAGATGACGATATTGATATTGGTGAGAGTGGGGCTAATTAGCAAGAAAAATCCAAACACGTACACCTACTCAAATCAATAAGTGGAGCCATTGATCAAAACAAGAAAAACATGTGATTTTTAATTAATTTTCTATATCGATAATGCTATCACCTTTAACGATTATCTTAAATTTTTTATTACAGTGGCATGCCTCCACCCCCTCCGTTTGAAACGCATGGCTTATATGTTTCTTACGACACAAACAATCTAGAATATTACGCAGCATGGCAACATCGTTTAGTGTTGGTTTGGAAAAGAGAGAAGGCTGTCTTAACGTATATTTCTAAAAGATAAAAAAAAATAATCTATTCCGATGCATATTATATATAAGAAATAAAAAACACAATTTTTAACATATCATAATATTAAATATTCTATCTTCTATCGTCTTTTTGAAGACAACCCAAAAAAAATTACTTTTCCTTATAGTATAAATGATTGATAGCTAAAAAAGATAAAAGAAATTGCATTTCAAGAAGTAATTAATTAATTTTCAAAATAAAATTACATTTAGAAAGATATTACAAAATTCACATCCCAAATTATGTGTCATTTTATTTGACCATGTCATCTCACGGCAGTCACCAATTTACCACTTCTTTTAAATCTCAACACCATATGAGATTATACATCAATTGAGACTCAAGAAAATTTTGAAATAACTTTTACAATGAATAGTATTATCATTAATTAATTTATACGAAGATATGAATCTGAGAAATTACACAAAATTATTATTTGATTATCAGTAATGAAACTAAGAAAAGAAACTTTAAAGATATTGAAATGGTAATGCTAGACTACAATGACTTGGTTGACCAAATAGAAATAAATCACATGAGATTAATTGTTGTAGATATAAACAAAACAAAAAACAAAAGAGGAAAATTCATAAAGAAAGACCTGGCAGTCAATAGCTATTGATAAGTGTGGATTGTGGAGTGGAGGTGTGGGGCTATAGCATTAATCACATGAACCTATTTTATGGATAAGTGGAGCCGTCAACCTAGTCTCTTTCACCAAATGAGAATATTTAATTTCTACATGAATGATGCTATACATTATATTACATCATACCTATTGCATCATAATAATTTCTAACTTATGGTTGTATTTGAAAAATATATATTTGTACCTTTTTAGTTTGTACTTATCTTGTTTATTATTAAGATTATTCATTAATACAACATTTAAATTGTATTATTCAAGTTTTTATATCCAGTTATTAAATTAATACTTCTTAATGTATCAACAATAAACTTATACAATAAACATATGTCATTGTTTTGATTCTTTTAATATACAAAAAAAAAAAAAAAATTATAATTTTATTTGCATTGTTAAATTCTTGCATATAATTTATAGAAAAAAATTATCCTTGTGATTGTAATTATCTTTAAATTTGAAATAATACTTCAATATAACACTTGTTCTTGTTTTATTATGTTGAAAAGAATTCTTGTGTTCCAGAGCTCTTGGAAATTATCAATTGGTAACTTGTGTCTCATTATTGATTTTCAAATTTATATCCTTAGCATGCATCTTGACATGGAGTTTGATATTTAATTAATAGTGCATATATAATTAGTGCAAGAAGATGTGTTGATGCTCGTTTTTGGCACCAACGAATTGTCACGTGCGTAATGTTGATTGGCTGTTAAATACACGTGAAAACGGAATATGTGAAGCGAAATAAATGCAAAGGGAGTTTTTTAAGTGGTTCGGATGCTAAGATAGCAAGTCCTACGTCCACTGATTTGTATTGATATTAGTGTGGTTCAGGTCGCAATAGCGGACTGACTTACAATAGAGTTGGAAAAAGTAAATGTATTTACAGGAGAGAGAGAGAGTTTTTTTTCTCCGTATGAAAATGGCCGAATCCCCTTAATGAAGGGGTCTTCTTCATTTTATATCAAACTGAGCGTGTAATCATCATTAAATCCATGGGTTGGTGTGATTGTCAGGATATAATTCGGCTTTATGTCCCATTTTCCCTTTCCCAAGCTAACTTCGCACGACTTATTGCAGGGAAATAGACGCGTGTGAGCTCTATATCATTTGGCAGGTCGGACGTGTGCGTGTTGCTCTGACAGGAGCAGGTCACCCTTCACGTGACTTTCCCACGTTAACTCTTTATTTTCCCAGGCATAACAAGATGTAAAGGAAATTAGGATTTTGGTATGTAAATTAAGTTTTATTTTCATTTATTAAAATCATTGATTAGAAAGTACTTGTGGCCAATCTAATAATACCGAGTTCGAAGTTTAAATAAAACGAGGTGAATGTATATTAAGTTTAAATAAAATGAGGTGAATGTATATTTTATGCATTAACTATAGTATCTCATCTTATAATTAAATTACTTGTATGTGCAATTTTTGCAATCAACGTTGCAATTAGATAAGTCTTAAAATTACCAAAATTTGTCACATTAAAAATCATTTATAATTATAATTATTTGAAAAAAAATAGTAAAACAAAATATATATCTAAATATTTTTTCTGAAATATAGGGATGTATGTAATATACACATATGTTTGGCTTAAGTTTGTTAAGTGTAAATGTTAAGCGATGCTACATTTGTAAGTCTAGACGTTTATCTGATTATTTGGTCACACCCATAATAAACAGAAGAGAGCTATAATTAAAATGGTAAAGGGGGTAAGAGACATGCAATAATTTTTTTTCAAAATGAAAAAAATAAAAGAATAGAAAAAGAAATTGAATGCGCAAGAAAAGAGGCATTAAGTGAAGGAGTTAACAGATGAACTGTATTTGTCAATCAATAAATATATATTTAAGTGGTTGCCCCGTCATGCATCATGCAGTTGTCTTACATGGACAATAATTTATTGGTGAGAGCAACTATCATGCATGATTCACGTTGTACCAAAAAAATCAATGCATATAAAATGAAAGACAAAGTGTCTTCTGCGTTGTGAACACTAAAGAATCAATAATTTCAGATAGAAAAATGAACTTCTCAATTTTTCATTAATCTCAAATGTATTTAGAGTATGCTTATATAGCTAAAGACTGATCTGATGTGACAATCCTAGTGATTCATAACAAAAAAAAATCTCAACCATTCAATCATGAATAATACTACGTTTACGAAAACTTTATACAAAATCTTTCCTACAAAGTAATGTGTTGGATTATGATTGAAAGAATTAATATAAAAAATCAATTTAATAAATACACATTTAATGATAGTGAATAACATGATAATGCATGAATAGTATCATATCACTTTGTATGGATGATTTTGTATAAAATTTTTATAAATGTAACATTACTCTTCAATCATTTACAAACAAACACAAAATAATAAAAACTAGATAGTAGGATCTGTGTTTTTTGCTGCTTAAGGAAGAAAAAATATTGTGTTTTAATAAACAAGAATACGTTAAAACATTGCCGCTTTTATTTAAAAACTAACAGACTTTAACAGGTTTGGAAGTTCCCTCAACTCTTCAAGACATCTCATTTTCTTCAACCACTAACTTCGTTTTCTTCATTTTAGTCAGGTAATTTTAAGTAACTCTTAAATCTTCAATTTCAAAACCCAGCACTTCTTACTATTTTCACCCTCAGCTGATGACCTCAAAAATTTTGATGGCCACGTGTACATCATTATCTGGTCATACCAGGCCCGGCTCAAGGGGTAGGCAGGTGAGGCACCTGCCTAGGGCCCCCAAAAATAAGGGCCCAAATTTTTTATAATTTTTTTTAATATATTACAAAAATAAAAATAGTGTATGATTTTTTATCCAGGCTAAAGGGCAAAATAATAAAAAATAAGCTAAAAATGTCCAAATTTATTATAAACTTTTTACATGTATTCCCACCCAAAGTTTGACGAAATAGTAGTTTGTACCTCTAGTTTCATATATTCTAATTTACACCCCTAAATTAATACATTGAATTTCTTTTAACAATAAAAGGCTAAAATAGTCCTTTACATGTCTCAAATTATTCAATCCCAATTCCATCTCAAAATTTGACATTCACATAAATCATCTTCGTCCCTCTTTCGCCGTCAGCCATTTGGGGCTGATTCCCATCAATTTTCTCACCAAAATTGACCAGAATCATCACTTTATCATTTCTCAAGTGTTTTGCCAGCCTTGATAGCCCTCGATTTGGCCCATTTTTTACAAATCTCATAACCCAACTCCTCCGCGCACGACAACCATTTCTGGCATTTTTAGCATGTACTCAACGTTGTTGGCATTCCCTGACACCACCATCTTCTTCCTCTCAACCCTCTCACCAAAATCCTTATCATACCTCATCCGTTTACTTCGTCAATTGCCGACCACCGATACCTTTTGTGCTATGACTTCTCAAGCCTTTTCTAGCCAATCCAGGCATTGGAAATTACCTCTTTCACCACCCATCGCTTCTCCAACATCTGCTCTCCAAAACCCCCTACCAACTTGACCCAGTTAGCAGTGGCGGATCTAGAAAATTTTTTTAGAGTGGGCCAAAATAAAAACTAATTACATATTAATATTTTTGTTAGGGTGGGCCAAAATCCAAAAATTATATATATTAATATTTTAAAAAAAAAATTGAGTGGCCCACCCAAAAATGGGTTGGATCCGCCCCTGCCAGTTAGCTTGTCGATCATCGTCCATCTCTTTTAGTGATTTTGCATCGCAAAAGGCAAGAAAATAAATTTGAAATAATTTTTTTAATATATTTTTATATTATTAGAAGGTTCCTAAAATAACTCTTGTTTAGGATCATAAATGTTCTTGAGATGACCCTGGGTCATACCCAATAGATAATTAACAGAAAAGAACTACTTAAAATGGTAAAGGGATTTAAAGAAGGCAATCACATCTTTTTTTTAAAACCTACAAAAATAAAATAAAAAGAGAAATTGAATGGACAAGGAAGACTTCACTTGGGCTAAAGTCTTTTAACCAGTGTGCAGGCCTTAAATGAAGGAGCTAAAAGATGACGTATAATTGCCTGAAGTGGTTGGCATCATATAGTTGTCTTACATAAACAGTAATTAATTGCTGACAGAAACTTTTCAAGGTGGCCTTGGCCCCCTCATAAATATGTGTAAGATCATGCATGATTCACGTTCACTGCAGCAAATAATGAAGAGCAAACGATGTGACCAATGTTGGAAAAATGAACGCATATTGATGAGAGGTGTTGTCTCACAAAAGATTTTTTCAAAAAGAAGAGATAAAGTGGGCCAATTAAGTCAGCCACTTTTGAAAATTTTCAAAATGATTATATATAAAGTATAGCGCGTCGAATGGAATGAAAAGAGTGATGAAATAAGATTCTACTCCCATGTCACAAACATGAAATTTCTATTACATATATCAGCTGGAATAGTTAAGTAAAATTTATTTGATGAATGCACATTGACCTATCAACGACTGCTGATTGGCCCCTGCTAATAACTAATTCTATTATAATCATTTTTAAATATTTATTAAATATTTACTACAATACAAATTCGTATAAAGAAAATTTAGGCTCCGTTTGGTTCATTATTCTAATAGTTTTTAGAATAATCTTTTGAAAAAAATTAAATTGAATGGGTATTACGATGTAGGATTTAAAAATTAACAAAAATATCCCTTATATTTATTTATTTACGAAACACCCCTATAATAAAATATTAAAAGTTAACAAAAATACCCCCAATCCACCCATTAAATATGGACAACTGACCACCACCGCCGAAGGATGGCCGGAGTATTTTTGTAATTTCTAAAAAAAATATTTAGGGGTGTTTAGTTAAATTAACAAATTTAAAAGATTTAAAAGAAATTGAAAAATATATAATAATATTTTGAGAATAATGACATCTGACTGTTTAACTTTTTTTAGAATACTAATAAATCGAAGCCTTATATTTTGACTAATTACTTAGGCTTAAAATACAAAAATTAATATTAAAATGTGAAAACTTGATTAAAAATACAAAAACTAGATTAAACATACATATTAAAAATTGTGGACGGAATAATCCATAATCCAATCCATTATCCACAAAAATATAATCCAATCCAATTCATCCTTATATTTTAAAATTGCATTGAATTAGATTAGATAGAAATTCATGTGGATTAGATTGAATTGGATAGGATCCAATCCACCATTTGTGTCATCCATAGTTTTCTCTTTTGTTTCCTAGCCAGCTAGCCTTAGTGTTTAATTGGAAAGAATCTAGTACAGTAAAAAACCAACAGTACCCCCCTCCAGTTTTAGATATAACATATGACGCCTCCCATGGATAATGACACTGTTTCAAAGCCATAATGTTTCACAGTAGACATTTAGTCCCATCGTCTATTTGTAAATGTGGTATTTGTAAATTTTTGTAAGTAAAAGAGTAAGGTTTTGTTATGTGTTAAATATTGAATTGGAATGATGTCTGGTAGTCGAAGTATATATGGTTTTAGTTGCGAAAAATTCTTGAGAACCATATATTTGGTTGTCGATTGGGTTCAGCGACGGAGCAAGGATTTTGTCTCAATGGGGCAAGTGAAAAAATTTATAAATATTATTATCCAAGATAAGTTAACTTTATAATTTATTAAGTTACATTTAGTGACTATTATCCCTCTTCTCTTCTGTGCTATATATATATAGCTATAATTAAGTTTGTTATTCTCTTCTGTGCTACATGTGATGATTATTGTTCCTCTTCTCTTCTCTTCTCTTCTCTTCTCCAGATTTACAAGATTATAAAAACTACAATTTAATCTATAGGTACTCCATCTTCAATTCCCATCATTTTCAAAATATTAGATGATATTGAAAGTGTGGGGCTGATTAAACTTATTATACTCTTGAAGAAAGGCCTCAAAAAACGAGAGCCATAATGATGTCTATAAAATAAAAGCAGCCATATGATATTATTGAGTAGTGTGGGGGGAATTAGCAAGAAAAATCCAAACACGTACACCTCCTCAAATCAAATCAAATCAAGAAAAACAACATGTGGTCAATAATTTTTAAAAGATTTTTAATTAATTTTCTACAACAATAATGCAGCCTGTAGGCAGATGATGTTGATAAATGTGGTCTATAAGCATGAAATGGATAGCATGTACTTATTTCCACATTTTATGGATAAGTGTGGGTGTGGCCATCAACCTTACCTCTTTCACAAAGAAAACCACCAAATGATATCATATGGCTGCTTCTATGTTATAGACCTCATTATGGTTCTCGGGTTTTTATTTGAAAAAGGGGGAACGACTTATACATACCTAATATTTGTCGAAACGACAAGTTGATACCCAAAAGGTTTTGAAATGACAAATGGATACCTTCCGTCATGTTCTGTTAGTGATTTTGGTTAGATAATAGTGAAAAGACTAAAATACCCTTAAAAGTTTAATTTTTAGTTTTTTATAAATTTAAAAATTTCTAAAAAACCCCATAGGTTTGCTAATTTGATTAAACACCCCAATATATAAAACTTTTATAAAATAACAAAAACACCACCGCCACCCCAGAGCGCATTCCTGCCACGACCGCCTGGAACGTCCGGAAGGATAGCACGACACGCACACCCATCGGATCCGTGTCGTCCAGCGCGAGATCTTTCATTTTCCCGAAGAAGTCAAGTGGTGATCTCCGGGCCGGAAAAGACCGAGATCTACGATCTGGCCGTCCAAGGCCGAAACTTGCCGGAGGAAAATTGTGTTACGACACGACCCATCGGATCGTATGTGCTGGCATCGATCCGACTGAGACCGGGCGGATCCGTGGATGATCTGTCCGGAAAAAGCCGAGATCTGCCGTCCGAGGCCAGAAAAAGGCGGTCGGTGTGTTGCGACGATCCGAGGGTAGTGCATGTCGTAACACAATTTTCCGGCCAGATTCCGTGGTGGTGGCCGGAATGCAGCTGCAAGGGTGGCGGGGTGGGGTGTTTTTATTATTTTATAAAATTTTTATATATTGGGGTGTTTAGTCAAATTAGCAAACCTAGGGGGTTTTTTAGAAATTTTTAAATTTATAAAAAACTAAAAATTAAACTTTCAAGGGTATTTTAGTCTTTTCACTATTATCTAACCAAAATCACTAACAGAACATGACGGAAGGTATCCATTTATCATTTCAAAACCTTTTGGGTATCAACTTGTCGTTTCGACAAATATTGGGTATGTATAAGTCGTTCTCCCTTTGAAAAAATCTGATACCGTTAAAGTTACTCTATACCCCCTGAGTTATTAGATAACGCCCTATAGTTTTAGATATGACTCACGACCCCCTACCGCCGTTAATGAGAGTTACTTAAAATCTGTCATCTGACATCCTACACAACTTAAATTTCATATTTACCCCTGATTTGAATAAAATAAAATAATAAATATAAACCATTTTAAATTTATATAATAAATAATCAAATAAAAATCACTTATGACAAAGTAGCCTTCAGGAGGGCAATGCGACAGATGGTGGCTTGACACGATGATGGGAAGGGGCGGTTTGAGAAGATGGGAGGAGGCGACTTGAGTAGAGGAGGTGGTGGCGGTGGCCTAGGGCGAAAGAGGAGAGTGGCAGCATGAAGTGAAAAGATGAAAGAAGGTGCCGACTTTTGAGGAAAAGATGATTAATTTTTTTAGGCTTTTTAATTTTAATTTTTATATGTTAGGATTTTGAAATTGGAATTAGTTTTAATCTTCGGTTTTTCTTTTTTTTTTTAATTGTTATTCATATAAAGTTAACTTTTATCCCTGATGTTTTTAATTTAACAGAAAGGTGTGAACATTTGACTAATAATAGGGTTTTTTTAGTTATATTAAAAAACAACAGGGGTTCAATTTTATTCGGGTATATCTCAGGGATTTGGGATTTCCCATAAAGAGATGATATTTAGAAAGACTATTATTACAATAAAAAAGAAGTGGGGCCAATTTAGAAAGACTATATAGGTCCTACAATAATTCAACCAACAGTAATATAAATTATTAAATTAATATTATATTATATGCAATATTGTATCTCATCTTATAATTGCATGTACAATTTTTGTTAAAGTTTTTTTTTTTTTAAAATTACTCTCAATTAAGAAAATTTTCCGACTACATTTGGTGACTATTGTTCCTCTTTCTCTTAATCTCTTCTCTGCTACATTTGGTGATTATTGTTCCTCTTCTCTAGATATACAAGATTAGCAAAAGTTCAATTTATATTATGGGTACTCCATCTTCAATTTTCTTCATTTTCAAAATAAAATATATATTTTATTAGATGATATTGCAAGTGTGGGGCTGATTAGCAAGAAAAAAGTCATATGATACTTAATATACTCTTAAAGAGAGGCTTCAAAAACCGAGAACCATTCATTGTAGTACATATGTCTTTAAAATAGAAGCAGCTAGATACCGATATTGATACTGGTGAGAGAGGGGCTAATTAGCAAGAAAAATCCAAACACGTACCCCTGCTCAAATCAAGAAGTGGAGCCATTGATCAAAACAAAAAAACACAATCTAGAATATTACGCAACCTGGCAACATCGTTTAGTGTTGGTTTGGTCCGTTTGGAAAAAAAGATAAAAGAAATTGCATTTCAAGAAGTAATTAATTAATTTTCAAAATAAAATTACAAATTATATGTCATTTTATTTGACAATGTCATGTCACGGCAGTCACCAATTTACCACTTCTTTTAAATTTCAACACTATATGAGATTATACACCACTTGAGACTCAAAAAAATTTTGAAATAACTTTTGCGATGAATGATATTATCATTAATTAATCTATACGAAGACATGAGCATGAGAAATTACACACAATTATTATTTAATTATCACTAATGTA
Organism: Pistacia atlantica; assembly: GCA_026229545.1. Taxonomy (NCBI): domain Eukaryota; kingdom Viridiplantae; phylum Streptophyta; class Magnoliopsida; order Sapindales; family Anacardiaceae; genus Pistacia; species Pistacia atlantica. Next base: position 3,769,176 of record CM047909.1, on the reverse strand, counting down.
ACTAAGAAAAGAAACTTTAAAGATATTGAAGTGATAATGCTAGACTACAATGATTTGGTTGACCAAATAGAAATAAATCACATGAGATTAATTGTTGATAAAACAAATAACAAAAGAGGAAAATTCATAAAGAAAGACCTGGTAGTAAATAGCAAAAAAAAAATTATAATTTTATATTCATTGTTAATGTATCAACAATAAACTTATACAATACACATATGTTATTATTTAGATTCTTTTAATATACAAACAAAAAAATTATAATTTTATATTCATTGTTAAATTCTTGGATATAATTTATAGCAAAAAAAAAAAAAATTATCCTTGTGATTGTAATTATCTTTAAATTTGAAATAATACTTAATATAACACTTGTTCTTGTTTTATTATGTTGAAAAGAATTCTTGTGTTCTAGAGCCCTTGGAAATTATCAATTGGTAACTTATGTCTCATTATTGATTTTCAAATTTATATCCTTAGCATGCATCTTGACATGGAGTTTGATGTTTAATTAATAGTGCATATATAATTAGTGAAAGAAGATGTAAAGGAAATTAGGATTATGGTATGTAAATTAAGTTTTTTATTTTCATTTATTAAAATCATTGATTAGAAAGTACTTGTGGCCAATCTAATAATACAAAATTCGGAGTTTAAATAAAACGAGGTGAATGTATATTAAGTTTAAATAAAATGAGGTGAATGTATATTATATGCATTAACTATTGTATCTCATCTTATAATTAAATTACTTGTATGCGCAATTTTTGCAATCAACTTTGCAATTAGATAAGTCTTGAAATTACCAAAATTTGTCACATTAAAAATCATTTATAATTATAATTATTTGAAAAAAAAAATAGTAAAACAAAATATATATCTAAACATTTTTCTAAAATATAGGAATGTACGTATATGCACATATATTTGGCTTAAGTTTGTTAAGTGTAAATGTTAAGCGGTGCTACATTTGTAAGTATAGAGGTTCATCTGATTATCTAGTCATACCCAATAATTAATAAACATAAGAGAGCTATAATTAAAATTGTAAAGGGGTAAGAGACATGCAATAAAATTTTTTCAAAATGAAAAAAAATAAAAAAATAGAAAAGGAAATTGAATGAGCAAGGAAGACTTGGGCCAAGTCTTTCACCCAGTGTCCAGGCATTGAGTGAAGGAGATAAAAGATGAACTGTATTTGTCAATCAATAATTATATATTCCCAGTGTCCAGGCATTGAGTGAAGGAGATAAAAGATGAACTGTATTTGTCAATCAATAATTATATATTTAAGTGGTTGCCTCGTCAGTCGTCATGCATCATGCAATTAGTCGTAATTTCAGATAGAAAAATGAACTATCATGCATGATTCTCGTTGTACCAATAAAATCAATGCATATAAATGAAAGACAAAGTCTTCTGCGTTCTGAACACTAAACAATCAGTAATTTCAGATAGAAAAATGAACTTCTCAATTTTTCATTTATCTCAAATATATTTAGAGTATGTGTATATAGCTAAAGACTGATCTGATGTGACAATATTCACAACAAAAGAAAATCTCAGCCATTCAATCATGAATAATACTACATTTACGAATACTTTATACAAAATCTTCCTTACAAAGTAATGTGCCGGATTATGATTGAAATAATTAATATAAAAAATCAATTCAATAAATGCACATTTAATTACAGTGAATAACATGATAATGCACGAGTAATATCATATCACTTTGTATAGATGACTTTGTATAAAGACTTTATAAATGTAATATTACTCTTCGATCATTTACAAACAAACATAAAATAACCAAAGCTAGATGGTAGGATCTGTGTTTTCTGCTACTTAAGGAAGAACAAAATATTGTGTTTTAATAAACAAGAATACGTTAAAACATTGTCGCTTTTATTTAAAAACTAACAGACTTTAACAGGTTTGGAAGTTCCGTCAACTCTTCAAGATATATCTTTTTCTTCAACCACTAACTTCGTTTTCTTCATTTTAGTAAGGTAATTTTAAGTAACTCTTAAGATTTTTACATATGTCTAACAAGTCAATAATTAATACAATACGAAATAGTCAACAAGTGTCTAAGTTAATACATAGAGGACCTTAAAAATAAAAACTTATATAAATTATTAAAAAGAGATTACTCATCATATGTCAATGTGTCCTTTAACTAAAACTTATAACATTAATAATCATCTATAATTGTAACTATCAGTGAAAAATTGAATAAAATAAATGTGTCTATCATTTTTCTACATTTTCACTTAAGTTTGTTCAGTATTATTTTACTAAGTACTTACATTTTCACCCTCAACTGATGACCCCAAAAATTTTGATGGCCACGTGTACATTATTATCTGGTCATATCCCATAGATAATTAACAGAAAAGAACTACTTAAAATGGTAAAGGGATTAAAAGGAGGCAATCACATTTAAAAAAAAAAAAAAACTACAAAAATAAAATAAAAAGAGAAATTGAATGAACAAGGAGGACTTCACTTGGGCAAAAGTCTGTTAGCCGGTGTGCAGGCCTTAAATGAAGGAGCTAAAAGATGAGTATTGAAGTGTGATTGTCAATCGGTGGATAATATTGAAGTGGATGGCTTGTCATGCATCATAGAGTTAACAGTAATTAACTGTGAGAGAAACTTTTCAAGGTGGCCTTGGGCCCCTCATAAATATGTCTAAGATTATGAAGAGCAAACCATAATGCTGATAAATTAGATAATCATTTTTTTTTAACGGATAATACTTGAATGTTTGTGATTGTGAGAGATAACAATTATATAAAATTTAAACTTTAAATAATAAAATTATAAAAAGTTATAATTCAAAATTTATATGATATTGATGTGTTAACAACAAATTAATTATAAAAAAAATTACTCATTACTTCAGCATATAATAAATGTGATAATTTAGGTCAATAATCATATTAATTAGAATTTCAACTTTGTAAATAGAAAATTTGCTAAAATAATAAAATTGTTTACAATCATGGAACACACTCCTGTTATTTGCATCCACTTCTACCATTAATTTCTTTTTTCTAGTTTTCTAAAATAAAAATTCTTTCAATTCAATAGTGAAAATATTAGGTAGTTTTTGATTTGTAGAAATGAATGAGAATAATACTGGGATAATGATTTTAACTTAGATCGTAATATATTTCAATTCAATAGTTAAAAAAGAGAGATAAAGTCAGCCACTAGAGTCATATTTAATTTTTAAAAATAATATAAATAAATTAAAGGCACATTGAATAGAATGGAAAGAGTGACCAAATAAGATTCCATTGTTACGTCACAATATGAAATCTTTATTTTATATATATATTTCAACTAGTATAGTTAGGTAAAATTTGTTTTCTTATTCTAAAATATTTTATAAAATTTGGCTCATACAACAATTCATCTATTATTTTTGAATCTTTAATCACAAGAACTAAAGAAAAAGACACTGTATCTTATTCGGACGCACCATGTTAATCACCCTGAAAACTATACATTTAGATGTTTCAGGATTTGTTTTTGAATAATAGAACAACGAAAATTCTTTTGCTATTCTTCTTTTGGATTGTGTTATATGCTTCAAGCACTTCGTACGGAGTTCGAAACACTTCAAATGAAGTTGGGAGAATCAGTTATAGATTATTTCTCTCGAACAATGAACAAGATGCGGATCCATGGGGACAAGGCAGAGGATGTGACCATAGTAGAGAAGATTCTTCGATCCATGACACCAAAATTTAATTTTGTTGTTTGTTCCATAGAAGAATCTCACGATATTGATGAACTTTCAATTGACAAATTACAAAGTTCTTTGTTGGTTCATGAGCATAAATTTAACCAGCAGGAGAAAGAGGAGCAAGTTTTGAAGGCCTCAACAGAAAATCACTCGGCAACAAGAGGAGACAGAGGACGAGGTAGAAGTCGAGGCAGAGGCATAGGAAACAATGATCGTGGAAATCAACAACAACACCAAGACAACTAATTTCAAGGAAGAGGAAGAGGACAAGGTGGCAATCATTCAACTACATATAAATCGAGGTCAGTAGACAAGTCCAACATGGAGTGCTACATATGTCATAGGTACGACCACTACAAGTCTGAATGTTGAACTGAATAGACAAGGTGAAGAAAGAACTAACTTTGCAGAAAAAGAAGAAGAGGTGTCTCTGTTGATGGTGTGTCACGTAAAGGAAGAAACTCAACCAAACATGTGGTATTTAGACAATGGCTATAGCAACCACATGTGTGGAGATAAGAAGGCATTCTCTGACCTAGACGAATCTTTTTGCAATACCGTTAAGTTTGGTGACAACTTCATGGTTTCTATTATGGGAAAAGGGACGGTAACTATTCAAACTAAGGAAAATTCCACCCACACTATCTCTAATGTTCTTTTTGTCCTAGATCTAAGACCAACTTACTTAGTGTGGGTCATCTGCAAGAGAAGGGGTACAAGATTTCTATCAAAGATGGAGTATGTCAAATTCGAGATGCAAAGTTAGGCTTAATTGCTCAAGTTAACATGACGGCAAATCGTATGTTCCTGCTTTATCTCCACAACACCACTCATTCATGCTTCTCAACAAAACTGGATGATGCAACATGGCTATGGCATTTTCGCTATGGTCACCTAAGTTTTGGTGGATTGAAGACTCTAAAGCAGAAAAATATGTTGATTGGTCTTCCTCAAATTACTGCTCCATCTGAAGTTTGTGAAGAATGTGTTTTTAGCAAACAACACCGTAATCAATTTCCGCAAGGAAAATCATGGAGAGCAAAGAAGCAATTGGAGTTGGTTTATTCTGACCTTTACAGGCCGATAAATCCACCTTCCAATGGAGGTAAAAGATACCTGATCACCTTTATTGATGATTTTAGCTGAAAAATATGGGTGTATTTGTTACAGGAAAAGTCTAAAGCTTTTACAGCCTTTAAAAGCTACAAAGTTCTTGTTGAAAAAGAAGTTGGCAGCCAAATAAAAGTTCTTTGTATCGATCATGGTGAGAATACAACTTATATGAATTTGCAAATTTCTGTGAGACTCATGGAATTCAAAAGCAACTTATAACAGCTTACACGCCACGGCAGAATGGCATTGCAGAAAGGAAGAATCATACAATCTTGAACATGATGCGGTCAATCTTTGCAAGGAGCAGGATTCCAAGAAGTTTTTGGTCAGAAGTTGTCAATTGGAATATTCATGTACTAAATAGAAGTCCCACCCTTGCAGTTCAAAATGTGACACCGCAAGAAGCTTGGAGTGGACATAAACCAACTGTCGAGCATTTCAAAATTTTCGATTGTATAGATATGCACATATTCCAGATCAAAAGAGAAGAAAACTTGATGACAAAGGAGAAAAATGTATTTTTCTTGGTGTTAGTGAGCAGTCAAAAGCGTACAAATTCTACAATCCTATTGCCAAGAAAATTGTCATTAGTCGTGATGTAATTTTTGAAGAAGAAAGATTCTAGATGTGGAAAGAAAACAATGTCAAGCAACAATACTGGCAAACTTTGATGGAGAAGAAAGGCAACAACCCGTGGAGAATGGACAACCGGTGGAAAACGAGCAACAACCAATTGCAAAAGACCTTTTAAGCCTAGCTAGAGTTGATGTTGTTGATGAACAACAATCTCAACGAGTTAAAAAAAGACCAACATGGATGACTGATTTTGAGGTACCTGGGAATGATCCATTTGAAGACCCACTTACACATTTTGCTCTTTTTTCAGATTGTGATCCTGTAGCTTTCAAAGATGTTGTCATGGAGTCAAAGTGGCGGCATGCTATGGATGTAGAAATAGCAGCCATTAAAAGAAACAACAGTTGGGAGTCGACATAGCTTCCAAAAGGGCAAAATTAAGAACATTGGTGTGAAGTGAGTATACAAGACGAAACTGAAGGAGAATGGAGAAATTGACAAGTACAAGGCACATTTAGTCACTAAGGGCACGAGTTCGACATCGACTACAAAGAATTTTTTGCTCCAATTGCAAGACATGACACAATCAGACTAGTGATTGCATTGGCGGCACAAAACTCATGGCTATTTTCCAGTTGGATGTGAAATCAACATTTTTATATGGCGACTTCGAAGAACAGGTATTTATTGATCAACCTCCTGGTTATGTGAAGCTTGGAAGTGAAAATAAGGTTTATAAACTCAAAAAAGCATCATACAGGCTAAAACAAGCTCCACGCGCTTGGTATAGTCGTATAGATGCTTATTTTTCTAAAGAGGGATTTAACGATGTCCATATGAGCATACACTTTTTACAAAGACTGGAGATGGAGGAAAATTGCTTATTATTTGCTTATATGTTGATGATCTATTTTCATTGGAAATGATAGTGCCATGTTTGACAAATCTAAACAATCTATGATGGTTGAATTTGATATGTCTGATCTTGGAATGATGCATTATTTTTTGGGCATTGAAGTGGTGCAATCTGCAACTGGAATTTTTATTTCTCAAAAGAAGTATGTGCAAGACATTTTGGATAGGTTTCAAATGAAAAATTACAACTCTGTTAACACACCTACTGAAGCTGGTTTGAAGCTTGTTCAAGATCTTGAAGGAAGGAAGATTGATAGAACTCTTTACAAGCAAATTGTAGGCAGTTTGATGTATTCAATAGCTACGAGACCTGACATAATGCATGTTGTAAGTCTTATTAGCAGATACATGGAATGCCCGAGGGAGATACATCTTTTAGCTGCAAAAAGAATCTTTCAATACTTGCAAGGGACTGCTGGTTATGGGTTGTTTTACAAGAAAGGAGAAAAGTCATATTTAATTAGATTTACTGATAGTGATTATGCCGGAGATCAAGATGATAGAAAGAGTACTTCAGCTTATATCTTTATGATAGGTTCAGGAGCTATCACATGGTTTTCAAAGGAACAACCAATTGTCACGCTATCAACAACCAAAGCTGAGTTCATTGCTGCAACTTCATGTGCTTGCCAAGCTATTTGGTTGAGAAAAGTTCTTGAAGAGCTCTATTTCAAGCAACAAGGATCGACCCCAATTAATTGTGACGGTAGCTCAGCAATTAAGCTGTCCAAGAATCTTGTTTTACATGGGCGAAGTAAACATATAGATGTGAAGTATCGCTTCTTGAGAAGTCTCACCAACGATGGAATCATTGATCTTACCTTCTGTAGAAGTAAAGACCAAGTTGCTGATATATTTACTATTTATTTCATAAGTTACGGAAATTGCTCGGTGTACGCACTTTGGAATGACCAGTTCCAGGAATGATTTTTGTTACTAATGTTGTCTAAACTGACTGTTTGAAAATCTTTCAGTTTAAGGGAAGGAATGTTGAGTCACGTGGGTTTATTTGATTAAGTTTCTTTGTTTACATTATGAGTCTATTGTTTTATCCGAGTCCATTGGAGCCTGTTATTAGTGGAATAATGCTTAAATTGATACTGTTATAAGTCCTAGTCTTTGGGCACTAATGCAGGAGTTAGTAGCTCAGTTAGTGGCTAGATATTTTCTTTATGCATATAGTCATTTGGCATTTAGCTCTATAAATAGAGCAGTTTGTTTTTGAGTCATTGTAATTTGCAAGGAAGCAATAAATAAATCTTGTCTTTTGTCTCATAAACTATTTGTCTCTTTCTCTTATTTTGTCAACAAGCCACCCACATCTTTGCCCACCAACTGCTTGACGAAAGGCCTCAACCAACAGCACCCACACTCCGACCACAAAGCCAAAAGAAGAGGGTGTGCTGGCATCGGTGAGAGAGATTTTTTTGCATAAATGACCATTTTAGTTTTTTAACTGTTAAAAAAATAAAAAGTGTTAATTTAATAATGGGAATTTAGAATTTATGAAACAGGGCTGAAGACTTACCATTTTGCTAAATCTTCTTAGCAACATAACGTTTACTCTATATATAATTATAGAAGATATATATATATATATATATTTTTTTTTTTTTAAAAAAAGAAAAACTTAAGAGATGGTTATGGTTTATGATTAATCATTTATAAAAAGTGAATAATGCGTTTGGTTTAATATTTTTATTCCTATTCTGGATCCTATTCTCCAAATAGCGTTTGGTACAATATTCTAAAAATATTATCCTATTTTTTTAATTACATTTTAACCCCATAAGGTTATTAATTTCACTAAATACCCCCGAAAAAAAGTTTAAAAATTAACAAAAACACCCCCATCAACCCTCACTTGATGCGATTCCGAACCACCGCTGGTGATAGCCGGAACAGACAATGGGCTAACTTCCGACCGGAAATGGCCAGAAGTTCACCGCTGTTGCCTTTTCCGGCCAGATCTGGCCGTCAGCGACGCCAAAGAAATGTCAACGACGGCTAAAGAAATGGCCGTCGTTGACTGAAAACGACGGCCACATCTTTGGCCGTCGCTGACGGCCAAAGATGGCCCTCGTTTGGCCTTTTCCGGCCATCGCGGCGCCATAACAACGAAGATGCGGCCTTTTCGGCTGAGATCCACCATGGATCTGGCCGGAAAAGACCATAACGATGTGTTACGGCACGATCCGACAAGTCTCGTGCCGTGGCAGCCTCCCACCAGATTCCGGTGGTGGTGGCCGGAATCTGACACTGCAGGTGGTGGGGGTGTTTTTGTCATTTTATATGTTAGGGTCTTTAGTTAAATTAGTAAACCTAAGGGCTTTTTTATAAATTTGTAAAATTTACCTCGTAATACTCCCATATCCAATAACCCAATACTATCCCTAAAATCCTATCCAAAATACTAAACCAAACGTACCCATTATTATTATACAATCGACAAAGCTTCAAATGCAACATAATTAATTAATCTAACAGATCTATTTGGTCAATTGCACGACAGAAGCCACGGCACCTATAAAAGTGAATATCAAGCCTAGACTAGCCGCAACAGTTGTTGTAGCTCTCCACCAGTCTCTGAAATACACACTTTCAAGGTTGCCACTCTACTGTTGCAAGGAACATCATAGTGTGCTTTCAGTGCCTTCTGAATCTCATTGTAATAAAGATTATTTATAGATACATGTGAGCAAAGTTTGTTAAAAAAACTTACTAATGCTTCTTTCTTGCCAAGACGATTGGAAATAATTCCCTCCTTCACAAGCAAATCCACATCGGTTTTAGTATCGATAAGAAATTCCAGTAGTTTAACATAATCACAGACTGGAGTATCATATGGATAGTAACACTGCTCCAAAGCCATTATGTTCCCAAGTATAGTTTCTGTCCCATCGTAAACTTCTAAATGTGGTATTTTCAACTCATCTACTTCAAATTTTATACCAAGTAAGCCCTGATCCGTTCCAGGAACAGCCTTAAATTTCACTCCTGAATCATGCAGCCTAGCCGCACAAGGTAAATCAAATTCAGGATATTCATGATAATCAAACTCCTCGCAAATCGGGTGAAATGTTTAAACTGCTCAGCCTAATCATGCAGCCTAAATTAAGACAAGGTAAACAAATTCGTGGATATTCATGATAATCAAACTCCTGGCCCCGGTAGCTTTTCACTAGAGCACTTCTTCGCAAATCGGTGAAATGTTTAAACTCTGTTCGGTCAGGTAAACTATCAAACATCTGGTCAGCAAAGAATTTAAAACAAAGTTCAATGAAGGGCGGGTTGCTGGCAACTAACTTGTATAATTCCTCAAGTAAAAAATATGGAAGTTGATTTTCAAGTAATTGCAAGTCCAACTTTAAAGGAATTTTTTGTGCTGGTGTACGTAACAAAAAGTCACTTCCATCTTCGCCATATTTCTCAAAATTCCTGATGAGGAGCTCTATGATAAAAATAGCATCATAGAAACACATCTTTACATACTCCTCACTCGTAAGCCGACAGGACTCTGAATAATGATTTTGTATCAGTTGCTCATTGTCTTTGATGAAGGTTAAAACTTGTTCACATTTCTCAACAGTTGTACGCTTGAAAAAGGCTTCTGCATAACTCCTTTTTAGCTTTTCCATGTCTCCTAATTCTTCTTCACCATAGTGAAGAGGGCCTATTGAAATTATTTGAGGAGTGTAGGCTTCTTTGTTAACCTTACGCATAGCTTTAGGGACTCTATAAATACAACACTGAGGACGGTCCAAGTCTCCCTCCGGAGGCCCAGGCGGAGGGTAGGAAAGCCAGCCGGGATCCCGGCCAGGCGGAGGGAACTCAGCTTCCATGTTCTCCAAAGGCGAAGGGTAGGAACAGGGAACCGGGAAGTCATGTTGGAAGCCAGGCGGAGAGAACTCAGCTTCCATGTTCTCCCACGGTAGGAACCGGGAAGTCATGTTGGAAGCCGGAGAACTCGGCTTCCATGTTCTCCTCGGAGGCATGTTGGAAGCCAGGTGAGAACTGCCTTCCATGTTCTCCCTAGGCGGAGGGTGGCCAGGAAACCTACCAAGCCATGTTGGAAGCCAGGCGGAGAGAACTTAGCTTCCATGTTCTTACTGTAGTAAACCCTAGTTAAAAACATAACAGACAATGATAAAATTAAACCTTAGGATCTGTTTGTCTTTGATTACAAGAAATATTATTCAGAATTAATTTTATGAATATATGAAATAAGACAAATTGTGCATGAGTTTTCACTGATTTGATTATCAATTACATACATATATATACATATCCCCTGAGTTCTATCCAAATCTTTAGAAAGAACTCCTTACATTTTGATAATTACTTCAAACCCCTGTCGTTAGGATTCTTAATTTCAATAGTTTTAAGTTTTAACAGGATAAAAGTTAAAAGAGTAAACGCCCCTAAAATTATAATTATTAAGCGTTAAAACACTTACACCCTTTAAACTCCAAAAATTATCATATCGTCTACATAAGAAACATGAGTGTACCATACCATTTTAAATTAAAAATAAATTTCAAAAAACACTCCCCAAATTCTTTAATTAATAATATAATTATGTGCAAAATGATCATAAAGTACCGTTAATGTGCATCAATTACAGGTAATAACTAAAGGGTATAGTTGAAATTTCACTTTTATTTACAATATTTTAAGGCTTTATTGCATGATCAATACCTCAAGTTTTGATGTAGAAAAAGCATATTTAGGAGATTATCAATTAACGCCATCTATTAACCAACAAATCAAAACCTAACTTCTTTTAAATAAACTTTCTTTGCATTTTCTCATTAACCAAACAACATTTACTTTCTCTTCATTTTTTCAACCTTCTCTAGCTTTTCATTTTCTCGTTAACCAAACAAAGAAAAGTTATAATCAAGGCCGTCTTAAGAACATTTATGACCCTAGATAAGAGTTGCTCTGGGACCCTTTTAATAATATAAGTATATATTAAAAAATTATTTCAAATTTATTGTTCTTGTATTTTGAGATGCAAAATCACTAATTAAATTTTTATATTCAAATTTAGAAATCAAATCTTTTTCAATTGATAATATAGCCAAATAACCTAATCTTTTTTGTGAGGGCAAGAGGTGGATGGTGGGCTACTGGGGTCAGGTAAGTGAGGGGTTTTGAGGAGGGGGCTGAGGGGACGAAGATGGTGGTGTCGGGGAGGGTCAACGACAGCGGATACGTGCCAAAAATGGTTGTCGCATGCGATTAAGAATGAAAATAGGTTGCGAAAATCAACAAAAATCTACCAAATTGGGGGTTGTCAAGGTTGGAAAACGTTTCAGAAATGATTAGGTGATAAATCCGGTCGATTTTGGTGAGAAAATTGTCTAAAATCATCAGTTTAACGCCAACAGCGACACTATGGCAGTGTAGAGGGGTGGAGATGCAATGTTTTCATCATTTTACGGATTAAATGTGTGTTTTGAAATTTTAGACATTTAAATAAATAATTTAGTTAATTTAGGGGTGTGAATGGAAAATATGAAACATGGTTTTTTTGTAAATTTAGGTAAAAAAAAATTATAATGAATTTGGGTCTTTTTTGCTTTTTTGAGGCCCTTTGGATCGGTTTGGGTAAAAAATTATAAACTTATTTAGATTCAATGGTATTTCTGTAAATCTATTTAAAAAAATCTTAAAATAATTTTGGGTCCCTTTTTGGGGCTTTTTTTTTTTTTTTTTTTTTGGGAGCCTTAGGCACACCTGCCTACCCCTTGGGCACAAAAATACCAAACCATGCCAAAAAACAGTGTACATAGATAAAAAAACGAAACCAAAACAACCATGCATGGTCCATTAGCTAGCTATACCACATATGTAGAGTTAAGTAGATAGGATTAGTTGACAAAATTTTTAGGGTTTAACGAACAAGAAAGACAAACTTTCAAATAGAAGTTAACACTTCCATGCACAGTCGACAACATTCTAGTCCTTTTGGGTTTAGTTTATTTTTTCATACATTAATTCTTTTGCGCTCAAATAGAAAAAAAAAAAAAAAAAAAAAAAAAAAAGGAGAATGGGTATTGAGATCTTTGTGCACTAGGATTAAAAGAGAATAAGGTGGCTGTGACAGGTTGAGGAGGGACAGAGTGAATAATACGAGTGGGCATGAAGAAAAGAGAGGAGGTCGTGGTCGTGTGGGAGGCGCTGCTGGGAGATGGGAGATGATTAATTTTGGTGTTAGGTTTTCAATATTTTTAATTTGTTTTTAAATTAAATTTGTTTAATGTAAACAAATTAGGGTTTGATAATGCATAAAGATGTGCTTTTGACAGTTAATCGGTAGTTTTAAGATTTTGTTAAAGTTGAATAAAGCATAATATAGTTTAAAATAAAATTTCAGTTTTATATTTATTTCACATTTTCTTGTTAGGGATATTTTAGAATTTACATAAAAATTTTGATTCAAATAACGAAATTTAATAACTTATGTTCGGTTGAAAGACTATTTCGCTAGTGAAAAATAAAAGTATCCCGAATTTTTAGTAGAGATATAATTCAGGGACGTTTGACGATTTACCTCCTTCCACACAAGAGTTAACTTTATATATGTATAGGCTCATACTAGTTATATGGTTAGAAAAAGTGACGAAACTTTTTCCATTTCATTCAAAGTTAATAATTTATCCCAACCGAACATTAGTAAGTTAAAAATATATGAAAGGTAAATTACTCAAACAAATCATCAAGATAAATAAGTAATAAAACAGTGCATGAGAACCTGGATAATTTCGCTGGAAAAAAGATAGTTGTCTGGTCAGTATCAAGAGCACCAGTGTCCAGAGTCCCCACCGAAGCCCAAAGGAATGTGTTAATGTTTATGGTATCTCTCTAGCTAATTGCTCCCTCTCTCTTTCCAATGTGGTTTCCTCTTCATCTTCACTGCACACATATATATACAAGTTCACCTTCATAATGTGCTTCCCTTCTTATCCACATAATCAAACATTAAAATAAAATTAATTAAAGTCGATTCAACCACTCTGGTCCTGTTCAATTGGTTAAAAATAAAAAATAAAAGAAAAAAGATCTGATTGTGTGATCACAATGGGAGTATATGGTACCACGGTCATAAAAATATTCAATTTAATATTGACCTAAATAGTAACAAATGACATAAATATATTAATTTGTCATATATTAAAATGTATTCTAATTCTAAGATATTAAAATCTTTTATTTAATAAATATTTCATTTTACTTGTATAAACATTGCAAAGTAGCAATTATTTTTCCAGTAATGTTAAAAAGGTAAATTTATTATAAAAATATTATTAAATTAAATCCATAATTGCAATATTAAATAATATTTTATATACCTTTTGTTTTTTCATTTCCATGTCAGCTAATTTTATTAATAAGGGATAGAATTGTAACAAAAAAAGATAACCCCGATAATCTTAGAATACCTAAGAAAATGGAGGTAATCAGATTACCTCAAATATTACCAGTAGTAACCACTATTGATATTTGAAGATTACCAGTATTTTATACTACTTGATAACCAAACATGATAATCAAGTAATATAAGATGACTTAACCCTAGTAATCTTAAATACTCCCTAACCAAACGTCCCCTTGAGGAAAAGATGATTGATGTTTTTAGGCAATGGTGATGTTTTTTATTTAACAGAAAGGTGTTAACGTTTGACTAATAGTAGGGTGTGGTGAGCTATATGCAAAAACAACAGGGGTTCATGTATCATGATATATCTTAGGGGTGTTAACGAAAATGAAAAAGGACAAAATATGAAGGTCTTTATTGTACTTTCCAATACTGTGACATCAGCTCTAAACTGTGTCGTTTTGGTTTTGTTGCCAATTGATTACACAGTTGCTTCTTTGTATAAAGCACTCACTGAACTGTTTAGCTAAGAAATCAAAAGTAAGGAGTTCACAATTTTTAGAACTCTTTTCAGTTTATTCTCTCACCTTTTCGCTAGGGGTTTGGGTCCTTTGGGATTTCCTATTAAGAGATGACATTTAGAAAGACTATTATCACAATAAAAAAGAAGTGGGGCCAATTTACAAAGACCATGTAGGCCTTGCAATAATTAAACCAATAGTAATATCAATTATTAAAGTAAAAAAAATGCTATATCCACCTAACAATTGCACGAAAAATTACACTAAAACACATAGAGACCGCCACGTTAGATGATTGAATACTAATATAAATAGATGATCGTCCAATGATTTTGGACAATTGTCCATATATCCTGGACGATCGTTCATAGTGGAATGGATGATCGTCCATAAAAAATTGTTTTATTTTTTTAAAAAAAATGGACATCCGTCTAAATTTTATGGATAAATGTCCAATTAATATAGACGATCGTTCACATTATATGGATGGCCGTCCATAAAGATGGACGTTAGTCCATACAATTTGGATGGGCACCCATCCTATAGGAATTGCCGTCCTGAAATGATGGACTGTCGTCCATTCACAAAAGATAAAAAAGTATATCAAAAATAGATAAGAAATATGGAGCAAGTGGAGAGGTCAAATTAAGCAGAAGGTACTGTTTTGGCATTGACTTACCAATTAAATTTCACTAATAACAATGACCACACAAAAATTGATAAGAAATATAGAGCAAGTGGTAGCCTGTGCAAATGTATGGACGCTTATGACGCCCATCTAAATGGAAGGCGTCCCCAAAGTTCTTTTTTTTTTATTTTTTTTATTTTCTTATTTAAATTAAGGATGGACGTAGCTTGTTTACAGGCAGCTATCCAAAATGAAAGGACGGTCATCTATGACATATGAACGTCTGTCAAATATTTATGAACGGACATCCATAACCTATGAACGGCCGTCCCTAATTTTTTTAATATTTTTTATTTTAATATTTATTGATAGACGGGTGTCTTTTAAATGGGGATACCCGTTCATAGTAAATAGACCTCCGTCTATATAATATGAATGGTCGTTCACTAGAAAAAATTTAATGACGTCAAATGTGTTGAATAGTCTGAGTCAGGGGATACATAGATTGGTACAAAATTTCGGTATAAAAACCCCTGTAACATTTTAAAGTAAATATTAATCTCTCCGTTTCATATTAAGTGATGTTTTTAAGAAAATTATTTTCTCTCTCCTCATGCTGACTCTTTCACCGAAATTGTAGTGGAAAAAATTTGATTCTTCTACTGCTGTTCACCTGTATTTTAAAGAGAGAAAGAGTGAGAGAGAGAGTAAAGGGAGAGAAAAAATGGAATAGAGGAGACAGAGGAATCGTGAGAAAGAGAGAGAGTTGAGTAGTCAAACGACTTTTATTTTGATAAAAAGATACTTTCGTAAATAAGTTTCTTCACTTCTCTTCTCTAGATTTACAAGATTATAAAAAGTTCAATTTAATCTATCGGTACTCCATCTTCAATTCGCATCATTTTCAAAATATTATATGATATTTAATGTGTGGGGCTGATTAACAAGAAAAAGTCATAAGATGATACTTAATATACTCTTGAAGAAAAGGCCTCAAAAACCGAGAACCATAATGATATCTATAAAATAGAAGCAGCCATATGACATTATTAAGAAGTGTGAGGCGCACTAGCAAGAAAAATCCAAACACGTACACCTCCTCAAATCAATAAGTGGGAGCCATTGATCAAAACAAGAAAAACGACATGTTATCAATAATTTTTAAGAGATTACACGTACACCTCCTCAAATCAATAAGTGGGAGCCATTGATCAAAACAAGAAAAACGACATGTTGTCAATAATTTTTAAGAGATTTTTAATTAATTTTCTACAACAATAATGCAGCCTGCAGGCGATTAACAAGAAAAAGTCATATATGATACTTAATATACTCTTGAAGAAAGGCCTCAAAAACCGAGAACCATAATGATATCTATAAAATAGAAGCAGCCATATGATATTATTGAGAAGTGTGGGGCGCACTAACAAGAAAAATCCAAACACGTACACCTCCTCAAATCAATAAGTGGGAGCCATTGATCAAAACAAGAAAAACGACATGTTATCAATAATTTTTGAAAGATTTTTAATTAATTTTCTACAACAATAATGCAGCCTGCAGGCAGATGATATTGATAAGTGTGGTCTATAAGCATGAAATGGATCGCATGTACTTATTTCCATATTTTATGGATAAATGGGGCCATCAACCTTATCTCTTATTTCCACATAGAAAACCACCAAATGGTATCATATGGCTTCTTCTATTTTATAGACATCATTATGGTTCTCGGTTTTTGATTTGAAAGAATCAGGTACCTTTAAATTACTGTATACCCCCTGAGTTATTTAATAACGCCCTACAGTTTTAGATATGACTCACGATCCCCTACTGCCGTTAATCAGAGTTACTTAAAATCTGTCATCTGACATCCTACACAACTTAAATTTCATATTTACCCCTTATTTGCATAAAATAAAATAAAAATAAAATAATAAATATAAACCATTTTAAATTTATATAATAAATAATCAAATAAAAATCACTTATGACAAAGTAGCCTTCAGGAGGGCAACGCGACAGATGGTGGCTTGACACGATGATGGGAAGGGGCGGTTTGAGAAGATGGGAGGAGGCGACATGAGTGGAGGAGTTGGTGGCGGCGGCCTAGGGAGAAAGAGGAGAGTGGCAGCATGAAGTGAAAAGATGAAAGAAGGTGCCGACTTTTGAGGAAAAGATGATTAATGTTTTTAGGCTTTTCATTTTTTATTTTTATATGTTAGGATTTTGAAATTGGAATTAGCTTTGATCTTTTTTTTTTTTTTTAATTGTTATTCATATAAAGTTAACTTTTATCTCTGATGTTTTTAATTTAACAGAAAGGTGTGAACGTTTGACTAATAACACTATAACAGGGTGTTGTCAGTTATATTCAAAAACAACAGGGGTTCGTGTTAGGGTATATCTGAATATACTCTTAAAGGGAGGCCTCAAAAAACGAGAACCATTCATTAATAATACATATGTCTTTAAAATAGAAGCAGCTAGATGACGATATTGATATTGGTGAGAGTGGGGCTAATTAGCAAGAAAAATCCAAACACGTACAGCTGCTCAAATCAATAAGTGGAGCCATTAATCAAAAAAAAAAAAAAAAAATGTGATTTTTAATTAATTTTCTACATCAATAATGCTATTAGCATTAACGATTATCTTAAATTTTTTATTACAGTGGCATGCCTCCACCCCCTCCGTTTGAAACGCATGGCTTATATGTTTCTTACGACACAAACAATCTAGAATATTACGTAACATGGCAACATTGTTTAGTGTTGGTTTGGTCCGTTTGGAAAAGAGAGAAGGTTGCCTTAAGTATATTTATAAAAGATAAAAAAAAAAAAAAAAATTCTATTCTGATGCATATTATATATAAGAAATAAAAAACACAATTTTTAACATATCATAATATTAAATATTCTATCTTCTAACGTCTTAACACGTGTCTTTAAGGGAAGTGAAGACAACCCCAAAAAAAATTACTTTTCCTTATAGTATAAATGATTGATAGGTAAAAAAGATAAAAGAAATTGTATTTTAAGAAGTAATTAATTAATTTTTAAAATAAAATTACATTTCAAAAGATATTACAAAATTCACATCCCAAATTATGTGTCATTTTATTTGACAATGTCATGTCACGACAGTGCCCAATTTACTACTTCTTTCAAATCTCAACACCATATGAGATTTTACACCACTTCAGCCTCAAAAAAAATTTTAAAATAACTTTTGCGGTGAATGGTATTATCATTAATTAATTTATACGAAGATCTGAACTAGAGAAATTACACACAATTATTATTTAATTATCACTAATGTAACTAAGAAAAGAAACTTTAAAGATATTGAAGTGATAATGCTAGACTACAATGATTTGGTTGACCAAATAGAAATAAATCACAAGAGAATAATTGTTGTGGACATAGACAAAACAAATAACAAAAGAGGAAAATTTATAAAGAAAGATCTGGTAGTCAATAGCCATCGATAAGCGTGGACTGTGGGGTGGAGGTGGGGGGCTAGAAGCATGAATCACATGAACCTATTTTATGGATAAGTGGAGCCATCAACTGAATCTCTTTAGAATATTTAATTTCTACATGAATGATGCTATACATTATATTACATCATACCTATTGCATCATAATAATTTGTAACTCATGGTTGTATTTGAAAAATATGTATTTGTACATTTTTATTTAGTACTTATCTTATTTATTATTAAGATTATTCATTAATACAACATTTAAATTGTATTATTCAAGTTTTTATATCCACTTATTAAATTAATACTTCTTAATGTATCAACAATAAACTTATTATTTTGATTCTTTTAATATACAAAAAACAACAAAATTATAATTTTATTTGCATTGTTAAATTCTTGCATATAATTTATAGAAAAAAATTATCCTTGTGATTGTAATTATCTTTAAATTTGAAATAATACTTCAATGTAACACTTGTTCTTGTTTTATTATGTTGCAAAGAATTTCTTGTGTTCCAGAGCTCTTGGAAATTATCAATTGGTAACTGGTGTCTCAATATTGATTTTCAAATTTATATCCTTAGCATGCATCTTGACAAGGAGTTTGATATTTAATTAATAGTGCATATATAATTAGCGAAAGAAGATGTAAAGGAAATTAGGATTATGGTCTGTAAATTAAGTTTTTTATTTTCATTTATTAAAATCATTGATTAGAAAGTATTTGTGGACTGTTATGATTCTAGGGTTAATGAAAACTGATTTGGTGATGAATCAACAATTAAACTCATGACAATCAAAATGAAGACAAGTAGAGAACAAGGCACAGCAAGATTATAGTGGCTCGGCTTTACAGCCTACATCCACTCTCCAAGGCTCACACTAGGGATTTTATTATCAATCAAGAATGTACAATGATCAGAACATAAGGTAAACCATTAAATAAGGAAAGAACACACCGATTAGAGAAAACCCTAACTCGCTCTGCCCCAAAACTCTCTCTATTTTCTCTGGAAAAGCATGGGTTAAATAGTTTTTCCTTGGATCGACCATTTTTCCCTTGGATCATGAGTCCTTGATTCCATTGACTTCTCCATCTGTGAAAGTTTCTTGGATCGATTGGAAGTTTCACACAAGATGAGGAGCTGTCCTCCAAACAGGCTGTCGAGCAAAACAGAAAGGAAAGAGAAATGAGGGCTGCTCGATAATCCGAAGACCTAATTAGATAAGTCTTTTAGGTTGGCCAAAAAACGACGTCGCATAATGAAGTTTGACTTGGACACTTATGCTGACTTCCACCGTGGCAAATCAGGAGCCACGTCACCACATGGACAATTTAATAATATAGATTTCGAAGTTTAAATAAAACGAGGTGAATGTATATTAAGTTTAAATAAAATGAGGTGAATGTATATTATATGCATTAACTATTATATCTCATCTTATAATTAAATTACTTGTATGTGCAATTTTACCAATCAACATTTTAATTAGATAAGTCTTAAAATTACCAAAATTTGTCACATTAAAAATCATTTATAATTATAATTATTTGAAAAAAAATAGTAAAACAAAATATATATCTAAACATTTTTCTGAAATATAGGGATGTACTTAATATGCATATATGTTTGGCTTAAGTTTGTTAAGTGTAAATGTTAAACGGTGCTACATTTGTAAGTACATAGATTTATCTGATTATCTAGTCATACCTAATAGATAATAAACAGAAGAGAGTTATAATTAAAATGGTAAAGGGAGTAACATACAGGCAATCGAAAATTTTCTAAATTAATATATATATATATATATATATATATATATATATATATATATATATATATATATATATATATATATATATATAGAAAAAGAAATTGAAGGAACAAGGAAGACTTGGGCTAAGTCTCTTGCCCAGTATCCAGGCCTCAAGTGACGGAGCTAAAAGATAAAATGTATTTTACAATTGTAGCCAAAGTAAAGTCAAATTACAATTGTAGCCTTTTTGACACATTAGTCAACACTGTAGACCTTGCCATAAATCTCTGACCAACTTCAATACTTATATATTACTAACAATGAATAATACTAAACTTCTCAAATGATATCCCATATATGTTTTCCATTACAAGTAATATGTTGTCAGATGTGACTTTGGTATGTAAATGAAGAGTTAAATATTAACATCACATAAGACAACACATCATTTAGGATGAAAAGTTTGAAATATTATTTGGGAATTGTATTATTTCTCGTATTTAATTCCTACGTTTACTTAACTGAACAGCTTAACTCTGAAATGCTAATTGTGGCAACAATAATAGAAAGAACATATATTCTTAGGAATCTTCGTCACATTTTATGGTTTATATCAGTTGACTAAACATCACCTTCCTCCTCTCGGATATCACAGCTCACATAGATTTCTTATTATTTATGGTATTTGTCTCTTCCTGATCTCTCTTTGATAATGCGTTTTCTCTCTTCTGCATCCTCTTTTGTCCGCATATTAATCCACCGATTAAACGAAGACTACAATCTTGGTCAAGTACCCAAGGAAAGAAAATAGGATTTCTTATACGTTGGTTTGGACAAATCGTCAAATGAAAGTAATGCTAATTCCTTTATTTTTGGTGTTCAACTAACCGAGGAATAAGAATGAACTTCAAGAATCAAGACCCTTATACCTCTTCATACAGTATGAAACATTTTATAGGAAAAATAAAATAATATAATCCCTAGAACACCCTTGTAAAAATAATTATTTAATTAAAAAAGAAAAATGACAAATCAGTTGAAAGTTTCAATTTAACTTATACGCACTAGATGGTGGGTCTAATACAATTATTAAAGTACAGACTAATTGCATGACAGAATCGTATGATTTGTATAGCAGTGAGCAGCATGAGGAAAATTAATTGCCGCAACAGGTGTGATTGCTGATATTGCTAAAATAAACACCCTTCAAATTTGCCTTAGTTTCTTTCAAGGACTGAGAATTTTGTCTCTAATATCAAGTTAAGTTAACACTTACCTAAAAGTTTAGCTAAAGATTTATCATTAGTATTTAAGTCAAATATGAGATATATTATAACAATTCACTATTATTATTTTTTTTTTTAATGACTAGGGTATCCATGTCAGCTTGCGTGTACCTCAACTAATCTTCGAGACCCATTAAACCCTACAAAGGTAATGTTCCAAGGTAAGCCATAAATTTGGTAAGTGACCTCAAGGTGGTTCGAACCAAGGAAATCAATAAATGGAGCACACCTTCTTAATTGTCAGTCCAATTCACTATATTAATAGTACATATAGCGAATAAAGTAAACAGTGCTTATAAATTACAACTACATAGTAAAGGAACAATATTCTAATCTAGATTAATATACACTACACAAAACTGGAATATATCATGCTGATCTAAAATTTGGCATGTGAAATATATATATATATATATATATATATATATATATATATATATATATATATATATATATATATATATATATATATATATATATATATATATATATATATATATATATTGCCACTGAAAAACAATTTACATTAGGAAAATTGAAGTTGGATTTTAGGGCTCATTTGGATTGAGGGATTCTAAATGAATAATTCTGTTAAATCTATGGATTTCGTAAAATCCTTCCTTTGGCTTTGAAAAAAAAAAAAAAAAAAATTGAAATCCATAGATTTTGGAAAATCCACCACCCTCCAAAATCCTTTCTTTTTTAGGGTTTGAAAATCCTACCTGGTAGGTGGGATTTTGCCAAATCCATTAGTTTTAATAAATTGAGGGATTTTGTTAATATTTTAATCTTCCAATACTATCTTTGTTATGAAATTATTCAAATATTGAAGTTATCATAAATAAAAATAGTTGATAATATATTATATTAACTTGAAATTCTTTTTTATTTTTTTTTACCAAATCACAAAAAAAAAATCATTTATTATAATTGGACTTCTCTATCGAATATAATTTAACTTTTTTTAATTAGAGGAAACTTGAATTTTTATTGGTTTTGGATATTAAGGGTAAAGTTGAAAATTATTTATTAAATCCATGGATTGTGTTCATCTAACCAAATATGAATGCATAGAAAGTTGAATCAATAATCTATGAATTTTATATTTAAACTAAATAATGAAATGTATCAAATACATCGATTTTGAATCCATGGATTGTACAAAATCTAAGGATTTTAAAATCCTTCAATCCAAACGAGGCCTTAGAAAAATTAGTATGTTTTTAGGAGACTAAATATATATTGCGGATAAAAAATTTGGACTTAAAATCAGGATCTTAACTCACTGGTAAGAGTTAATTTATGCATACGATAATCAAAATTAGTAAACACCAAGATCCCAAACCTCATCACCAACATAGATCCATCAATCACCTCCCAACATCACGCAAAAATTAAACTACTCTTCTGTACAACAAAATCAATCCAGCAACTCCACGATTATGGAGACCCTTCCGCGTCCTCCCAGTTCCATTATCATAAATTCATTAAATAAAAAGAAAAAAAAGCTAAATGAACGAAGGGAGCCAATTTCCCTAGGCCCAGAATCGAAAGAATAAAGCAACCCATTGAAAGCTGTCCAAAAGGAAGAGAAAGAGCTAGAATATGCCTTCTGTTTGCAGGTTTGACATTCTCTTTAGCAAAGAAGAAAGCACTACTTCTTCAATGCCAGTGGTGTGAGGCAGTGAGCTCGGGAAGTAAACTCTTTCAGTTGCTGTTCCGTAAGCCCTATTCACTCCTAGATGATACGAGGAATGAATCTCAGCTATTAAAATCAAACCAAAAAAAATCCAAATCAATCTTGTGTAGAAAATCGGACATTTGAAAGGAAGAGGCCATTGAGCATTTGAAGATGAAATAAAGTCAATATAACAATTGAAAAAACTTTAATAGACTTCAAGATTCAAATTTGCATTTCCATATTCAAATTTGCTAATAAAGTGAAAGCCATGGAGCATTTGAACACATCACATTGGAGTTTCGACCATGAACGGCTCGCCAACGCCAAGGAGAGCGGCAATGGAAGCCGGTTTTTCGGTTTCGTCATCGTCGGCCTGGCCTTTTTCCGGCAAAGCCGCGTGGCTCAGGCCAAGGTCTGGCCTGGCCTTGCGCCGACGAAGCGATGCTGCTCAAGCCAGACCTTGGCATAGCCTTGCGTTGCCAAATCCGTGCAGCTCCGGTCAAGATCTCGTCTGGCCCTGCGAGGCCAAGCCACGCGACCTGATGCCAGCTGTGTCGGGTAGGTGGGTCTCCCGGCAAACCTAAGCCAGACCTTGGCCTAGCCTTGCGTTGCCAAATCCGTGCAGCTCCGGCCAAGATCTCGTCTGGCCCTGCGAGGCCAAGCCACCTGATGCCAGCTGTGTTGGGTCGGTGGGTCTCCCGGCAAAGCTATGAGGGCTGGGTTGGCCGAATCGGTGAGTAGCGGTGTGTGGTAGCACTTTTTTCTTATCTAATTAAAAGATTGATTTAACAATTAAAAATAGATCTAATGAAATGATTAATTTAACATATACATATATATAAAGAAGATATATATAAAACTATAAAAGTGGTTTAAAAAGATGGTTATGGGAAATGATTAAACATATATAAAAAGTGAATAATATATAAATAGCAAGACTTTATTATTAATTATTAAATGGACAAAGCTTCAAATGCAACATAATTAATTAATCTAATACATCTATTGCACAATGAATTGCCAGATAGAAGTCACGGCACTTATAAAAGTGAATAGCAAGCCTGCAGTAGCCGCAACAGTTGCTGTACCTCTCCAACGGTCTTTGAAATACACACTTTTGAAGGTTGCCTTTGCATGGTTCCAAGGAACATCATGGTGTTCTTTCAGTGCCTTCTTAATCTTATAGTAATAACGTTTATTTATAGGCATATGTGAGCAAAGTTCGTTAAACAAACTTTCTAATTCTTTTTTCTTGCCCAGACGATTGAAAATAATTCCCTCCTTAACAAGCAAATCCACATCACTTTTGGTATCAATAAGAGAGTCAAGTAGCTCAACATAAGCACAGACAAGTGTATCATATTGATAGTAACATTGCTCCAAAGCCATTATGTTCCGAAGTATAGTTTCCGTCTCGTCATAAACTTTTAAACGTGGTATTCTGAACTCCTCTACTTCAAATTTTATATCAAGTAAGCACTGATTCTGTTCATGAACAGCCTTAAATTTCACTCCTGAATCATGTAGCTTAGTCGCACATGGTAAATTAATTTCATAATCTTCATAATCACAAAATACCTGGTCCCCGTAGCTTTTTACTAGAGCACTTCTTCGCAAATCGGTGAAATGTTTAATCTCTTCTTTGTCATATACACTATCAAACATTTGATCCTTGAAGAAATCAAAACAAAGATCAATGAAGGGCGGGCTACAGACAGCTAATTTGTATAATCCCTCAAGTAAAAAATATGGAAGTTGATTTTCCAGTAATTGCAAGTCCAACCTTAAAGCAATTATTTCTACTGGTATGGCTAATAGAATGTCACCTTTATCCTCAAAATTCTTCAAGAGGAGCTCTATGATAAAAATAGCATCATGTAGAACCATCTCTACATACTCACAACTCTGAAGATTATAGGTCTCTGAATAATAATTTCGTATCTGTTCCTCGCGGTCTTTGATGAAGGCGTAAACTTGCTCACGTTTCTCAGAAGTTGTTCGTTTGAAAAACTCAATTACATATCTCTTTTTTTGATCTTCCATGTCTACGAATTTTTTGTTACAATAGTGGAAAGGGCCTATTGAAATTACTTGAGGAGTGTAGGCTTCTTCGTTGACTTTACGAATACCTTTAGGAACTCTATAAATACAACACTCCGGATCCAAGTCTCCCTTATTTCTCAAGCGACTATAGTCAAAATCGGCCATCTTCAAAACCAGCGGAGAGAACTGAGGCTCCATGGTTCTTACTGTAGTAAATCCTAGTTAATAACACAACAAACAATGATAAAATTAAACCTCGGATCATTTAATAATACAATATCAAGAAGCTAAAAAGAAAAGTATGCAATCTATTTTCCTACTTAAATAAATCTATGAGAGCAAAACCTTGAGCAAATATGTTGAAAATAACAACCAATTTACAAGGAAACACAAGAAATTTTTTACATGGAAAAACCTCTTTCAATGTGAAGAGAGCAAAACCCTAAACCCTAAAACTTAAACCTTAAATCTTAACCTAATTTTCTTTCAATTCTAATTCTTGTCTTACTAATTGATATTATTGATGTCTTATGAAAATTTGGGATGAAATTTGGAAGGGAAAAGCAAGGGCTGATTGGAAAAATGAGTTGAGTTATACGCACTTTTAAAATAATGTTTTATATGGTTAAGCTTATGCTTACTCTTAACACTAGATTGTCATGATTAAAGTTCAATGAATGGTTCAAATTGATTATAATCTGATTTCTTTTTTTTAATTATGTCATTAATAAGAGGATAGATTTGTGAAAGGAGTATAACATAATCATTAGGAATTTATTAAAATCAAAGATAATGATA
Source organism: Pistacia atlantica (assembly GCA_026229545.1). NCBI lineage: Eukaryota > Viridiplantae > Streptophyta > Magnoliopsida > Sapindales > Anacardiaceae > Pistacia > Pistacia atlantica. The sequence goes on along the minus strand of CM047909.1, from coordinate 3,743,223 downwards.
ATTTTACCAAGTAGATTAATAGTTTATAATTATATAAGTTATTAATTTTTATTTCTATTAAAAAGGGGTGCAAGTTACAGCATGAAATCTTTTACTAGTAAAGGGAATTGGCATATTATAAGTAATTAATTAGGTTGAGGGATGCAAGACAAAAAGATAAATAAAAATGAAATGATAATGAGGTCATATCATAGAATTAAAAATCACAGTTAATAGTGATTTGTGCGGTATATTATATGAACTAAATTAAAGGAAAGGGGGAGAACATAAATGTCAAATTAATAAAGACAGTTTGAATTGCAAAGGATAATGAGAGATTCTAAAGAAGACGTTTCCATAGAAAAAATTACCTTTTGTTTGTTTAACTTTGTAAACTTTGTTCTATTATCCTATCTTATCCTAAATAGTGAAAAACGTGTTTGTTTTAATATTGGCTATAAAATTCAAAATCCAATCATATTGTAATCAACTCAAAACATTTAACAATTACCTTTCACAATAAAAAATTATAAATTAATAAAAACACCCTCACCCAAATAAACCACTGTCACCTGCCAGCAATCACCATCGGCCACCAGTTACTGTCGCCAGAATGACACACGATTGGCCAAATCTGACCGATCATGATCCAATCTGATTGTTCCTGACTAGATCTGGCCGTTGACAACGACCATATCTTGGCCGTCGTTAATGGTCAGATTTTGGCTGTTAACGACAATTAGATTTTGGTCATAGATCTGGTCATTTTTTACCAACTATTGGCCACCGTCCAGCGGTGTGGCTGGCTATTGGTAGTTGGTTGTGTGGGTGGGGGTATTTTTGTAAATTTATCAACTTGTATTGGGGGTGTTTAGCTAAATTAACAAATATAGAGGATTAAAAATTAATATAAATGTTTTCAAAAAATATACCAAACACATTCTCAGAGTCCTATCCTATTTGATTTAATCTTAGCCTATCCTATTTTGAATCATTTTTCAAAATAATGTACCAAACATGCCCTTGGTTTATATATATACCTGAGTTCTATCAAAATCTTCAGAAATTGATAATTAATTCAAACCCCTGTTGTTAGGATTCTTTCTATAGTTTTAACAGGATAACATTCCCAAATTCCTTAATTAATAATATAATTATGCGCAAAATTATATAAAAGTACTGTTAACATTAACAGCATCAATTACAGGTAATAACTAAAGGGTATAATTGAAATTTCGCTTTTAGTTACAATATTTTAAGGCTTAATTTCATTATTAATACCTAAGTTTTGATGAGGAAAAAAATTGACCACAGTTATTTCGGATATCATCAGTTAACCCCATCTATTAACCAACAAATCAAAACCTATCTTCTTTTAATTATAACTTTCTCTCCATTTTCTCATTAACCAAACAAACATTACTTTTTCTTCATTTTTCAACCTTCACTAGCTTTTCATTTTCTCGTTAACCAAACAAAGAAAAGTTATAATACACTAAAATACCAAGCGATGCCAAAAGCAAATGTACATTGATAAAAAACGAAACCGAAACAACATATGTATAGTTAAGCATATAGGACTACTTGACAAAAATTTTAGGGTTTAACGAACAAAAGGGACCAAAACTTTCAAATAAAAGTCAAGACTTCCATGCACAGTCAACAAAGTTTTAGTCCTTTTGGGTTTGGTCTATTTTGTCATATATTAATTCTTTTGGGCAATTTTTTTTTTTTTCCAGCAAAAAAAATTAGAAAAAGAAGAAAGAATGGGTATTGAGATCTTTGTGCAATGGGATTAATAGAGGATAAGGCTGTCGTGACAGATTAAGGAGGGGGAGAGTCAATAATACAAGTGGGGGGTGAAGAAAAGAGGAGAGGAGGTCGTGGTCATTTTGTGGGAGGCGCTGGTGGGAGATGGGAGATGATTAATTTTGGAGTTAGGGTTTTCACTATTTTTGATTTGTTTTTAAATTAAATTTTTTAATGCAAACAAATTAGGGTTTGATAATGTGTAGAGATGTGCTTTTGACAGTTAATCGATAGTTTTAGGATTTTGTTAAAGTTGAATAGCACAATATAGTTTAAAATAAAAGTTTTGTTTTATATTTATTTCGCATTTTCTTTTTAGGGGTATTTTAGACTTTACATAAAAATTCTGATTCAAATAACAAAATTTAATAACTTCTGTTAGGTTGAAAGACTATTTCGCTAGTGAAAAATAAAAGTGTCCTGAATTTTTTTTAGAGGCATAATTCAGGGACGTCTGAGTATTTATCTCCTTCCATACAAGAGTTAACTTTATATATGTACATGCTCATACCAATTATATAGTGTTAGATCTCATTCCATTTCATTCATAATTAATAATTTCTCCCAACTGAACATTAGTAAGTTAAAAATACATGAAAGGCAAATAACTTGAACAAATCATTAAGAAAAATAAGTAATGAAACAAGTGCATGAGAACCTGGGTAATTTCGCTGGAAAAAAGATACTTGTTTAGTCGGGATCGAGAGCACCAATGTCCAGAGTCCAACCGCCGAAACCCAAAGGAATGTGTTAATGTTTATGGTATCTCTCTAGCTAATTGCTTCCTCTCTCTTCCCAATGTGGTTTCCTCTTCATCTTCATTGCACATATATATACATGTTCACCCTCATAATGTGCTTCCCTTCTTATCCGCATAATCAGTCAATAAAATTAAATTAATTACAGTTGTTTCAACCACTAGAGTCATGTTCAGTTGGTTAAAAAGAAAGGAAAAAACAAAAAAAGGATAATTACCTGAATGGGAGTATATGCCTCTATGGTACCACAGTCATACAAATATTCAATTTAATAATTACCTAAATAGTAATAAATGACATAAATATATTAATTTGTAGTATATTATAATTACAAATTGTTCAGATGAAATTGTATTCTAATTCTAAGATATTAAAAAAAAATTAATTAACATTTCACATTTCTTGTAAAAACATTGCAAATTAGCAATTATTTTTCCAGTAAGGTTAAAAAGATAAATTTATTATAAAAATATTATTAAATTAAATCCATAATTGCAATATCAAATAAATCTTCCATTAATTTGATACAATAATAAGTGTACAGTGTACTTTGATTCAATAACCAACTGTGCCTATTCATCACATCATGCAGTGCCAGCAGCGGTGTTGTTGGACATTCACTGCTGACGATTATATGTGGTGGCTATATGACAACCTACTTCTTATGTTTTTTATTTTTAATTCATATGATTAATATTAATTATTATTATCTTAACAGAGGAAATTTTGGAAGCAAGCAAGATTAGCCCCCAAAGTTAGGGACCTTTTTTTATCACCAACCTTTTAATTACAACGATCTGAACGAAAGGCTTTAGCTGTATGCCTGTGAATTCACGTGGTGACGTGCTTCATGCATACTCTCTTAAAGCACATGTTGCCTATTTCACAATTTCTAATGGATGGTACTATATACAAACAAATCTCATAAACTCAATGTAACAGTTGATAATTGATTTCTGATGAATTTTCTATCTAATGAATTCATCAGAACTAATTAACAACTGTTGCGTTGGGTTTGTGAGATTTGTTTATCAGTCTATCTTTATTGATTTTTAATTTACAGATAAAAGAAAAACTGTAGTTATGATTAACTCTAATTAATTAAGTGGGTGACTCAAGTAGATGACAAATCTCGAAGAAGAGCATCAAAGTTCCCTAGTTCAATGAGATTAAAGTTATCCACAAGTGTCATGTTATAACATTAAAATGAAATAAGATTCCTCGGTTATGTCACAACATGTAATCTTCAATATATTAAAAAGAAATATGTTACAAAATAGTTACATTGAATTATCTTCTAATTATAAAATATTAATTGAATAAATTTTTTCCCCCACATTGATCCATCTAGTGACAATGGAAATTTATAAACGTTCATTGTCGTATATATATCAAGATTCCTCTATTTATTTAAGGAATCCTCAGCACAAGATTCCTTTGGAGAATGCACATTAAAGTTATGTCTGATCCATATGCATCCATCAACTACGAGATGGCCTTGTCCAATTTTTATTGACTTTCAAGAGGAATGGGCTCACATTTGCCTATTTAATTATCAATTGTTAACCCTAGACTCAACAATATTGTATTTAAGACCAACTATAAAATAAGTTTAATTAGCAAGAGCATTTTAAAATGCCTGGCAACAACTTAGTCTCTGCAGTACCAACTTTTAGTATTGATATTTTTTAATAATCATTTTTCAAAGCTCAGACGCTTTTAATTAACTTATCCCACGGTCGAGAACATATATAATATCCAATCCTGAAACCTAGACTAAATCATATATTTCATATGATTTATCCTTTACATGTTACGAATAACGTGATAAGATCTGCTGAAATTGGTTTAGCCTAGCAATTTATTTCTTGGTGGAAACAACAAGAACTGACCTATATTATAGTTGTTTATCTTGATAATGTGTTTGTCTTGTGCGCATATTCCAATCAACTGTTTAAAAGAAAGATTATCCTTAAATCACTAGCTAGCTGGAGTCAATTCAATTGAAAGTCAAATAAATAGAAGAAAGGCATGTGGAAAGAGTGATGAAATAAGATTCCACTGTTATATCAACATGAAATATTTTAGAAAGAAATATATTACAGAATAATTAGGTAAACGTTTTCTTCTAATTCTAAATTATATGATAAAAGAAAGCCTCCTACATATCCATCCACCAGCAACAGAAATTTTAAACACTCCCTGTCGTATATATCAAGATTCCTCGTAATTAGTTAATATGGATTCTCCAATAAAAAGTAATCTGGATTAGACGCCATTAATAAATAACGGAATTAAATTTAAGAACTGATCCCTGTTTCCTAGCTGTACATTGATGCTGGGACGTGCTTCCTCTTCCCCTTATTCACAAGTTGCTTGTATTTAATTACAGTTGTTAACCCAAGGTTTTAAAAATATAATATTTAAGACCAACTGTAGAATATGTTTAATTAGCAAAGTAAATGCCAGGTAACAGGGTGGTGTCTGCACCAACTTTTAGCATTGATATATATATATATATATAAAGTTCATAGGCTTTTAATTAACTTATCCTACAGTTGAGAACACATATAATATCCAATACTTAAACCTAGTTCAGTAGTTCAACAAGATTAAAGTTAGCAACTATTGTCATGTACATTATAACGTTAAAATAAAAAAACATAAAGGCATGTGAAAAAAAAAAAAACAGTGATGAAATAAGATTCCACAATTATATCGCGACATGAAATATGTATAATATATAGAAAAAATATATATTAATTAGATAAAATTCAACCCCCCACCACATTGATTCATCTAGTGATAATAGAAATTTATAAATGTTCTTTGTCGTATATATGTCAAGATTCTTCTATTTATTTAAGCAATCCTAAATGCAAGATTCCTTCCAACAATGCAGATTAAGGCTAGTTTGATCCATCTGCATCCATCAACTACGAGATGGCCTTGTCCAATTTTTATTGACTTTATGTAGTTTGATCCAATATGACAGTTTATGTAGTATTTTGGTGGTGAGTACGCCGGAGTTGTGCACCTTGCAGTACAAATAGATGACAAAATAATACTTAAATGTTGGCGAGAGAGAACAATTATATAACATTACCTTATAATAAAATTGTTTAGAATTATGGAACACACTCCCATTAGCAATCCCTTTTATCCTTAAAATTTATTTTTTTCTATTTTTTAAGATTTATATTCTTTCAATTTATACAAAGTTGAGAGTATTAGATAATGCTTGATCACTTGCGGAAATGAATGAGACTTAGAATGGGATATGATTCTCATTAATATATTGTAATATATTTCAAAATTTCAATCTAAACAAAGAAAAGGGATTGAGAGTAAAGTCAATCATTATTGTCATGTTATAAGTTATAATGTTAAAATGAAATAAGATTCCAATGTTATGTCACGACATGAAATCTTTAGTATACAAAAATGAAATATATTAGAGAATAACTATGTGAAATTATCTTCTAATTATAAAATATTAATTAGATAAAATTTGCCACCACATTGGCTCTCCTAGTGACAATGAGATATGTAAACACTGCCATATATATATATATATATATATATATATATATATATATATATATATATATATATATATATATATATATATATATATATATATATATATATATCAAGATTCCTCTTTAAAATTGAATTTATTTAAACAATCCTAAACACAAGATTCCTTTGGAGGATGCGGAGCTAGTTTGATCCATCTGCATCCTCCAAAGCAAGTAATTAAAGACTAGCAGCCAATATATATATATATATATATATAGCTTTAAAATAAAATTGTACATTTTGATTTGTCAGGATTTGTAATTGAATTATAGAACTACGGAACTTTGCTGCTCTTCTTCAGGATTTGTCTTCTACTTGAGTCATTGGTGTGACATTTTAACATACTCATTTTAATTAAACATATTCTATTATTAAATAAACTTCCCCCACCACCCAGCCCAAGTCCCAACCACCACCAACCCCCATCCGTAATTAAATTAGAAACCTGGCCCATGCTGGCTTCAATATATATATGTTTACCTTGATAATGTGCTTCTCTTGCGCGCGTATGCTAATCTAACTGTTTAAAAGAGAGATTAACCTTAGATCTCTAGCTAGCTAGGGTCGAGTTCAATTGAAAATCAAATAGATAGAGGAAAGGCATGGAGAAAGAGTGATGAATTAAGATTCCACTGTCATATCAATGTTAAATATTTAATATTATAGAAGGAAATATATTACAGAATAGGTAGGTAAACTTTGTCTTCTAATTCTAACATATTTGATTAAAAAAAAAAAAGCCTCCTACGTTGATTCTCATTAATCTTAGATTCTAATGTATTTCAATCCAAAAAGAGAAAAGTGAGAGTAAAGTCAACCATTATTGTCATGTTATAACGCTAAAATGAAATAAGATTCCGCTGTTATGTCACAACATGAAATCTTTAGTATAAAGAAATATATTATAAAATAACTATGTAAAATTGTCTTTATAAATATAATGATTAGATAAAATTTGCCCCCACATTGACCCATCTAGTGACAATGGCATATGTAAACCTCACTGTCATGTATATATATCAAGATTCCTCTTTAAAATTGAATTTATTTAAGCAATCCTAAACACAAGATTCCTTTGGAGGCTGCAGAGCTAGTTTGTTCCATTGCATTCTCCAAAGGAAGTAATTAAAATTAACATCCATAATTAAATAAGGAAAAAATTAAATTTATGATCATGTTTTGTAGTTCTCTCTCTCTCTCTCTCTCTCTCTCTCTCTCTCTCTCTCTCTCTCTATATATATATATATATATATATATATATATATAGAGTTTTTAAATAAAATTGTACATTTTGATTTGTCAGGATTTGTCATCTACTTGAGTCACTGATGTGGCATTTTAACATACTCATTTTAATTAACATATGCTATTATTAAAATCACTAGCTAGCTAGGGTCAATTTCAATTGAAAGTCAAATAGATAGAGGAAAGGCATGTGGGATGACTGAGGAAATAATCCGCAAGGGGTTGGCCTAGTAATCAAGGAGGTTTACTCTCTTCCTTGAGTTTTAGGGTTCAAACATTGGGGTCACCTACCGCAATAATATTATAGCTTACATGACCTTTTGTGCTTGTAGGGTATTTTTAGGGCCAAAAAATGTCCTCGGCCCAAATATGCCGAAAGACGAAGACACCTCCGACAAAGATGAAAGCCCAAGCCCAATTCCGATGAGGCTCAAATCAGGTTTCGTAGATGAGGCCACTCGGTATGCTCCCCCAGCTCCCCACCATCTAGACCCAGGCCTCCTGATCCTGGAACACCTACTGGGTTTACGGTCAACTCGCCTACGAATTACACTCCTACTTGAACTCTGATAAGGAAGTCAGTTACCATCCCAATTCCCCCAAGGTCCATATCCGAGGTACGCTCGAACTCCTTTTCCTGCTGAGATAAGGGAGCCAAAGGTTACACCCGTGGGGAGGACTACAACTACAAGGACTCCCAGTCCCACCAGGATTCAAAGACCATACAGTCACTACTTAAACAGGGACCAACCCTCTCACAAAGGACAGAGACATTACACCTTCAGACCCTAGAGTTCCCGCTTGAGAACTTCGCATTACAGCCATAGTTATAGTCCCCGACTAAACTTTCGGTAACTTTTTCTCTCCATAACCCTCACTAAAATAGCCTCACTCAGCCTTACTGACTTGAGCGTCGAAGTGCCTACGGCGAACACCACCCCGGTGTTTTATGTCTGCTTCATGCTTGTTTTCTAACGTGTGCAGGTGCAGCAGATCGCTAGTGGCCTCAACCTCACGGGATTAGTCTCCATTTCCGTAACGGTAGATTTTTGCATCTACAGGTTTTCAATGGAGCCCAATGATTAGTTAAGATATATACAAGCTGACCGGGACAACACAGATACCCAAAAAAAAAAAAGAGCGAGGAAATAAGATTCAACTGTTATATTAACGTCAAATCTTTAATATTATAGAAAGAAATATATTACAAAATAGTTAGGAAAATTTTGTCGTCTAATTCTAAAATATTTGGTAAAAAAAAAAAGCCTCCTGCGTTGATCCATCCAATGACAATGGAAATTTTAAACACTCCCTGTCATATATATCAAGATTCCTATTAATTAGTTAATATGGATTGTCCAATAATTAAATAAAGGAATTAAATATAAGAATTAAGAGTAATACTAGCCTTACAAAGAGGCATACAAAGAGTCATACAAAAAGTCAAATCTAGCCCTTGAAATTTATGATTGCCTCTTTCTCTCTCTCTTTTTCCCTTCTTTCAAGGGTTAGATTTGACTCTTTGTATGACTCTTTGTATGCCTCTTTGTAAGGCTAGTATTACTCAAGAATTAATCCTTGTTTCCTCCTCCTTATTCACAAGTTGCTTGTATTTAATTACAATTGTTAACCCAAGATTTTAAAAATAGAATATGTTAAAATGCCAGGTAACAGGTTGATGTCTGCACCAACTTTTAGCATTCATTTTTTTTAATAATTATTTTTCAAAGTTCATAGGCCTTTAATTAACTTATCCAACGGTTGAGAACACATATAATATCCAATACTTAAACCTAGTCTAGATCGAATGTTTTATATGAATTATCTTTTATTTTATTTTTATTAACGCTGTACTGACTGGTTTAGCCTTGCAAAATTTTTCTTGGTGGATTAGAAAATTGTATTAGATTTAGCAATAACTAATAGGTTTTCTCTGATTTTCACAAAAGTTAATGGTTTTTTCTTATCTAATTAAGATTGATTTAACAACCAAAAATGGATTTTAATGAAATTAATGATTGATTTAATATAAAACAGTGGTTTAGAAACCGAAGAGATGATTATGGTAAATTATTAACACGACTGGAAGAAGCATCTTAAACGAAGCCACAAGATTGCCAGTTTTGGACAAAGTTTCGTCATATTCACTGTTGAACGACGCTGGAAATTCTCTTAAAGCACATGTTACCTATGTAACAATTTCTAATTTACAGATTAAAGAAAAACTATAGTTATGACTGATGTTAAATAATTAAGTGGGGGACATTTACTTAATAAGAGAATATGTTTAACTATAATGAGTATGTTAAAATGCCACAATACATCAGTGACTCAAGTAAATGACAAATCCTGAAGAAGAGCAGCAAAGTTCTGTAGCTCAGCGAGATTAAAGTTAACCACTATTATCATCTTATAACGTTAAAATGAAATAGATAAAAGCATATGAAAAAAAAAAAGTGTTGAAATAAGATTCCACAGCATGAAATCGTCAGTATATAGAAAAAAGAAATATATTAAAGAATAATTACGTCAAATTTTCTTTTAATGATAAAATATTCATTGAATAATTTTTTTTTTCCCGACATTGATCCATCTAGCAACAATGAAAATTTATAAACGTTTATTCTCGTATATATATCAAGATTCCTCCTCAAAATTAAATTTATTTAAGCAATCCTAACACAAGATTCCTTTCTAAACGCAAATTAAGGGCTAGTTTGATCCATCTGCATTCTCCAAAGGAACTAATCAAGATTAGCAGCCTTAATTAAATAAGAGAACAACAAATTTAGGATCCTGTTTTGTAGCTCTCTCTCTCTCTCTCTCTATATATATATAGTTTTCAGGAGGAATAGGCTCACCTAAAAAATATTATATTTAAGACCAACTATAAAATATGTTTAATTAGCAAGAGATAGCGTAGTCTCTGCCGTACCAATCCTGAAATCTAGACTAAATCATATATTCCACATGAATTATCTTTTATTTTCTATTGCCCAAATCAAAATATGTTATATGTTACATGTAAGGATTTTTACGCAGCAAGACCTACTGAATTTGGTTTAACTCCGCAATTTATTTCTTGGTGGAAACAATAAGAACTGACCTGTATTATAGTGATTGTGTAATGCATTCCCACAAAATTGGATAGCCTAACTTCCAAATAAAATTGAAAATTTTGATTCGTCAGGATTTGCAATTTGAGTTATACAACTACGAAATTTTGCTGCTCTTCTTCTGGATTCTGTTATTCGCTTCCTGATTGTAATTCCTTTTGAACTAGTACGTTTGTGACAAGTCTTGTTTTACTCATTTGTCTATTTATGAAGGGGCCAGCACAATTTTTAGATGTATGTATGTACTTCTGCATACATCTAGAAAGGCGAAACATTTTACCATCATTCTGGATTGTGTTACTCGCTTCCGGGAATTGTACTATTGTAGTACTCATCTGTGTATTTATGTAGTATGGGTGAATTTTTAGTCAAGTCCCCTGTAGATTAGTCAAACTATATCAAACCTTTCTGTTTTGAATAATTAGCAGCAATTACCCTGCGGTTATTTAAGGGATTATATTACTTTTCTTCTTATTTTAAGCTCTGCTGGTTTCTAGCTAGCTTCACATGCTTTATGGTTATTGTGCTTAAATGTACATGTTGTGCCAAAAATCACACTGATGTCAGTACCACCAATCAGATTTTAAGAAGGTTTTGTGCTATCCAGGAGCTGTCATGTCGCCCCAAAAAATAAGGTGGTATTAGCTGTCATCAACCCAAAGCGCTTCCAAGAGATATTTTATAACAATCCTATCCCATTTTAAGATAAGGATTAAGGAGTGATCCCTAGTATCATGATAACTTGCAAAAACACTCATTGCATTGATCTCAAAAGTATAAATTATCAATTCTCTTCACGAAAAGGAGGGCTCAAAAGGGGAGAGCTAGGTATAGATTTAAGCTTCATTACTTTTCTTTGTAAACAAAGTATTTCTTCATCTTCGTATGTCTTACGAGAAATATCATAGAAATAGTCAGAAAATAATAGAATAACAATGGACGTACGTATGATTCGCTTTAAGCATCCAAACCACTTTAAAAATCATCTTCCATTTACTTTATTGCATTTTCCATTCACGTGTAATTTCTAAGCCAACTTAGCACTTTGCACGTACGAATCGTTGGTGTCAAAATCAAGCATCAATAGTTTGGCGCTAGAAGGAGGGCATGATTCACATAAGCTCTCCATGTTTTTCCAACAAGCCTCAAAATCTTCACGTCATCTGATGTGGAGATTCAAGCAGGATAAAGTATGAATCTTGTGATGTGATAAACACGAGAGTTATAGCCCTTCAAGCTAGCTTTGCGATGGTCTAAGAATCATCCAAATCCGAGGTCTATAGCTCAAGTTATCATCAAAATATTGAAGCCTATTTTGCAATAGAGCTCTTGGATCGCGGGGTTAGATCGTAGATTGCACGCATCATAGCTCTCCAATCATGTGGTCAGGTCACAGATCGTACGCTCAGATCGCTCAGATCTTCAGCTTTAGATCGCTAATTTTTAGCATCAGATCGCGTGGTCAGATCAAAGATCGCACGCTTAGATTGCTCTAATCTTCAGCTACAGATCGCTGATCTTTAGCTTTAGATTGCGTGGCGAGATTGCAAATCGCATGCATCAGATTGCTCTAATTAGCTATAGATTGTTGATCTTTAGCTTCAGATCGCGTGGCCTGATCGCAGATCGCACGCATCAGAGCTCTTGGATCGCGTGGTCAGATCGCAGATTGCACGCATCAGAGCTCTCAAATTGCGTGGTCAGATCACAGATCGTATCCTCAAATCACTCTGATCTTCAGCTTTAGATCGTGTGGTCAGATCGAAGATCGTACACTCAAATCTCTCAAATCTTCAGCTTCAAATTGCGTGACCAGATAGTAGATTGCACGTATCAGAGCTCTTGGATCACATGATCATATCGCAGATCGCACGCATCATAGCTCTCAAATCGAGTGGTCAGATCGCAGATCGCAAGCTCAGATCACTCTGATCTTCAACTCTCAAATCGCGTGGTCAAATCATAGATTGCACGCATTCGATTTCTCAGATCGCATGATCAAGATTGTTGAGATCAAGCGTTCAGATCATTTAAATTGCGCTTTCGAGCGCTTAGATCACTGATCTTGTTCGATCAAGCGCTTCGATTGAACTTCTTGTGTTCTCGAGATCAAGCTCGCTTTCGATTGAACTTCTTGTGTTCGATCAACCTGCGACTTCTGGTCGAACTCCTTCAGTTCTGGAAGCCTCGTGACTTTACGATCAAACTCTTTGTGTTCTCAAATCAAGCTTCATGCTTTTTGATCGAACTCCTTCTATTCTTAGGTCAAGCTCATTGTGATCTTAGATTGAGCTCTTCATGATCTTAGATCGAGCTTCTTATGCTCTCAAATTGAGCTCATAAGCTCGCTCGTTTGCTTGAGATCGCTGCATCAGATCGTTCAGATTGCATGTCTTAGACTCTTAGGTCGAGCTCTTATCAGATCGTGATTAACTTCTAGCTCTCAAATCGCAATAAGCTCCTAGCTTTGAGATTGTGAACAGCCTCAGGTCGTGTTCTCAACTCTCAGATCGTGGTCAGTTCTTAGTTCTCAGATCGCGATCAGTTGCCAGCATTAGAAAAAACGTGTAAAAAACTCAAAACATCCCCAACACATGCCGAAACGGTGGATTTTGGCCCCGAAAATGGTCTCAACTAGATTTGCCAATTGGTACGACGTAGAGCTTGGAATGAGCTTTTTGTGGATATCTTACAAACTCCAAAACTCTTCCCGAATCAAAAGTTATAGCCGTTTTAAGTTGGCTTGTCCGTTTATGGCCTCTAAATCGTGCGTTTGGGCTTCTAACGTCAGCTCTGTCTAGGAATTTATCTATTGGACATTTCATGTCAGTTATCAGATCGCACTTAACTTCATATCACTCCAAGCGCTCAGATCGCAGTCCTAGCTCTCAGCACTCGATCACGCCAGGCATAGTTCGAGCTCTTTTGTTCGAGACTATAGCCTTTAGTGCGACAACCATTTAAATCTAAGACGTGAGTTTTTGAAGTGCAACTACGCACTCCAAAATCGGGGGTTTATTGTGCCAAAAATCACATTGATATCAGCACCACCAATCAGAGTTTAGGAAGGCTTTCTGCCATCCAAGAGAAGCCACCTCGCCCCAAAAGATAAGGTGGTATTAATTGTCATCAACCCAAAGCGCCTCCAAGAGATATTTTATATCAATCCTATCTCATTTAAGAAAATGATTAAAGAGTGGTCTCCACGTGTCATGACAACTTGCAAAAACACTCATTATATTGACCTCAAAAGTATAAATTAGCACATCTCTTTACAAAAAGGAGGGGCTGAAGAGAGGAGAGTTGGGCATGTATTTGAGTTTCATTACTTTTCTCTGTAAACAAAGTATTTCTCTATCTTTGTATGTCTTATAGGCAATATCATAGAAATAATAAGATAATAATAGAATAACAGTAGACATATAATCCGCTTTAAGCATTCGAATCAATTTAAAAATTATCTTCCATTTACTTCATTGTATTTTCCATTCAAGAGTAATTTCTAAGTTAGCTTAGCACTTTACACGTGTGAATCGTTGATTTCAAAATCAAGCATCAATAGTACATTTATTTCACAGTTGTATAGTAGTTGAGGATCATAATTAATTATAAAAGATCAGTTTATCAATTTGTTAGCAATGCTCCAAAGCCGTTATCTTTCTGAGCACTAGTTCCGTCACCACGCCTACTGCAAGGTGTGGTAGTTGCAACTCAGGCTCTTCAAACCATGGGATTCCCGGCTTTCACTTTTCCAATCTTATGTAAAGTAAGCTGCATTCTCTTTCAATACGCTTAAACTTTACGGCCGACTCATGTAGCTTCACTGCACAAGGTAAACCTAAGTTAAAAATCAATCCACCACACCAAAAAGTCACTTTGGGTTAATTTTTCCGTCCAAAATTGTACCCTGAGTCTGACTTGTTCTGACCAAAAAATGCAAATTCCAACCTAAATTATACCCTGAGTTGATGAGGAAGTTGGTGTGACCTCTCCAATATTTGAATGTACATTTATTTTAAAGTTTTTTTTTAGGTAATTGGTAATTTTATGAAAGAATAAAGAATACAACCTAAGAAGTGAAGTCACCTTGAGAGCCAAGCTCCTCGGACAGACCCAAGGAACCAAGCTACAAAAAAGCAGCCAAAAGGAACAAGGATATACAATCCTTATGTACCAAAGACAATCCTCTAGAAGGCCTATACAAGGAAAAACAGCAAAACCAACCAACAGCAAAAAATAGGTATTGCTGCACAAAAGAGCGAGCGTTAACTAAAGAAACTTCAAGAAGAACCCAGCCGCTACAATCAAAGCAAACAAAGCGCAGTAACCCGCATGATAGACACCGCAAAGCAGCGAAAACACTACAAACAAAACACACAGGCGAGAACAAGTGAACTTTCCAAATTCGAGAGAACTTGTTGAAAGAAAAACAGAAAATCTAAAGAGTAAGCTTTTCAATCTTTACTAATTGAATGAATGAGTTACAGTGTGAAACCCTTAAAAGAGAAAGCTACAGAGCTGCTACGATTTTGGTAAAGTAAGAGATGGTGAGCTGGAGCAGATTCTTACAGATTTAAGTGATACTTAAAACGACGTCACTTTGGTAGAATATCAAGGAGACCCTTGATTCTTTGCCATTTGACATTTTGATTCACACGCCCACTCAAACTGAACTTGGGTTAAGTTTTAAACAGACCCTGGTTCTTGTTCCTTGTCATCTGACCTTTTGATTTACATGCCCGCTCAAACTAAACCAACTCATCAGTCTTTATTCAATATTGCAGCAAGATAATCTTCATTTATGCAGCAAACTACACAGACCTCATCACTCAACCTAAACCAACTCATCAGTCTTCATTCAGTATTGCAACAAGATAATCTTCATTTACGCAGCAAACTACACAGAGCTCATCAGTTCTTCAGCAAAAATAATCTCATCAGTTCTTCATTCGATATGAGAAATTCCACTAAACTCGGATCATTTCAGTCGCATTCCCACAAGCTACACAAATATCAGATTGTATTCCCACAGCAACAACACAAATATTAGCTGCAAATCACTCACAAAATCCAGTTGCCAAACTCACAACAGCCAGATCTTATTCCCTCATCAACTACACAGAATTCAACTGCAAACGACACATGAATTCCAGAAAATCCAGATTGCATTCTCACAGCAAATACACAGATTTCAACTTCAACAGAAAATCCAGATTTCCAGAGAAAAAAAAAAAAAAAAACAGAATATCTAAAGAGGAAGCTTTTCAATCTTTACTAATTGAATGAATGAATTACAAAGTGTGAAACCCTTAAAAGAGAAAGCTACAGAGCTGCTACGATTTTGGTAAATTAAGAGATGGTGAGCTGGAGCAAATTCTTACACATTTAAGTGACACTTAAAACGACGTCACTTTGGTAGAATATCAAGAAGACCCTTAATTCTTTGCCATCTGTCATTTTGATTCACATGCCCACTCAAACTGAACTTGGGTTAAGTTTCAAACAGACCCTTGGTTCTTGTTTCTTGTCATCTGACCTTTTGATTCACAGAACACACCAGAATTCGCAGCCACCGCACCCAACAAAACATACCAGGGTAGCCATCCCATTAAGACTAGCAAAGACTCCACGTGCATAAGATGCTCCCCTAAACAATCGGCCATCCCAGCTCAGACTGTGGTCCATTAGACGTCTCCCCTGGCGAGAAATTCACCAATTCAGGAGAGCATAAGACCACTGCAATGTCACAATTTACTTTAAAGTTGTAGTATAGTAGAAATAGGAAATTAAAGCGTAAAATTAACTTAGACTCATTTAATAATATAGTTTCTCATGGAATGATCGATTTATACTGGTTTTGAGAAGGAAAACAAATACAGTGAGAATATATAGCAAAGATATATTATAAGGATGGCAGCTTCAAATGCAAAATTGAAAATTCATACAATCAAGTTACTGACCATTCAAACACAATAATTAATTAAAATCGGAAGACCTCCATGATCGAGCATATGGTTTGTATGACAGTTAGCAGAAGAAGTGTAACTGCCGCAACAGTGGTTGTGCCCCTCCATATATTGTTGAAATATACTCTTTCCTGTTGAAGTAACAGAATTCAACAAAAAACAACTTAAAACAAGAAGAGGAGACTAACGGCAATCTGATTATTGTCAAATCTGTTAGTTTAGTACACAGAAACGACAAACGTTTTGTCATTCAACAAAACCGAAGAATGAAACAAGCTTTTGTAGTAGTTCTGTTGTAGATATAGACAAAACAAATATCACGTGGGATATTATTGCTTAATTTTCCTGTATTGACTTGTCCACAGGGACCAAACAAGTAGAAACTGAACATATGAATATATTAGAAAATGTAAATGCAATAGAAAGTATGTTCTTTTGATGTCCTTTTTATTTCTCATTGTTATGCCAAAAATACAAACCGACATTAGCACTATCAATCAGAATGAGCTGCGAGTTCCATTAATCAAAGTTCAACAAAAGCTAAAAGACAAAATAACATTAGTTATCAAAACCAAACCAACCTAAGTTGTTATTAAGAACATTTATATCAATTTTATCCCATTTTAAAATCAAGATTAAGAAGAAGTCCTCACATGTCAAGACAACTTGCAAAAATATTCATTACATTGGACACATCTATATAAATGGGCAACTCTCTTCTTGGAAGAGGGGGTTGAGTATATGAGAGCTGGGCATACATTTGAGCTTCAACCATTATTTTTCTCTGTGGAAAACTCATATTTGTCAAACTTATGAGTTGCATGTGTGCACATATGTTCTGTGTGTACACTGGTTGCCAAACTTGAGTCTTGGCTTGTTTCGTTTAGAGTGTGTGTGCACAAGAGTTTGTGCTTTCACTCTCGATTCAAATATTTGCAACCCAACATGAGTTGCATGTCTGATATAGTGAAAAAGATATTATTTATCTTTGTCTCTCACTTTTTAAGACTTTTTTACATGTGTTGTAACATCCTTAAGTGGTCCTAGGAAAAACAGTTCTTTTCCCGATTTGTTTTGTGGTCCTAACCAAAAGAAAGAATACTTTCCTTATCTAGAAAAACACACGTCAGTCCTTTTTGGCCAACCTGACACTATATTATTGAGCAAGAAATTCTTCATTATATAATACCTTTCTTGTGTGTATAAATCTAACCTTTTTGAATATTTTGTTTCATTGTACTCTAATTTTCTTAAGAGTATTTTTTCTCTTAAAGTTTAAGGTTCATTTCCATTTTTGTACTAAAATTTTACCATATCAAACACTGTCTCAATGACTCTAGGAACGTGGTTCATTTCCTGATGCTGGTGTTTGGCATCATTGCTTGAAGCTTGATGGTTCTCAAGCAGTTCACAACTGTGTTCTCGACATGAAGAAGGTCCAAGGAGTTGCTACATGTTACAGATTAAGAGTGTAGTGTTAAGTGTAAAGTTAAACAGGGAGCTCTTTTTACTGTAACTTAGATTAATTTTGAACTATCTCTTGTAATGTGGTTTTAACTTAGTGTATTACTTCAATCTGGACAAGGTTTCATGGATGTAGGTTAAAATTGGATTTAGCCGAACCATGTATATGGATGTGTTCTTTATTTTTCTGCTGTACTTAAAATGGGTAACCACACTCTAACGTGAGTTAAATCTCTAATTCTCTCCCCAACATTTTCTGTAAACAAAGCATTACTCCATTTTTACACGTCTTACTGACGATATCAGAAAAATAGTTAGAGAATAATAAAATAATAGTGGATGTAGAATTTGCTTATAAGCATTCCGAACGACTATAAAAATCTCTCTTGTCAATCTTTTATTCATGTTTCTTAAAAAAACATATCATTAACACCATAATCAACTCACTGTAATCTGCTCACATGTAATTTTTTAATATTTTATACGTGTGAAGTTGTTGTTATCAAAATTATGCATCAATACTTATAAAAAAATATATATCAAAAAATGTAAAAGTTTTTTCGACCAAAAGAGGAAAAAATCATAAAGAAAGACCCGGAATTCGATAGCTACTGATAAGTTTACAAACGTCTCTAAATAAAAGCTGCCTGCACGCAGATGACATTGATTAGTGTGGATGCAGGAAACAGCAGGCGAAAAACCTCCTCAAGTCAAATTCAGTGGAGCCATTAGCTAAAGTGTGGGGCTATAAGCATGAAATGGATCACAAGAACTTATTTCCTAATCTCTTTCACTGTTTCACATAGAAAAGCACCAAATGATACTATTTAATTTCTACATTTATTACTTCTAACTTATGATTGTATTTGAAAAATATATATTTGTAATGTCTTCTGTTTTTATTTAGTGCTTATCTTGTTTATTATTGAGATTATTCAATAATCCAACATTTAAATTGTATTATTCAAAGTTTTATATCCAATTATTAATATATGCTAAATGTTAACAACAAATTTATACAATACACATGTTATTATTTAGATTCTTTTAATATGCAAAAAATAAAAAAATTAATTGTTGTATATAATTTTTTAGAAAAAAATTTATCCTTTTGATTGTAACTATTTATAAAATAATACTTCAATGTAACACTCGACTTTTTTGTTAATTATTAATTCGACAAAGCTTCAAATGCAACATAATTAATAAATCTAATACATCTATTTGATCAATTGCTGGACAGAATTCATGGCACTTATAAAAGTGAGTAGCAAGCCTACAGCAGCCGCAACAGTCGCTGCACCTCTCCAACGGTCTTTGAAATACACACTTTTCAAGTTTGCCTTGGCACGGTTCCAAGGAATATCATAGTGCGCTTTTCAGTGCCATCTGAGTCTCATAGTAATAATGTTTATTTATAGGCATAGGTGAGCAAAGTTTGCTAAACAAACTTACTAATGCCGTTTTCTCGCCCAGACGATTGGAAATAATTCCCTCCTTAACAAGCAAATCCACATCGCTTTTGGTATCAATAAGAGAGTCTAGTAGTTCAATATAATCACAGACGGGAGTATCATATGGATAGTAACATTGCTCCAAAGCCATTATGTTCCCAAGCATAATTTCTGTCTCGTCATAAACTTTTAAATGTGGTATTCTCAACTCATTTGCTTCAAATTTTTTATCAAGTATGAACTGATTCGTTCCATGAATAACCTTAAATTTCACTCCTGATTCATGTAGCTTCATCGCACAAGGTAAATCAATTTCAGAATATTCATGATCATCAAATGTCTGGTCCCAGTAGCTTTTCAGTAGAATACTTCTTCGCAAATCGGTGAAATGTTTAAACTCTTTTTGGTCAGGTACACTATCAAACATCGGATTCTTGAAGAATTTAAAACAAAGATCAATGAAGGAAGGGCTACTGACTACTAACTTGTATAATCCCTCAAGTAAAAAATATGGAAGTTGATTTTCCAGTAATTGCAAGTCAACCTTTAAAGCAATTATTTCAGCTGGTATAACTAACCGAAAGTACTTTCATCTTCCTCGAAATTCCTCAAGAGCAGCTCTATGATAAAAATAGCATCATATAGAATCATCATTTCATACTCACGACTCCGAAGCTTACAGGTCTCTGCATAACAATTTCGTATCAGTTGCTCGTGGTATCTGATGAAGGCTAAAATTTGCTCACGTTTCTCACAAGTTGTTCATTTGGAAAAAGCCCTTACATGTGTCCTTTTTGCTTTTCCATGTCTTCTAATTCTTTTTTACCATAGTGAAAAGGGCCAATTGAAATTACTTGAGAAGTGTAGGCTTCTTCGTTGACTTTACGAATATGTTTAGGGACTCTATAAATACAACACTTAGGACCAGGCTCCAAGTCTCCCTTAATGTTAATTATCCGGTCTTTGTACTCATCCTCACAGACCTCTCCGTTTATGGAAGAACTCATCTCCATGTTCATATTGTGGTACATCCTAGTTAATAACATAACAGACAATTATAAAATTAAACCTCAGATCATTTTGTCTTTGATTACAAGAAATATTATTCAAAATTAATTTTATGAATATATAAAATAAGACAGATTGTGCATGAAGTTTCAATGTTTTGCATGCATATATATACACACACTTTAAACCCCCTGAGTTCTATAAAAAAAAAAAAACTTTTCATGCTGATAGTTACTTTAGACCTCTAGCCTTAATTGTTATGATTCGTTCATTTGTTTTAATGGATAAAGGGTAAAACAGTAAATATCTCTAAATTTTTATAGTTATTAAGGATTAACCTTAATACACTTAGACCCTTTGAAACTCCAAAAGTTATCATATCATCTATATATATAAGTAATAAAACTATCCTTTACCAATTAGTAGTTCCCTTCTTCACCCAACAACAACTACTCACCCCATCTAACTTTCTCCCATCGTAGCAAACACAACCCACCCATGCCCAGCAACCCATCACTCTTTTTTTGCCGCCCACCAACCCCAAAAACCCACTTCATCACGCAAAAACAATTCCGCAACACTAAAATCCTCAGTTAACAATAAAAAAATAGTCACACATTAATTCTTTTGGGCTTTTTTGTTTTCAGAAAAAAAAAACAAATTAAAAAAAAAAAGAAGAAAGAAGGGGTATTGAGATCTTTTTGCACTGGGATTAATAGAGAATAAGGCAAGCCGTGACAGATTGAGGAGGGAGAGACCGAATAATAAGAGTGAACGGTGAATTTTTTAATGTAAAGAAATTAGGGTTTCATAATATATAGAGATCTGGTTTTGACTTTTGACAGTTAATCGATAGTTTTAGGATTTTGTTAAAGTTGAATAGAGCATAATATAGTTTAAAATAAAAATTCAGTTTTATATTTATTTCACATTTTCTTGTGGGGGGTATTTTAGTCTTTACATAAAAATTCTGATTCAAACATCTAGTTTAATAACTTCTGTTAGGTTGAAGGAGTATTTCGCTGGTGAAAAATAAAAGTGTCCTGAATTGTTATTGGAGCCAGAACTCAGGTACGTCTGAGTATTTACCTCCTTCCATGCATGAGTTAACTTTATATATATATATATGCTTATACAAATTATATAGTTAGAAAAAGTAATTAAACTCATTCCATTTCATTTATAGTTAATATTTTCTCCCAACCGAACATCAGTAAATTAAAAATACATCAAAGGTAAATAACTCGAACAAATCATTAAAAAAAATTAAGCAATGAAAAAAGTGCATGACAACCTGGTTAATTTTGCTGGAAAAAAGATTGTTGTTTGGTCGGTATCGAGAGCACCAGTGTCCAGAGTCCTACTGCCAAAGCTCAAAGGAATTTATTAATGTTTCTTCTTCATCTTCAGTGTATATATATATATATATAGAGAGAGAGAGAGAGAGAGAGAGAGAGAGAGATTTCAAGCTCCAGGTAATGGTTGGGAGAACATTGTTATCTGGTGTCCCAGCAAGTTTAGAGGTTCTAATGTTTTCAAGGAGATTCGCCGCTTGCTTCTTGGGGCTGTGGTTTATTTTATATGGCAGGAACGGAATTTCCGGACCTTCAAGGGCAAAAGAAGGAGTTCGAACTGTGTAATTAGGCTGGTTTTAGTAGTTCGCTACCGCTTGATTAGCCTTACGTTTAAGGATAGTCCTCGGGTTTGCCAGGTGATGGCTGACTGGGACTTACCGGTGAGTTGTAGCAAGTTGCGCCCCCCCTCACTTGGTATATTTTGAAGCGCTTTTCTCTGCTAATGTTGTTGGATGCGTTTTCTGGTGTTTGCTTGTTTTTGCTTCTTGCTTGGAGTATCCCAAGAGGCTACCTTGTAAACTGGCATGTACAGTTTCAGGATATTCTTCTGTTCTGGTGCCTTGTTTTGTTCCCCCCTTGTTTGGGTTTTTTCTCCCCAGCTCCTTCTCTTGCGCTCTGCCGCTGGTGTGCTTGTCTGCCCAACTGCTCCCCAAGATATTGTATGCGCTGTGGATTTTTTCAGATTGATAAGTGCTGTAGCCAGTGTTCTCATTTTTTTTTTTTTGTTTTTTTGGCAGGAATTTTGCAGCTGTGGTTCTGGGTTTCCTTCTGTATGCGGTTGCAATCCTTGCTGGTTTTTGTCTTTTGGGCTGCTGGGTTTTGCGATCTTTCTTGGTGGCTGTTTTATTTGTGTACAGCATGTGCAGTTTTTTTGGTTCTGGAGTCCTGCAATGTTTATTGGTGCTGCTGGTCTTTTTTGTATAGACCTCTTTGAGGCTAGTTAGGTGGCTGTCTTGGACTGTAAATCCGTGCCTTTCTCTTGTTTTTGTTTAGCTTGGTTGCTTGGGCTTGTCCAAGGAAAGGATCCTCTTCTTGGGGATTCATTATTTTATTCTTTATCTATTACCTTTAGTCCTTTACCCAAATAATATATATACATGTTCACCTTCATAATGTGCTTCCCTTCTTATCCGCATATTCAATCATTAAAATAAAAAATAATTACAGACGATTAAACCACTGCGGTCATGTTCAGTTGGTTAAAGAGAAAAAATAAAAGAAAAAAGATCCAAAAAATAAAATTAATTACTGCGGTGTTGTTGGCCATTCGCTGCTGACAATTGTATGTGGTGGCTATCTGACAACTTTCTCCATATGTTTTTAATTTTTAATTTATATGATTAATATTAATCGTTTAATTATTATTATTATACTAACAGAAGAAATTTTGGAAGCAAGCACGATTAGCCCCCTAAAGCCAGGAACCTTTTTTTTTTATGACCAACCTTTTAATTACACCGATCTGAACACAGGCCTTTACTTTAGCTGTATGCCGGTGAATTCACGTGGTCACGTGCTTCATGGATATTCTCTTAAAGCAATGTTGCTTATTTAACAATTTCTAATTTACAGATTAAAGAAAGAGTAAAGACTATCGTTATGTTATGACTGACGTTAATTAATTCAGTGTTGACCTAAGCTTAGGTAATTTTCAATTAGAGTACTTCTTCTCCAATTGGTGAAATGTTTAACTGACAAATGAGGAGTTAATAGAATCAATCCTGAATTTCATACATTAGGGTTTATATATATATATATATATATATATATATATATATATATATATATATATATATATAAAATAGTGGTTTGAAAACCTAAGAGATGATTATGGTAAATGATTAAACATATAAACATATATAAAAAGTGAATAAAATATAAATAGCAAGACTTTATTATTAATTATTAAATCGACAAAGCGCTTCAAATGCAACATAATTAATTAATCTAAAACATCTTTTTGCGGAAAGAATTCACGGCACTTATTAAAGTGAGTAGCAAGCCTACAACAGCCGCAACAGTTGCTGTACGCCTGTACCTCTCCAACGGTCTTTGAAATACACACTTGTCAAGGTTGCCTTTGCACGGTTCCAAGGAACATCATAGTGTGCTTTGAGTGCCTCATGAATCTTACTATTGCCATTTTCTCGCCCAGATAATTGGAAATAATTCCCTCCTTAACAAGCAAATCCTCATCACTTTTAGTATCGATAATAGAGTCTAGTAGTCCAACATAATCACAGACGGGAGTATTATCTACATAATGACATTGCCCCAAAGCCATCATGTTCCGAAGTATAGTCTCTGTCTCGTCGTAAACTTTTAAATTTGGTATTCTCAACTCATCTACTTCAAATTTTATATCAAGTAAGCACTGATCCGTTGCATGAGCAGTCTTAAATTTCACTCCTGATTCATGTAGCTTCGCTGCACAAGGTAAATCAATTTCACAATATTCATGATCATCAAATTCTTGGTCTAGGTAGCTTTTCATTAGAGCACTTCTCCGCAAATCGGTGAAATGTTTAAACTGTTTTTGGTCAGGTACACTATCAAATATCTGATCCCAAAAGAATTTGAGACAAAGATAAATGAATGAAGGGCTACTGACAACTAACTTATATAATCCCTCTAGTAAAAAATATGGAAGTTGATTTTCAAGTAATTGCAAGTCCAACTTTAAAGCAATGTTTTCTGCTGGTATAACTAACAGAAAGTCACTTTCATCTTCCTCAAAATTTCTCAATAGGAGCTCTATGATAAAAACAGCATCATATAGAATCATCATTACATACGAAGGTTTCTGCATAACAATTTCATATCTGTTGCTCGTGGTCTCTGATGAAGGCTAAAACTTGTTCACGTTTCTGACAAGTTGTTCGTTTGAAAAACGCCCTTACATATCTCCCTTTTTGCTTTTCCATGTCTTCTAATTCTTTTTTACCATAGTGGAAAGGGCCAATTGAAATTACTTGAGGAGTGTAGGCTTCTTCATTGACTTTACGAATACGTTTAGGGACTCTATAAATACAAACCAGGCTACAAGTCTCCCTTAATGTTAATCATCCAGTCTTTGTACTCATCCTCATAGACCTCTCCGTTTATGGAAGAATTCATCTCCATGTTCATATTACAATACATCCTAGTTAATAACATATCAGACAATGATAAAATTAAACATCAGATCATTTTGTCTTTGATTACAAGAAATATTATTCAAAATTAATATTATGAATATATAAAATAAGACAAATTGTGCATGAAGTTTCGCTGTTTTGATTATCAATTATATATAGTTAGAAAAAGTAATGAAACTCGTTGGAAGTTAGAAAAAGTAATGAAACTCATTTCTTCCAAAAGAACATCAGTAAATTAAAAATAACTCGAACAAATCATTAAAAAAAATTAAAGTAACGAAACAAGTGCATGAGAACCCGGATAATTTTGCCGGAAAAAAGGTAGTTGTCTGGCCGGTATTGAAAGCACCAGTGTCCAGAGTCCTACCGCCAAAAGCTCAAAGGAATTTATTAATGTTTATGGTATCTCCCCAGCTAGTCGCTCCCTCTCTCTTTGAAATGTGGTTTCCTCTTCATCTTATATATGTGGTGGCTATCTGACAACTTACTTCATATGTTTTTTTATTTTTAATTATGATTATAATAACAGAAGAAATTATGGAAGCAAGCAAGATTGGCCCCCAAGCCTTTTAGTTACAGCGATCTGAACACACGCCTTTACTTTAGCTGTATGCCTGTGAATTCACGTGGTCACGTGCTTCATGGTTATTCTCTTAAAGCACATGTTGCCTATTTAACAATTTCTAATTTACAGATTAAAGAAAGAGTAAAGACTATAGTTATGTTATGACTGACGTTAATTAATTCAGTGTTGATCCATCCAGTGACAATGTGATATATAAATGCTGGTTGTCATATATATATATATATATATATATATATATATATATATATATATATATATATATATATATATATATATATATATATATATATATATATATCAAGATTCCTCCTTCAAGTTGAATTTATTTAAGCAATCCTAAACAGAGGATTCCTTTTGGAGGACGCAGAGCTAGTTTGATCCATCTGCATTCTCCAAAGGAAGTAATCAAGATTTACAGCCATAATTAAATAAGGGAACAATATATATGGAAAGAGTTACCGAAATCTGCCATTATATACAATGTAGAGTCCAGGTTGGCGATCCTTGTGATCTGCCACCTCAGCATAGACAAACACACTTTAGAGATAAAACAAAAAATTACAAGAAGTAATCTAAACTGCAGCTACTAACTTGTTGAGTAGAAGAACAAATGATAAATCCCTGCTGTTGATTGAAAAATGTTTAATTCGTTAGTCTTTATAACTAACGGACTTAATAACAGAAACTACCTTCTGTTTGTAGCTTTAACGGCTTATGTTACTTTTCATTATAAAACGCTGCGTGTATGTCTTATACCCTATAACTAAAAACAAACAGAATTTACTCTTCATTCTTCACACACACACACGCACTATATATATATATTGTGACTTTTTGTAGTGTATTTATGTATTTGCTTCCTGGAATTGTAGAACTCATTTGTGTATTTATGTAGTGTGGGTGAATTTTAAGTCAAGTCCCCTGTAGGTTAGTCAAACCATATCAAACCTCTCTGCGGTTAGTTAAGAGACTATATATTTTTCTTCTTTTTTTAAGCTCTGCTGCTTTCTAGCTTCCCATGCTTTATGCTTATTGTGCTTGAATGTACATTTACTTCACAGTTGTATCGTAGTTGAAGAATAAAATTAGTTGTAACAGATCAGTATATCAATTTGATAGCACTGCTCCAAAGCCGTTATATATATTTTGCTTCTCTTATATACATATTTCAATCCAACAGTTTAAAAGAAAGATTATCCTTAAATGATCACCAGTTGGTTATGGTCAAATTTAATTTAAAATGAAATGGATAAAGGCATGTGGAAAGAGCTATGAAGTAAGATTCCAATGTTATGTTGACGTTAAATCTTTAATAATATAGGAAGAAATATATTACAGAATAGTTCGTTAAACTTGTCTTCTAATAAAAAACACCTCCTACATTGATCCATCTAGTAACAATGGTCAATAGGAATTTTTAAACGCTCTCTATTGTTTATATATCAAGATTTAGACTTATTAATTAATCTGGATTTATCTAATGGAAAGTAATCCAGATTAGACTCATTAGACGCCTTAATTAAACAAAATAAATTTAGGAATCCCCGTTTCCTAGCTGTACAATCATGCTGTGTCGTGCTTCGTCTTCTCCGTATCCACATGTTACCTATTTAAATAACAATCGTTAACCCTTTTAGCATTAATAATTAAAAAAAATTATATTTAAAAGAAAACTATGAAGTGTGTTTAACTTTTAGCATTAATTTTTAATAAAGTTCGTAGGCTTTTAACTTATGCTACGGTACGGTTGAGAGTCTTGAGACCATACATAATCTCCAATCCTGAAACTTAGACTAGATCATATGTTTTATATGAATTATCTTTTAATATTTAATTTTTATTATCAAATCAAAATATGTTATTCTTAAGATTGAAGCAGTTAGACCTACTGAAATTGGTTTAGCCTTGCAAAATTTTTGTTGGTGGATTAGAGAATTGCATTAGATTTAGCAATAGAAAACCTCTTCGATCTTCAGTTATTTTCTCTGACTTTCACAAAACGGATTTAATGAAATGATTGGTTTAATATATAATAGTGTTTTGATAACAAACCGACAAGATGATTATGGTAAATGATTAAACACATAAATTTATATAAAAAGTAAATGATACATAAATAGCAAGGCCTTATTATAAATGATTAAATCGACAAGCTTTCAAATGCAAAATAATTAATTAATCTAATACATATATTTCTATTGCGTGACAGAAGACATGGTTTGTATAAAAGTGAGTAGTAAGATTAAAGCAGCTGCAACAGTTGCTGTACCTTCACCGAAATACACGCTTTTCAATTTTGCAGAGGTATGGTTCCAAGGATTATCACAGTGTGCTTTCAGTTGCTGAGAAATATCATTGTAATAAACTCTATTAATAGTAATTTGTGTGCAAAGGTTGTTAAACAAACTTACTATTGCCTTACTGTCGCCCATACGATTGGAAATAATTCCCTCCTTAACAAGTAAATCCAAATCGCTTTTGTCATCGATAAGAGAGTCTAGTAGTTCAACATAATCACAGACGGGAGTAACATATGGATAGTGACATTACTCCAAAGCCATTCAATTCCGAAGTATAGTTTCTGTCATGTTGTAAACTGGCAATAGTGGTATTTTCAACTCGTGTCCGTCAAATCTTATGTCAAATAAGCTTTCTACTTGATCAGCACTTTTGGATTTCACTCCTGATTCACGTAGCTTCGCGGCACTAGGTAAATCAACATCCATATATGCCTCATCGAACTTCGGTAACCTGTGTTCTAGGTAGCTTTTCACTAGAGCAGCTCTTAGCAAATCGGTGAAATGTTTGATCTCTACTTGGTGAGGTACACCATCAAACATCTGATCGGGACCGCGGAAGAAACGACAACAAGGAAGAATGAAAGAGGGGCTACTGACAACTAACTTGTATAATCCCTCAAGTAAAAAATATGGAAGTTGATTTTCCACCATTTGCAAGTCCAAGAGTAAAGAATCTACTTCTGCTGATATATTTAAAAAAAAGTCACTTGCATCATCATCATCATACTCCCTCAAGAGGAGCTCTATGATAAAAAGAGCATCACGTAGAATCATCATTACATACTCGTGACTGTCGAGCTTACAAGTATTTGAATAACAATTTCGTATTTGTTGCTCGTGATCTTTGATGAAGGCAAAAACTTCCTCACGTTTCTCACGTGTTGTTCGTTTGAAAAACTTTCGTACATATTTCCCTTTTTACTTTTCTATGAATTCTATTTCTTTTTTACATAAGTAAAAAGGGCCTATTGAAACTACTTGAGGAGTGTAGGCTTCTTTGTTTACATTACGAATACGTGTAGGGACTCTATAAATACAACCCTGATCGGGATCGGGCTCCATCTCTCCCTTAATGTCAATTAGCCAATCTTTGTACTGATCCTCACGGAACTCTCCTTTAATGGAAGAACCCAACTCCATGTTCATACGGTAGTACATCCTAGTTAATAATATAACAGACAATGATAAAATTAAATCTTAAACATAGATAATTTTGTCTTTGATATTAATATTAATTAGATTACATAAACATAGGCATATGAGGGCATTAAAGTCATTTGCTTCATTTGGTTAAAACTAAACAGTGGTTTACAATAATTATTGGTACTTGAGAGAGCTTGTACATTTAGGAAAAAATTGGGGGGTTTTAAAATAAATTCCTATATACTACTTAATTACCATATCATCTATGCAAGTAATAAGAGTATATCTCATCACTTTAAATTAAAAAATAAATTTGAAAAAAAACTCACCAAATTCTTTAATTAATAATATAATTATGCACAAAATAATCATAAAGTATCATAAACAGCACTAATTACTATCATTAACTAAAGGGTATAATTGAAATTTCACTTTTACTTAAACAATATTTTAAGGGCTAATTTCTGTTCAACCCCTCAACTTTAGATGAGGAAATAATTTTTACCACAGCACTTACAAAAATTTTAGGGTTTAACAACCAAAAAAGACAAAAAAATTTAAATAAAAGTTAACACTTCCATGCAAGAATTAACTTTTTTGATAAATAAATATATGATAAATAAATAAATATATATATATATATATATATATATATATATATATATATATATATATATATATATATATATGCTCATACTAATTATATACGGCAGTTAGAAAAGTAATAATATTCATTCAATTTCATATATAATTATTGATTTCTTCCAACCGAAGTTAGTTAAAAATACATGAAAGGTAAATAACAATTCATTAAGAAAATGAAAGAAGTGCATGAGTACCTTGGTAATTTTGCCGGAAAAAAAGATACAATTGGCTGATTGGTATTAAGAGCACCAATGTCCAACGTCCCACAGCCGAAGCCCGAAGGAATGTATTAATGTCTTTGGTATCACTCTAGCTAGTCGCTCCCTCTCTCTTTGCAATATGGTTTCCTCTTCATCTTCAGTGTGTATATACATATATATTGTTTCCTTCTTATGCGCATAATCAATCATTAATATAAAATAAATTGCAATCAATTCAACCACTGGGGTCATATTAAATCCATAATTGCAATATTAAATATATTTTTCCCAGTAATTTGATACAATGAGTGTACTTTAATTCAATGACCACCGTGCCCATTCATCAGTGCCAGCAGCGGAGTTGTTGGAAATTCGTTGCTGACGATTTGGTCAGCCAAAAAAATAGCAGCCAAAGTTAGGAACGTCTTAATTACATCGATATGAACAAAGGCCTTTAGCTGTATGCCTGTGAATTCACGTGGTAACGTGCTTCAATATTCTCTTAAAGCAAATTGTGCCTATTTAACCATTTCTATTTAACAGATTAAAGAAAGACTATAGTTATGACTCACGTTAATAATTAATTAAGTGGGGTTATTACTTAATAATAGAATATGTTTAATTATAAAGAGTATGTTAAAATATTAATGGGATAAAATTTGGCCCCCACATTAATCCGTCTAGTGACAATGGGATTTATAAATGCTCGTTGTTGTATATATAACAAGATTCCTACTTACTTAATCTTTCCCTCCTCTAAAAGGAAGTAATCAAGATTAGCCGCCATAATTAAATAAGGGTGAGAATTATACAGAAAAACTGAAACGAATTTAAGAGAACAAACTATTTTGTATTCAATTGTTTGAACTTTCGATACAAATGAGGAAGAGCTACTGTTCTTTTTATACTAACACTGATACCGAGTAAAGAGTAAAGTGAACTGAAACTTTTACTTAAAAGTAGGGGTGAGCACGGGTAGCGGGTAAAACCGGAACAGGGGATAAGAACTCGGAACCTGAACTGATTCGTAACCTGAAACCTACCTAACTCGTGACGTATGGGTAGGTTCCTGCCTTCTAATTTTTGGAATCGCTATCGTGCGGTTCTGGTTCCTGCCTTCTTGCATGTGGAGGAACCGAACCGAACCTATAAAAAGGGTACCTCGCTTTGTAACTGTAGGGGGTACTCGGCCCTTTGGAACTCGCTTTTGGAACCCGTCACTGCTTTGGAACCTGCTTTTGGAACGTATTTGGAACCCGTTTTGGAACCTGCTTTGGAACCTCGCTTTGGAACTCGCTTTAAGGAACCTATTTGGAACGCTTTGGCAACTCCCCGGAACTGCTCGTTTTGGAACTCATGAACCTATTTTGGAACCTGGATTACAATGAAATATTTGTGAAATGTAAATAATAGGGGAGTTTCTATTATTTTACATATAAAAAAATTTAAAATAGAAAAAGTTAAATTTTTAGAATAACCTAATTAAATAAATATACGAATACAATTATACTTATTACATATAAATTACACCATATTAAAAGCTTTAATATATTATAATATATTAATATTAAAGTTTTGATCAATTAAGTGAATAATTGGAATTATGATCCAATTAAAAGTGTCTTACATTTTTAATGTTATTAAAAGAATTATTTTTGAATAAAATAGTATATTTGATTGAGTAATAATATATTTAGTTATTTACTTCAATTATCAAGTTCTAAGTATATCTATAATAAATTAGTAATTAATTAATTATATATGATAAATTGATAAACATTAATAAATTTAATTACTATTTAAATATCATACTTAATCAATTATAACATTACATTATAGTTAAATGATTACTTAATTAATTATAATTTTATAACATTACTTAATTGATTTATAGTATAATTAATTATAGCATTACATTAATTGATTACTACTTAATTAATTGACTTATAAGTTATAACATAATTAAATAGTTAATTAATTGACTTATAATTAAAAATTTAATTAATTATAGCATTACGTTATAGATTTATAGTATAATTACTTAATCAATTATAACATTTTATTATAAACATTAGTACAAACTTAATTAAATGATTAAAAATTTAAATTTATAGTATGATTACTTAATAGTTAATTCACTATAACATTACATTATAGTATGATTATATAATTAATTATAACATTACATAATTAAATAATTACTTAATTGATTATGTCATTATATTATAAATATTAGTAATTACTAATTTACTACATAAACATTATTATAATACTTAATTAAATGATAAGAAATTTAATTAATTATAACATTACCTTATAAACATTTCATTATAAACATTAATTAAGCATTACATTATAATTAAATAATTACTCAATTAAATTATAATATTATTATATTACATTATATATTATGATCACTTACTTAATTATAGCATTATATAGTTAAATGATTACATAATTAAATAATTAGTTATTAATTTATAACATTACATTATAAACATTAGTAATTTACTAATTTACTATATTATTACATTACTTAATTAAACGAGTAAAAATTTAATTAATTATAACATTACCTTATATATTTATAATATGATTACTTAATCAATTATTACATTCCATTATAAACATTAGTATATTAATCAAACGATTTGAAATTTAATTAATTATAATATTAAATTATAGATTTATAGTATGATAACTTAATTCATTATAACATTACATTATACTATTATAGTATGATCATATAATTAATATAACATTACATACTTAAATGATTACTTAATTAATTATGAGTTATGATATTATGTTTTAAACATTAGTAATTACTAATTTATTACATAAACATTAGCACAATATTTAATTAAATGATAAGAAATTTAATTAATTATAACATTACCTTATAAACATTTCATTATAAACATTAATTAAACATTATATTATAGTTAAATAATTACTCAATTAAATTATAATATTATTATATTACATTATATATTATGATCACTTATTTAATTATAGCATTATATAGTTAAATGATTACATAATTACTTAATTAGTTATGAATTTATAACATTACATTATAAACATTAGTAATTTACTATATTATTACATTACTTAATTAAACGATTAAAAATTTAATTAATTATAACATTACCTTATATATTTATAAAATGATTACTTAATCAATTATAACATTCCATTATAAACATTATTATATTAATCAAATGATTTGAAATTTAATTAATTATAATATTAAATTATAGATTATAGTATGATTACTTAATTCATTATAACATTATATTATACTATTATAGTATGACCATATAATTAATATAACATTACATAATTAAATGACTATTTAATTGATTATGAGTTATGATATTATGTTTTAAACATTAGTAATTACTAATTTACTACATAAACATTAGCACAATACTTAATTAAATGATAAGAAATTTAATTAATTATAACATTACCTTATAAACATTTCATTATAAACATTAATTAAACATTACATTATAGTTAAATAATTACTCAATTAAATTATAATATTATTATATTACATTATATATTATGATCACTTATTTAATTATAGCATTACATAGTTAAATGATTATATAATTACTTAATTAGTTATGAATTTATAACGTTACATTATAAACATTAGTAATTTACTATATTATTACATTACTTAATTAAACGATTAAAAATTTAATTAATTATAACATTACCTTATATATTTATAATATAATTACTTAATCAATTATAATATTCTATTATAAACATTAGTATATTAATCAAATGATTTGAAATTTAATTAATTATAATATTAAATTATAGATTATAGTATGATTACTTAATTCATTATAACATTACATTATACTATTATAGTATGATCATATAATTAATATAACATTACATAATTAAATGATTACTTAATTGATTATGAGTTATGATATTATGTTTTAAACATTAGTAATTACTAATTTATTACATAAACATTAGCACAATATTTAATTAAATGATAAGAAATTTAATTAATTATAACATTACCTTATAAACATTAATTAAGCATTACATTATAGTTAAATAATTACTCAATTAAATTATAATATTATTATATTACATTATATATTATGATCACTTACTTAATTATAGCATTAATAGTTAAATGATTATATAATTACATAATTAGTTATGAATTTATAACATTACATTATAAACATCAGTAATTTACTAATTTACTATATTATTACATTCCTTAATTAAACGATTAAAAATTTAATTAATTATAACATTACCTTATATATTTATAATATGATTACTTAATCAATTATAACATTAGTATATTAATCAAATGATTTGAAATTTAATTAATTATAATATTAAATTATAGATTTATAGTATGATTACTTAATTCATTATAACATTACATATTTCATTATAAATATTAATTAAGCATTACATTATAGTTAAATAATTACTCAATTAAATTATAATATTATTATATTACATTATATTATGATCACTTACTTAATTATAGCATTATATAGTTAAATGATTACATAATTTCTTAATTAGTTATGAATTTATAACATTACATTATAAACATTAGTAATTTACTATACTATTACATTACTTAATTAAACGATTAAAAATTTAATTAATTATAACATTATCTTATATATTTGTAATATGATTACTTAATTAATTATAACATTCCATTATAAACATTAGTATATTAATTAAATGATTTGAAATTTAATTAATTATAATATTAAATTATAGATTTATAGTATGATTACTTAATTCATTATAACATTACATTATACTATTATAGTATGATCATATAATTAATATAACATTACATAATTAAATGATTACTTAATTGATTATGATATTATATTATAAACATTAGTAATTTACTAATTTACACAATACTTAATCAAATTATTATAATTTTATTAATTATAACATTATATTATAAATTTATAGTATGATTATTTAATTAATTATAACATTCTATTATAAACAATATTATAATACTTAATTAAATAATTAACAATTCAAGTGTTGCTTAGAGATTACAGGTTCTGAGTTACATTGGACACAAATGAATGAATAATGAAAATTTGTTAGGGGTGTATTTGTAAACTTATAAGGTGTTTTTGTTATTTTTTAAACTAATAGAGGGGTACTTTATTTTTTACAGGGTACCTTGGAAAGGAACCGGAACCTGCATTTTAGGTTCCGGTTCCTTGAATTGAAGAACTTGCACTGTGCGATTTCGGTTCCTTTTTTTGGGAACTGCCGTCTGCGGTTCCTGTTCCGCCTTCCCAGAAAATGCAGTAGTGCCCGGGAACCGCTCACCCTTACTTAAAAGGACACCACTTTGGCCTATTATCAAAAGCATTCAAACACTTAATTTAAGTTTTGGTTGACTTCAATTTAGGTTAGGTCTGATCAAAATCATGAAAATTTATATTATAATCTTTGAAAGAAAAAAAAATTAAAATAAAAAAAAAAGAGGAGAAATAAGAAATTTGTGTAGAACATTTTTTGTGGATTGTGATTGTTGTAAACTCTTTTAATTATATTGGATTTAAGTGGATCATTAGATTTTTGTGATCTTTTGCTCTCTTTAATTGAAGAGGTTTTTCCACATAATTTTTTTTTTATGTTTCCTCGTTAATTAAATGTTATTTTCAAATAATCTGCTCAATGTTTTGCTTCTCATAGGTTTATTTAACTAGTAAAATATTGTGTTGTTACATTATTTTCTTTTAGATTATTGATATTATATTATTTCTTTTGTTTAAGGTTTGGTGATTTTTTTTTAAATTTTTTACTAGTTGTTTGACAAACAATGGCGATGCCATGGAGGCTCCTCCTGGACAAAAATCCTAGGTCTGCCACTATTAGCAATTAAGGGGAATCGAACTCAAGACTTCTTAAATAAACACCCAAGAATCTCAGTTAGCCGCATGGCCACCCAGGTGTTGATTTATGTATACAATCTTTAGTGAATTGCAAAATTAGAATTGTAATATATGAAACAGGTAACATTATTCAACGTTAAATGACGATCAAATATAGAAAAGACAATATAAATAAATAAATAAAGTAAAAATGGGAAATTTTCCAGATTCTAAAAGACTTTTTGCGGCATGGAGACAACATTAATTGAAACTTGATTAAAAAATAATTGAAAATTTGTTATTTAATAAAATTCCACATTAAAATTAAAATTTTACATGTAAATACAATTTCATAATAAAAAAATTTAATTGTTACTTGTAAAGTTTTTTTGCAAACTAGCAATTATTTTCCGGGTAATAATAAATACAAGTAATTAAATATATTTTCCCTGTAATTTGATACAATAACCGTAGTCTTTTATTTCTATTTCAATTTATATGAGTAATTATTAATCACAGGGCGGATCCAGGGTTTAATGTCAGTGGGGGCGAGTTTAACGAAAATGTAAGTGAGTCAAACTGTCAAAGTTCCAAATAATTTAATATAATATTGGGAAAATTGAGTAGAATTATAACCAATATAATATATATCTAATAAAAACTGAGTGGGGTCAAATTTATAATAATCAACACAAATATAATTGGATTAAAATAGAAAATTTAACAAAATTAATGAAATTTTTTGAGTGGGGTCAGCGGCCCCCACTGGGCCCTTCTTGGGTCTGCCCATGATTCAATAGCAAAATTACAGACCAAGCAGTATGTGCACTTGCTGAGCTCTACACTCACAGCAACCGATCAGAGGAACATTTGCCGTATCCTTGAGAAGTACGATAAGGAAAGATGGTGCTG